>CM050168.1:257657958-258257958 GCA_027410445.1 Discoglossus pictus | reverse complement strand
GTCACAAGAAGCCTATCCACTCCATGGTCCCATGGAGGATTCCAATAGCTAAGGCAGGAAAATACTGGAACTGAATTCTACCCCCTCCCCTAGGTGGTGATACACCTATTTTTAGACATATGAACAAATGTACTATTAATTTACTATACTCTATACCAGGGGTCTCCAAACTCGGTCCTGGAGGGCTGCACCCAGGCCTGGATTTGTGGATATCCTTGCTGCAAGCAGGTGAGACTATTGCTTCTTCAGTCATCCTGATTGACTCACCTGTGCACAGAAAGGAAATCCTCAAATCCAGGCCTGGGTGCGGCCCTCCAGGACCGAGTTTGTAAACCCCTGCTCTATATTGTGGAGGGCTTCTATAACCCTTTTGCCCACCATAAGCTAAAGGATATTGTGGTTTATAGTCTTCCCACAAAATCTAAAGTTAGGAACCCGCCCCACACTGATGAGATCCATTTAAGATCGAAACAGTGCCATCTGTGGGTATGTTTATTAATTTGTGCATACTTCATCCAATACTATACTTTGAACCTGTGCAATACAGTGAGCATATGCCTTAAAGAAAAAAATTATAAAGTTATATTGGATTAAAGATTGAAAATGCTTTGTGTCCTTGCCAAGTTTATATATATATATATATATATATATATATATATATATGTGTGTATATGTGTATATATATATATATATATATATATATATATATATATATATGTATGTATATATATATATATATATATATATATATATATATATATATATAAATAAATTATTTATAGCCAGTGTAATATACAGTAATCAGCACGGCTCAGATATTCCTTTTCCAAAAGCATTTTTATCTCTAACAGCATTTGTGTTCATGTAAGGTACAGGTGGGACTAGAAGAAAGTACAAAAAGTTGTGCAATATGGTGAGTACATTTAGCTATACTTAAAACAACAGATGCACTCAAAATGAATTATAATAGATGAATAGCAGACCCTTCCCTTCTTTTAATTTCCAGGGCAGCTTGGCAGTTATTCAGAGTACAGAAACAGATAAACTCTGTGCTACTCTGCGTATCTGAGGAGAACAGGATTTGGAGGTGCAGACTAGGGAGGTGGTGATATACACACCCCTCATGCTTGATGTCAGTGAGCACAATGCACTAAACTGACACTGCTTACACAATTCCTTCAGTTAATATAATAAGAGTGCAGCATATTTGTATATCTTTGCATAATACAGGCTAAAATCAAACAACTTGAATAATAGACTCGTGGTATGTACAATAAATAGTTGCTAACACTTGAAAATGATTTCCAGGGTAGACACATTTTGCCATATCATTGGTTGTTCATATACCTCTGAGGTCATCACTAGCTTTGCAGAAAACATTATGATATCTGTCTATTATTATTATTATTATTATTATTATTATTATTATCTTTTACTTGTAACGCACCAACATAATCCGTAGCGCTGTACAGGGGATAAGAAGAGGAAGTATACATTAAACAATATTAACAACTGCAAAATAAAGAGGGCCCTGTTTGGAGCTTCAGTCTTGTGAAAAGAGCTTTATTCCAAAGCATCCTACAAGAAATGAAACTCGCTACTTACAATCTAAAGGCAATGGAAGAGGAAGAAATGGAATAGCAGGGTTTAGGAAGAAAGTGAGAGTTTACATAGGTAGGAAGCTGTGAAAAGTTAGAAGGTAATTCATTAGTTGGAGAGGAAAGGGATCTGATGTAAAGTGATTGGGACTATTATGTAATATGGCATCTACCCTTAGTGGACAGATAATGTAACCTGTAGATGGGAATGTCAGGAGACAAATAGTTTAAACACAGCTTGAATAAAATTAGCTCATGGGAGAATAAGAGAAGGGGAGCGCATGAAAGGTGAGGTGGTTATGTTGGAGACGAGAAGTGGAAAAGTTGAGGGATATGAGGTAGAAGAAGGCAAGGGAAAACATTGTGTAAAGGGTTGATAGAAATAGTTGGCAGGTGCTGCTTATTGGTCAGCTGTAAGAGATTTGTGTGACTCAATAAATTAAGTGTAAACAGGGGTAGGTGGGTGAGGGGCAGATAGGGAGGGAATTGGAGCTTGTAGGCAGGGAGAGAGACCAGGGATACAACGTGTAACAAAATGGAATCTGAAAGAGAATGAGAATGGCTTCAGGAAGTGATAGGGTTAGGAGAAAAACACAGAGGTGTTAGATGCTAGGCAACAAGTGGGGGTAGGGTACAAGAAATTCAGGGACACACAAATATATCTAGATAAAAACTATGAGCCTGATTCAAATGAGCTTTTGAAAGTTACTGGAGCCTGTAAGTGAGGTTGTAAGTTAATTTGCTATTCAATTGGCGTATTTTTGCGGGTCCAAACGGGTTACGACTTACGGCCTTTAAAATGTTTTGATAGTTAAGTCCCTAACTTACAGCCTCCCAAAGCCTTTGATCTATCACTTTTGCAAGAGATACAAGGGTTAAAATCGCAAATCACGATTAAATTGCTCCAATTCCCCAAACCCGCAAATGTTTTCACACCTGTAAATGGTAAGAGAAGGAGAAAATCCTACGAGTGCCAGAGAGGACCCACTAGCTGGTTGAACACCTATTTGTAGCACTGTAAATGTAAATAAAAAGCAAATATAGTACTGCACTGTAAATAACGGGGAAAGCGATGATAGACATTAGAATTAATTGCACAACAGTCTCAAGCTCGCAAATCGGCAGGAAATTTTAATTGATTTTCGGGGCTAAATCGATCTTAGCTATCAATGAGTTAGTACATATCAGGCCACCCATATGGACTAGAACAGTATTGCATTGATTTTCATAATTCTTTATTTTGCAGGTTTGCGAGTCTGATCACATATCGGACCGCCGAACCGAATTAATTGACATGTAACCTCCATGTTTTACTGCCGTAATATTGACAGTATCATTTTCTATTGGCTGATTCGAAATGGGAGGTTACGGGCTTTCTTAATTGATCATGTTCCAGCCATGAACTGCTATGAACCAGTGCATGGTTTACGGTTTCAGCTTTGGGACAGTAACTCGCAGGCTTGAGCAATTGAATAGCATCTCAAACGGAGACCAACAGGAGCCCGCAACTCACTCGCAGACTTTCGGCTGTCTGCGATCGAGTTGCGAGGCTCGAATTGAAAGTGGGCCTATGTCAGTAGATATACTAACGGAAAAATCATAATAATAAATATTCAGTAAATGTAAAAGAGTTTCTTCAGTTTTCCAAGTACCTTATCTCAGCTGTGTAAGTTTGTTGCAAATGGAGCTAGTAGGCAGAGACAGAGACCAGGGAGACACAGGGCCATATTAAATTCCAAGCCTGTAGCGGCACCGGTAGACCCACAAAGCCTGCAGGCTTGAAATTCAGAGTTACAGAGCTATTAAATTAGCCAGAAGTGGCCGACATCCAAATCCATAAACCAATCATGCGCACGTTGTATGTGCGGCCGTGAACATGATAAATTAGTAAAACCCGTAGTTACGGGTTTAGATGGAGCCAATTGTAAAAGAGATCGTCATCATTACGTCACTGAAAAATGGAGGTTAGATTTCAATCCCTTACGGGTTTGAATTACAAGTTTCGATTGGACCTGCATTCCAGAAAAAATGCAATATTAATAAATCTGTAAATATGATATTCTAGTCCATGCGAGTTCCGTTATATGTATTAACACATTGATTGCTGCGATCGATATAACATGGAAGTTAAACATAAAAAAAAGTATTTTATATTGCAGATTTGAGAGCTTGAGAATGTTGTGCTATTAATTCTAATACCTAACATTACTTTCCCAATAATTTAAAATGCAATAGTGTGTTTATATTTGCATTTACAGTGCTACGGATAGGACTTTAACCCCCTTGCGGGTCTTCTCTAGTACCCATAGGCTTGTTGGCTCCATTTGCGGGTTACGGGCTTGAATGCCAGTGGATTTGTAGCAATTTAATAGCGATTTGCGAACGTAACATTTACCGGCTTGACAGATCAAAGGTGTTGTGACAGCCAGTAGGGTTTATCTGCCTGTAACCCGCAGATCATTTGCGGTTAGCTGTAGGGTGGCCAATTTAATAGCTGTAAGTCTAGTGGGCTCTGTTATGGGCTGCAGGTTTTCACGTTTGGGGAATTTAATAGGGCTGACAGTGTAACAAGATGGAATCTTAGTTTATCTGTGTAAGTTTGTTGCAAATGGAGCTAGTAGTGTCTATCTATCTATCTATCTATCTATCTATCTATCTATCTATCTATCTATCTATCTATCTATCTATCCATATGTATATCTACATATCTGTCCACATAGTTCTCCTTACAATATAGACATGTACAGTTACCCACATACTATAGATATATACAAAGTTACTCCACTATAGATATATTCACATAGATCTCTCCACACATGTACAGTTACCCCACACTATAAATATAAATATATATATATATATATATATATATGCTAACGACTTGCCCGTCAAAAATGACTGCAATAAAATTGTAAGGCAGGTAATGCTGTTTGGTCCAGACATAAATTTTGTTGTTGTTCCGAGATCCTTCTGCGCTCATTGCGAGCCTCGTGCTGAGCGCTGTTGTTTGTTGTATTTTTTTTTCTCATAGTTGCTTTTGCTGTTATTGTTTTGTTGTTCCGAAATCCTTCGGCGCTCATTGCGAGGCTGTTGGTTGTTGTATTTTTTTTTCTGATAGGCGCTTTTGCTGTTGTTTGCTCGGCGGTGATCTGCTTTTTACGCTTATTGCAAGGCTTTTTGTGCTATGAGCAGCGTTGGCGCTCGTTGTGAGTGGCGCGGTGAATGTGTTTTGTGTTTATTGTTTTTTTTTTGTGTAAATTAAATAATAAGAAATTAATAAATGAATATACTTTACCTATTTGGAAGTAATATATGCAGGAAGCATTGTGTTGAAGAGCTGACAATCTGTTTTGATGTTCCTGCAGCATAGAATGTCGGTTTGCAGTGTTTTAGAGCTGAGGTGTAAGTGCCAGCAATGTGTGCAGTGTAAATATGCTGCTTGTGCGAGGAAAAGACGTTAGGGTAGCTGTGTACCGCATTGTGTAAATTAGTGTTGTAAAATGGCGGTGAATGTGTGTGGTACGAGGCTGTGGATGATTTAGCGTCCTTGCTAAAAGTGTATCTTGTACCTCGTACGGCTTTTTCGAAAAGCCGTATGTGCTTGGTGGTGTTTTACGTCTTTAGAGTCCTGTAGCCTCGTTTTCGTTTTTTTGGGCGGCCATTTTTTCTCTGGTTTAGGGGATTTTCGTGTGTCTAAACTTGTGAATTTGGACTGAAATTGAGGTGTAATTTCAGTTGCAGAGGTCCTGGGTGCCCCATTTTTGCTGTGGGTAAGTTTTTTTATGTATTTTTTGTGTGTATTTATTGTTTTTTTAATGTTTTCAGGTGCACGTGATTCGTCCGTTAATGTCGTATTTTTGCGAGGTCGTAATGTTTTTTTTTCGAAGTCCTGCGTCTCGTATTTTTTTATGCTAAGCCCGTAATTTTTCCATTCTAAGTCCCGCGTCTCGGCTAAATTCCGCTAAAAGTGCTCCGGGTTTAACGGCTCGCCTCGCTGTGCGAGGTTCGCCGGCAATGAGCGACTTCGGCGCTCATTGCCCTTCGTGCTACGGGTTTAACGGCTCGCCTAGCTATGCGAGGCTCACCGGCGATGAGCGCCCTCGGCGCTCATCGCTAAGTTGTACGGACTCCGCAAACAGCGTGACGACGACTTGCAGTTGGACTATTATAATATGTTATATATATATATATATATATATATATATATATAGTTACCCCTAAATCTATAGATATATCCACATAGTTCTCACACAATATAGATATGTACACTTTCATAAATGTACTCTGGGGGCCACAAGGGGACCCTGTTGAACCCCACTTTTAAATGCCCTGAAACCCCTAAGCCCTTTTAACCCAAACCTACTCAAAATTACACTATGTTGTATTAACCGGGACTGGTTACAATGAAAGTCTATGCGAGAGATGCCCCCATCTTATTTGTCATAGATGGTAGGCATCATTCGTATTAGCCAATTCACATGGGGCTTGTAGGCCCTCCTGTGATTGGCTCAGTTTGGAGACATGGGAGACTTCAAGTTGGAGCTTCACCATCCCTGACTGGATTGGCGTTCAGTAAATCAGCAGGTTGCTTACTTTTTAATAGGCCAATGGAGACTTAGGCCCTCATTCAATTGCAATTTTGCCAATTGAATAAGGCTCTAAATAAGCACATAACATATTTTTTTTAAAGATGTTTTTGGTTAGTAAACATCTATCCAAAAGCAAGGTCTTCACTAACTAAAAACTTCTTTAAAAAATATATGCTATGTGCTTATTTAGAGCCCTATTCAATTAGCCAAATCGCAATTGAATGAGGCCCTTAGACTGTGATGGGAATGTGCTATCGGCGCTTATGTGGGTAATGATGCCCTGCAAACTGCCCCCATCTGCAGATAGGGCAGAGAGCATGCTGCCTTTGCTAATGCAAGGCCTGCAGCCAAAGGGTAAAACAACTATGCCAACAGACTTCAGTGGCTGTAACCTAAGGGCTGTTATTACAGCCAAGCACTACCTATAAAAGAGTTAAGATTTCTGATGATACACTGCTATCTTGGCTAGAATGTAAATGTAGGAAATGTTATAATCTTGCTGTATATGTCTGTAGTCCGTTCAGGGCTTATGCTAAAAGTGTTGTTTTTTTCTTGGAAAACTACTATGCCCTGTGACGAGGATATACTGTACTATAACCTTTCCACATGTATATTATTATGTATTCATGATTACTGTACAAACTGACATTATCATACCCTGATGTTGTAATATGTGCTTTACTGCCCACCATGTCGTGACCCAAAATGTCAACTGTTACTGTACACTGGCTTGAGCTGGTTTTCTATTCATTTCTCTCTATTGTGCCTCCCCCCCCCGAGGTAGCTATCAGCAACCTGGAGAACCCTGGGTGCTACAGCAACCCCAGAGGACCTGTGGGGGCCACAGGGGACTTACAGGGGCCATTGGGGTCCGAGGGAGACCACAGAGGTTCACAAGGGGCCACAAGAGGCTGAGGGGGAACACAGGAGGCTGAGTGAGGCCGGAGAGGTCCGCAAGGGGCCACAGGAGGCTGAGGGGGAACACAGGAGGTCGTGGGGGGCCACATGGCCTGCAGGGGGCACAGTGGGGCCACATGGCCATGATGGCCACAGGGACCTCAGAGAACCCATGGAGGCCACAGGGGACCCGGTGGGGAGGCAAAAAGGACCCGCGGGGGCCATAGAAGACCCTCGAGGGCCACAGGGGTCCAAAGGTGGCACGTGGGGGGGGGGGGGGTTGCAGGGAACCCATGGGCGGGCCGCAATAGCCATAAGGGGCCATGGGGGCCAACCTGCAACCCTGGGGCCACATGCACTTCAGAGGACACTCAGGGGCCACAGTGGACTTGTGAGGGCCACAGGGGGCTGAGGGAGACCGCAGAGGTTTGCATGGGGCCACAGGAGGCTGCGGGAGTCCAAAGAAGATCCACAGGGTCCGTGGGAGGGCCACAGAGTACCCAGGGGCCACTCCGAGGCCAGGTGTCTCTGTGCCTTGCATCGGTTGCACCGGCGGTAGCTCCGCCTCTGGTCATTATATTTTTAGAACAGAATTTAAATACCACTGAAAACAAATAAACATACTGATAATTTGTCTAAAACACTGCCTAGATAGCATGAAAATGGGGTTCACCAAAAATGATATGAAAAAAGCAGAAATAGGCAGGAATCTGCCATAATATACAAGAGCATTTACCGTATTTATCGGCATATAACACGCACCGGCATATAACACGCACCTCATTTTAAGAAGGGATTTTCAGGGGGGAAAAAAATTCAAATAAAGAACTTTGAAGCAAAATCCTCAACCTCAACCTCCCTCCTCATCCTCAACCTTCTCCTCAACCTCCCTCCTCATCCTCCGTTCTCAACCCACTCCTCCACCCCCCATCCTCATCCTCCTTCCTCAACCCCCCTCCTCATCCTCAACCCTCATCCTCAACCTCCCTCCACATCCTCCCTCCTCAACCCCCCATCCTCAACCCCCTCCTCAACCTCCCTCCTCAACCCCCCTATCCTCAACCCCCTACTCAACCCCCCATCCTCAAACCTCCTCATCCTCCCTCCTCAACCACCCCATCCTCAACCCCCTCCTCAACTCCCTCCTCAACCTCCCTACTCAACCCCCCTATCCTCAACCCCCTCCATCCTCCACCCTCTCCTCAACCCCCCCATCCTCAAACCCCCTCATCCTCATCCTCCGTCCTCAACCCCCCTATCCTCAACCCCCCTCCTCATCCTCAACCCCCTCCTCATCCTCAACCCCCTCCTCAACCTCCCTCCTCATCCTCCCTCCTCAATCCTCAACCCCCTCCTCAACCTCCCTCCTCAACCCCCCTATCCTTAACCCCCTCCATCCTCAACCCCCTCTTCAAAGGTTGAGGAGGGGGGTTTAGGTTAAGGAGGAGGGGGGTTTAGGTTGAGGAGGAGGGGGGTTTAGGTTGAGGAGGGGAGGTTAGAATGCGGAGGGGGTTTAGAATGAGGAGGGGGGTTGAGGATGAGGAGGGGGGAGGGAATATCGGCGTATAACATGCACCTATCATTTGCCCCCTATTTTCAGGTAAAAAAAGTGTGTGTTATACGCCGATAAATACGGTATATTATGTAGCCTCAGAACATATAAACCATAGTTTATCATAGGAATGGAGATATTACCTCAGAGATCTCTGAAGTCTCTAACACCACACTATTGAACACAGTAGCCCCCAGGCAGGGTAATGTAGTAGTAATGTAGGTGGTTTAAGCCATGTCTTACTCTATTGATGTTCTTTTCTATGAGAAGAGAGTGACCCCCATGCTTTTAAAACTATATTTCAAGTACACTTTTAATACATTTAAGATATAAAGGTATATACTTCCAGTAGCCCTTTATTAATAAATTATTTTGTATTCTATACATTGAGAATATTTTAGTGAAAGAAAAAATAATGAGAAAAGAAAAGGATTACATAAATTGTTTCACAATATTAATTTGCATAAATTTATAAATAATTGAATTCTGTTGCATGGTAATTTATATGAAGCAACATTTTAGCAACATAATGATATAAGGACAAGATAAATAATTATTTAATTAACAAAATATAAAACAGATTTTTGGAGAACAACATTGAAGTATCCTATGTGCATTTTTTAATTTGCTATAATTTTTACAATGCATAACATTTAATATATATCTCAGCAGCTATTATTTCTTCAATTCTCACGGTATTATGTTCTAATTCTTCCAAAGTCACTCTTTCTATTTTGTTTAAAGAAATAATTCCACAATTACAGAAGTATTTGTTTTTATTTATGTAAACAGTATAGCAATTACTCTGTGTACACAAAAAGTCGAAGTCCTAAATATGTGAAAAAAAACCTCGGTCAAATGGGGTCTGCTGGTTGACAGCAGGTAGGAAAAGTGCTGAGGCCAAGCATTTCTTATCTGTTGGTAATGTGTGATATTTCTGTTTTGTTTTATCCTGTCAGATTCTGAGTTATGGATTCTGGCCCTCTTGTTTTACAAGAAGTCCGATTTCCGCTCTGTCTGTGGGTTGTTTTTTTCTCTAGATAAAGAATCCCCAAAACCAGCTTATTTTGGAATTTTCTATGTACCTGCCCTGTTTTTTCTCTGTGTGTGTGCTATTATCTTGTTGCCTCAGCCCCACTAAATCAACGGAACAAGCGGAAATCGTGCTTATAAATTAGGTCAAAGACAGAAGTAGGTTACAGAATGGCAATGATGATAAACATGTTATTCATATTATAAGGTCAAGATAACATATTTGTTTAGTGGGATGGCGTGTCTATATCTCTATCGTTTCCATGGATAGTTTATTGTGGGCGCTTATTTATATCTCAGTTTCTGATTACGTGTCTTCTAAGATCCATTATACTGTTCAAAAGAATAGATTTATGAATAGCAGTGATTGTATTTTTATTACAAGGTCATCTTTTGGTGAGTTCTTCTCACAAGCGCAATACAGCTTCATAAAAATGACTTAGTATCATATGGTAGTTTGTAGGTATTGAAGATCTACATACACTGATAGAGATCGACATAAACTGAATGTTTTTTTTGTTTGTTTGTTTTATAACTAAGTAGTATAAAATGGTATAATTACTAATTACACTTTATGAGAGGAATGTGATATTGGTAACCTGTTCCATTCAATATTTTGTTTGGATTTACATTAAAAAGGACAGTTGGCAAGCCATGCGCTAGCTGGTCCTAGTCAGTTGCTTTTCATTCAGGTTGTACGCAGGGCCGGAATACTCATTAGGCAGGTTAGGCATCCGCCTAGGGGTGCTTTCCTAAGAGGGGCGCATCATTACTGCAGAAAAACACTTTTTTAAATATTTTTATAGAGAGTGTAGCAGTTTGGAATAAAATAATAAAAAAGATCATGCATCTATAACGCAGATTGTAATATGACATGGAACTCATATTTATTTGTGAGCAAATATGCTTTAAAGATTGATAAAAGCTCTTTTTGTACAACAGAAGGGTGACTCAAAGGTTTACAAATGACTGGAAATTAAGTTTTGCAGCAGTGTCAGATCCTAAATTAGTAAATAATTTGTATTTACTTGTGATGGGATATCTTGAATATGTGGCCCTAAGGACTAACTTTGTTCAAGCCTGGTGTAGAAGAAGCAAATATAAACACAGTGTTTATATTTGGATATTGTATGCTGTAAATATATTAATGTACCCCAGAAATGATGTCTATGTTTTTTATAGAAACCCTAGCTGACAATATTGTATTCTTTGTATAGACAGCACTCAGATTTTTTTAATTTTCTCAGAAATGTGCATATGTGCAATGTTACCCCAGTTCAACCCAATGAGGATAGATTGGGAGGTTCAATATAAACTTGTACAGGAGCTTGTTCATGGCAATGACCACTGGGGTTGTCTGTGGCGTGGGAGTATATGCACACTCACAATTCAGGGGCGCTTGAGCTTTTCTGTGTAGGGGTTCCAACAATTTAAATCCAGCTTTGGTTATACGTACCTCCTTTGTTCTTGATCAGGTGTCTTCTCCATACATGACAGTAATGCTTCTCCTGCAAAATGAATGATACTTTCCCTCTACATTAGACTCATTTCCTCCCAAGGAATGCTACTCCACAGCTCAGATATGCAACTACCTACATTTTTCTCTCCTTCCGCAGACTCTACATAAACACCCGGGCCCTCATTCAATTGCAATTTGGCCAATTGAATAGGGCCCTAAATAAGCACATAACATATATTTTTTAAAGAAGTTTTTAGTTAGTAAGCATCTATACAAAAGCAAGGTTTTCACTAACTAAAAAATTCTGTAAAAAAAATATGCTATGTGCTTATTTAGGGCCCTATTCAATTGGCCAAATCGCAATTGAATGAGGGCCCTGGTCTCCTTTTGCCACATAACATAAGTCTTCTTGACCAGTCCTATTTAACACTCCAATTCAACCTTTTCTAATCTGCTATAAAACTTCCACCCCTCTCCGGTCTTGTATATTCAGGATAGTTCTACGATTTTCCATAATGTAATGTTCACACTCTTCACTGTAATCCATAGTGTCATTTTATTAAGCTTCTGTGTGGATTTTAGAATTAAGTCTGTGATGATGATACCAGATGTTGTGTTTCCAGACAGTTATTCTGGTGGCCAACACCTGCTAAATTAAAAATAAGATAGTGTGATCTTGTAGTTGTCATGAATATTACTGTGACCATATCCAGATACATTGGATATTTACGTTCTTGTGCAGCAAACACAAGATGTTAAAATTGTGATAATTAAGTTGCGTTGTAGAAATTAATGTTTTGTTCTTGTATAACTCATAGATTTGGTCACACAATACTGGATTAAATTGTAAAGTTTGATTAATACAATTTTTCAATACATAGCAACATTTTTAAGTAGTAGTTTCAGCTAAATGTTAGTTTTGTCTATGTGAAAGAGTTCACTTTTTCGGAAGATTACCTATTTATCTAACAGTTTTGGAACTTGTATAGTTTGACAGTTACTGTTCCATGTTTGAAGAGACAGAGAGTTGTCATCTGAACCACTGACGTTATGAACAGTGTAATTTATTTGTCTCTAAAGAACAAGGATCCAGACTACAGTTGCAGGTCTAAAATGTTGCAGCTACATTTATTTTTATCTATATTACACCACGGTTCAAATCACTGGCTCTTCTAACTGATTTTTTGTAGCAAAAGAAAAAAAAATGTTTTGTAGCAATAGAGTTTAATTCAAAGATAATAATAATCTTATAATGTTTGAGACCCCCTTCTGAATTGCCACCTTTTGTAATTAAGGTGCTTGTGTACTTCAGTGATGTTGTGAGCTATACCCAAGGTCACTCAAGATGGGCAGGTCATAGCAGAGAGGTCAGACAAATGGTGGTCTACTGGAGAAGAAATTGTCAACTCAATTCAGTATCTTTCTCAAGAAACCCATATGGATAAGCACAACCAAAAACACAGACAGAAGTGTCTGGCGTGCTGCGTCCATATGGTCCCTGAGAGCCAGGCACGGCTGAAGGTCTGAACAACAATGTTTGAGATATGTAATAAAGAATAAAGTGCTGGCACACTCTTAGAGAACCTCTTCATTTGTATGTTTTCCTATGGAGACTATGTGCCCAGCGATGAAATATCAACATTTTGACATGGGTCAATCTCTTTTAAAAACTTGAAAGAAATTTTGAGAGCTCTTGACTCTTTAAGTGCACTATTATCCTTAAATTTGATGAAACTGCTAAATTACATCTTCTGTTAAAAGGAAATATCTTCATCACCACATACAGCATAGGAATCATGTGGCAGGTATCCATGTGCATCTTCCAATCTGTCTTATTTCAATCCAATACTTGGAGCTAGTGTGTCACAGCAGCAAAGTGGTTAATGATTGAAGTTCTCCCTTCTCCACTGCTTTGGCACACTCCAAATTTCCTACCCAAACAATGTATTTTCTGGATATTTTCAGCATCCTGCCACAATTTACAAGGTGCGATTTTTCAGCCAGGCAGGGAAATATTTCCAGCGAGGTGAACGGATATATTAAAATATAGGGTGGTTATGGTTTTTGGGTTTATACTTTGTTTTCCATTGTATGTTGAGCGTCTTCAGTTTGTCTCTTCCATTCATTTACTTTTTTTATTGCTAATATCAGTCTGTCTGTTGGTGATTCCATTGGAAATTATATCACAGAGCAGACAATATTTTATTTCTGTATGCTGTTATTATGTGCATTAACCCTTTCAGGTGCCTGTTGTACTGAAGGTGTTAAAAAGCAGACATAAAAAACGCATAGTCCCAATATTCAGTACAGAACTTTAAAATTGTCCCAATTTTTCTCAGTCAAACAAGCTTCTAAAGGGAGATTGATGCAAATATACTTTCTTAAAGGAGCACTGTGGTCACATTTTTATTTATAACTGCAGCCTGTTTGTGCATGTAAAAATGATCGACTGTATCATTTTTTATATTTAAAAAAAAAACATTTAATCTAGTTCTAACTGTAGTTTTTCAAAAGAGTGATTTTTAAACACAGGACTACAGTGGCCCTTCAAAGAAACTGTATTACTAAAATTCTAAAGTAAATCCCCCCAAATTTTGAAATTGAAAATTTCATATTGGCAGCATTTTGCCTGTTCCTTTTTCTTTATTTGTTTATATTGCCGGTGTAACTGTCTCTATCAATGTATTGCTATATTTGCTGTTTTTTGGCAGATCTATGTTTCTCTATCAATATATATTCCTCTGTCTACCTCTGTCTGTATTTGTCATTTGTGAGGTAAGACTTGTGTTTATAATTGGAGCCTGCACACGGTGACCATTTAACTGTTTTAGGAACTGAACCTTGTTGTCAGAAATTAAAAAGTCACTGCACAGTCCAGCTATCTTTTTTATTTGTAAGTAGTAAAGACCTAAAGATCTGTATAAACAACTTTCCAGGTTATTGAAACTCATTACTGCACAACATTTCTAGCAGAATTTGGAGATCTGTGCAGTACTTCCTCATACAGTTTAAAAAAGATCTGGTTAAAACTGACATTTTTAAGGTAATTTTTTTCACACAACATAAAATGTTAATAATCCGAATAAATAAAAAAAATGTTTTTACTGCTATTTATTATGAGCGTCATCAATTGCTAGACCGCAACACGATTGGAATCAATTGCGAGCCTGCAGCCGCCACAACTTAAGGTGCTTTTCAATTGGCTGGGCTCGCAAGTCCCGGCCTGATAGCGCAAATCGCAAACCATGCTATTGAAAGTAGCATTTGCGGGCTTGAACATGGTCCCAGACGCAAGGCCGTAACTTGCGGTTCAAGCCTGTATGACTTTGAAATCCAACCATTATTTTTCACTGAAGTCCTACGGGCTTGAACCACGAGTTACAGAATTGCATCAGTGATCATGTTCCAGCACGTTCCAGATATAATGCAATATTGATAAAGCCGTAAATATGATATTCTCTCACATGCGAGTTACAGTATATGTATTAACACATTGATTCCCAGTATCGATATAACACGGAAATTGAACATGAAATAAAGTATTTTTCCGGGCGAGCTTGAGAATGTTGTGCTATTAATTCTTTGACCTAACATCACTTTCACTTTTAAAAGTAGAGTGTTTATATATGCATTTACAGTGCTCCGTACATGTCATTAAGCCCTTTAAGGGCTCCTTGGTACCAGTAACTAGGGTTAACATTTTTCCATTTGCGGGCTTGACAGAGTGGTTAGCGAGGGGGAATCAGAGCAATTGAATAGCGATTTGCGATTTTAGCCTTCGGGACTCTTGTGGCTGTGAAAGATCAAAGGCTTTGAGGGCGTTAATTTGCAATTTTAAAAAACTCTATGGATCGCAATGAATCGCAGCCCATAACATGTAACTCAATCGGAGCCCGCAAAAATACGCCAATTGAATAGCAAAGTAACTTGCAGGCTCCATTTGCGAGCCCGGATCTCCCGAAAGCTCAATTGGATGAGGCTATATATGTTTACTGAAAGATGGGTCATTACATTGGAAAACTGTGCTAAACCTCACCAAAAACAACCAATATGTTTTTGTGTTTTTAACCATCACACACCTATACTAATCTCTGAAACTACAATAGTAGTAGCACAAAAAAATCGCCCATTCCTAAAACATTGTGAGATAACTGTTACAGGTCAAAGCTATGAGTGAACTTCACAACAAAGTCAAAATGTAAGGCATACATCTCCATTGAGTTTTGCACTGACAATTAATTTACGAGTTACTCCCTGACACCCAATCCTATGCTAATAGGATTTTACAGATCACTCACAAATAAGGACACTGCCGTATTTGCAAAAAAGCAGAAGAAAAATTTAGGTTTACCAAAGACCACTCGCAAGTGGGTTTCAAACCCTTGCATAGTCCCCCAGAAGCATTTAAAGTGACAGCATGGCACAAAATGCACTACAACATTATTTGACACTTAATAGTCCAATATCAACATATCTTTAATTAAAAAATATGATAAGTTAGTATTAAGACAATTTTATGATACAAAATCCAATATTGTTCGACACAACCCAGAACTCAAGGGGTTAATTCAATAATGTTTCCTTGCCACAGCCTAGTTAGGGCATTTCCCTCTCATTCTAAGATTTATGACAATCGCATTTCCCATTGGCTCCTAGAGCCTTGTCTCATCCGAAAAGCTTGGTTTGGCTACCTCAACACAGAAATCTCTTGCTGACAAGGCAAGGGTTTACTGATATCTCCAGTTAAACAGAGGTGGACACCAAATACATAGTGCATACATGGATTGTGTGTATACTGGATTTGTGGCAGATAGTCCCAATTTCAAAGCATGGTACATCACATTATATTCATATTATAACAATAAAAACAAGTTCCCATTTCTACCCCCACTCTCTTTTTGCCCCAAACCAATGTCAATAATATTTCTCCCGGGAAAGTATAAAGTTATCTCAACTATAATTCTATAAGGATTGCTTATTTATCTTTCAGTGTGACTGTAGGTGCCATAGAGTCCCAGGGAATTTCCCTAAAGATCCTATATCCACACAGACCTAAAGATAACACAGTTCATATAGTAGGCAAGATTTAGAGACAGTAAGTAGGGTTGAGATGAGTCCATCAATTACTAATTAAGGCATTGGGAACAAGTGATCTAAATTGTCTATTGGGAGGAGTACAAATAGAATACCTTACTGTGACAAATGTACAGTAATATAAATGTGTGCACACATAAAATCTGCCTTCTACATTTAGCTGGAGACACAGTAGAGGCTCACACCATCAAGACATAACAAAATATTAGTAATTAGCAGCATCTATGAACTTTCATCTATCCTATGATTGCTATATAACAAACACAGAAGTAATGTGCAACCTCACATTACTTTACATATCCTTTCAGAGTGAGTCCGAGGATGATGTTATCATAGATTTTTGAGAACACATTTTAACAGCTAATGTGAATCATTTGCTGACTCAACCAACTTCATTTTTATTGTAGGTTCTGTGTACAAATACTAGGAATTTGTTTCTCGTCTGTTTGCAGTCCAACAATATGAAATGCTGATTATCATCATCTAGTGGGAAAGGTGTGTGGATGATCACTTACATCATATGACAACACAGATGTCTTGTTTGCTTTTATAAATACAGTATAGAAGCAAATTACATAAAGCTTCACAGCAAGTGATCAGCAAAGAGGTGTACAATAAAGACCGGCTGAAAATGTAATCTTATTAATAACTGATATATCAGGTAATAATGACAACACTTACACTTTGTAATTCAACTTCTTTTTTGATGTCATGGCTCTTTAAAAAATATGAAAGAAGGTACCCTTTTATTATACTTTTATTCTGAATAGATAGATGGATAGAAAGATAGATAGGACATAATTGCATTAAAGTCATACTAAAAAGGTGTGGATAATTTATATCTGGCTTCTGAAGAGGTCAACGCCCAAAGGTACAGGCAGAGAATACTGGATACAGGTTACTAGTGGCCTCCGGCAAGACCACTCCCCTAATTCAGGACACAAACACAATACCAGTCTCATACAACAGACATGTGAAACTAGAACTGAACATGTATTGAATCATAGAACCAAAATATTTATACTCTATCCTTAGTGATGTATCAACCAATGGCAACAATGTACATCCTAGCTACACCAAACATTAAAGCCCCTGTCCCACAGCCCATCCCTGTTTATTTTTGTGATGTGTCAATTGCCCCAACCACTCCAACTGAAGTGCTTTCCTGATTATCACAGCAACCTGGAGGTATGGAATGCATCTGTCCAGCCGCCATGCTAATTGCAACTACTGGCCTTGTAGTTGCCGTTGCTGTAATCTTGAAGTGTGTGTTTAAGGATTATCTTGGAGACTTCCACCTTGGGTGTTGGTCGCTGGAAAAATCTGTAGTGCTGTACATCTGCAGACCATCTAATATGTTATTTACAACAATCCCTGTTACATGAAACATAATTTGTAATCAATCATAAACAATATACAGTATGTCCACTGGATTGTGCAAGGCAGGAACTGGTCATCTCAGGCCTAGGGACATTATTCTAGAAAACTCTCCAGACACTGGGCATGACCACAAGTAGCATAGGTACCCTGGCATTCTAAACTATACAGAACCTAGCATATTCATATACAAAGATACATACTCTATAATAGTGTAAACATATTTTAACGCAGGGAAGATCTCAAATTCCAGGGCCAATACACAGTTCATAATAATCCAGTAAAGCTCTGGGCAGGAAGAAATGGGGTGACAAAAAGTCCCCCTGTGCCTCCCACAATTCAGTTGACACTGTCCAAATTTGTTTCCTTTCATTAATCTTAAAGTCACTTCTACACATTCCCTCCTCTTTTCTCCCATGGCTACGTCTTACTTAACTGGTCTTTTGTTGTTAACTTTCTCTGTTACAAACTCTTCTCTTCTTCCTCACACCAAAGTTCATCTTTCCCATTTATTTCCCCGTCTTGACATTCATTTTATATTTCCTTATATAGATCTATTATATGATAATATGATGACATTTGCCACTCTATTGTCTTATCCTGGCATGCTATGACATGGCCTTCTTCAAGCTGCAGTCTACCTGCTTGTATATAGTTATAATGATGGTACTGAAACTGTTATCTGTTAGAATACAGCACTCCAAACTCTTCTCCTAACCAACATGCTCCTCACCCTCTTATTTACTCTTTGCTGCAATACTCATATTTCTCAGACACCAATCTTCATAGTCTACTTTATGTGTGGGCTCCCGGCCATCTCCCAGCTGGGCACCATGTTGAGCTGAGTTTTTCACTTGAAATTTGCATGTGTTTTTTTTTTTACTTTGGTCCCTCTTCCTATTTACACTATATATAGAACTAAGATGTTTATTTATGCTCACTGTGTACCAAGAACACTGCTTAAGAAGGCCACACTCATACAAGAAACTGGCTATCTGGGCATTACCATGGTTACATAGTCTTATACATGACCAATACATCTAGTTCCCATGCCAACAAAAGTTTAATAGTAAGATTGTTAGCAATCCCCTTACTATGCAGAGCTATGATGAAATTATGCTCATATATGATGTTGGTCACACTTTGCGAGCGCCACGAAGTTATGTGAGCAGGGTACGACACACCACTTAGGCTGGATGAGCGCCAAAGGCACTCATCTGCGAAGCCTTATGAGGCAAGCCGAGTATGGCACAGGATTTAGGCTGGATGAGCGCCAAAGCCGCTCATCTGCGAAGCCTCGAGAAGGCTGCATTGTGAGGGTCGCAACTGCGAGCCAATCGTGTAACTCAAAAACCCCTCAAAACAATACATTTAACAAATATAATAACACACTCACAGACAGCAGAGGGGGTGAGCCAGGATGCCTGGGAGTGAGGTTGCAAGCGATTTTGACACATATTTGTGGATTTTCGTGAATCCAAAATAAGCTAAGCGAGGAAAAAAATGGAAGAAAAACGTAAAGTATTCTGAAACTGGATGAAAACGAGGCTCAGCAAAGCCAGGCACGCGGGATTAGAAAATACACGACGGCAAAGACAGGTACACTTACACTAACAACGCCAGGCACACGAGCCTTCAGCGCATAACAAGCAAACCTTCAGCTTACACATAGGATCAACACACAGGGAAGGGACAGGGGGAAGATGGTGGAATGAGACACATGGTATTCCCAAGCACAAAACTTGCAGATTAACGAAACCTGCAATGAGCGGCCCGTACACTAGACGTGAGGAAAGGCTCGCAGTGAGTGCCGAACGAGCTCATCGCCAGCCCCGTGATGGGTGCCGAAGGCGTTCGGCGCAGGGCTCGCCATGAGCACCAAAGGTAATCAGTGCAAAGCAGGAAAATTCAAGTATAGAGTGGAGAGGCTCACAATGAGCACCAAAGGCGCTCAGAGGAGCAAAAGCCTCACATTGTGTGGCAAACAGCATTGCTAGCCTTACAATTTTAATCCTGTCATTGTTGACGGGCAAGTAGTAAGTATATACTGTATATAAAACAAGGTTTACTCCATTCTCATACTTACTGCTACAACAGGTCAGTCAACATGAATGATTAACTATTAGTTGCATTCATTAAAAGCACTGAAATTATATATTTTGCTTAACAGTAGTCACATTAAATAGCATTAACATTAAATAAACTTTTTAAATATAGTAGGCAATCTAGGTTTCTCCTCACCAAGATTAAAATCACAGGCACACTAAATGCCACCATAAATTGGAGACCATGCAGCAGAGCTGTTTGATCACAGCCATGATGCTGTTATGGTCCCCACGTAGCACTGCTGTGAAGACTACTGAGCTGAGCTCTGTAGTTTGAACAGCAGTGCTGCACATTTAAAACACTCCCCCTCCCCCATCCATCTACATAAACCCTGGCAGGGAATGGGTGAAACCAATAAGTGAGCAGGAGGTTTAAAATCCCACTGCCGATCACCCCTACAAGCCCTAGGAACCCCAGAGATTCCCTCCTCCTGCTCTGTGAAAGGAACCCCATGGCGATTGTAACGGAGCTGGAACACGCAGTCCAATATCTCCGCTGGTATACGGTAAAATACCCAAGAGGCACTACAGTCTCACCATTCCCGACCTCCCATATTGGACGACACACAATTTGGGAGTCAAATGAATACTGACTTTATTTACCTTTACAGAAATATTTATACATCTCTTTGGCCACAGGTAATACACATAGAGAGAACAATAGGTGGGGTCACACCTCCCAGGGACTAGCCGGCTACTTTGATTCAATAACAGACATTGATAGGATAATGCTTCTCTTTCACAATGTGAACACTTTACACAATAGGGCTCTCCTGCCTCTAGGAGACCCTAATAGGATTATGTATTATGCTAGGTGTCTGTAATATTCTGAGCTAATATCCTGCAGAGCATCAACCAACATACATATAATATAACAGTAGGATCATATTTTAACCAAGAATTAAATAACCATAAAACAGGGTAAAACAGTGATGGGTTCCGTTACACACCTCCCCCGTGACCATAAGCCGGCATACACGGTCTGATCCCAACGGATCGGCCTGGGGATGTCCGGACAAAAGTATTGGTTGGTCAATTCTCTAGTTTGACAACCCATCAGCATTACTGCAATTCACATTTACTCACATTTCCCATATCCCCAGGTAGCTGGGATCTGAGCGCACAAAACTACCGAATAGCGCTCAGATCCTCTTCACACAGTTCAATTGCCATGTAGTTACAGTCTTTCCCATAGTCTTTCATTATATGAATGGGCTTCATGGCACAGTTATCTGGGGTATCATGGTTCATACAGGGCAAGTACAGAATGACCCCCCTGTATGTAAAGGGCCAGAATGAGTGACATACACTCTGGTATGGCCGAACACTGGTTCCAAAGGGCAATATGTCCCAGGGCCATAGTCGCAGGGCAGGAGGCTGGCAAACAGTCCTCTCCAAGCCAAAGTGGCGAAGGGCACTTCGTCACACATCTCCCCTTTGGGGGGAAGTCTAACCAGGCACCTGGATATTTCGCTGGGGTGATGGGGCAACACGCTGAGGGGACTTGAGGGGCAGAGGCCAGCGGCACTCTGCCCTGATGCCAGCTCTTCCGCTGGTATAACCTGCAGGACATCCTGCTCTGTACAAGGGACAAAGGGAGGGCAGAGGCCGACTGCACTCTGCCCCACTGTCAGCTCTTCTGCTGGGGTACTTGGGACATATTCCGGCTCAGTAGCCAGGGAAAGGTGGGGGTCAGTGGGGGTTAACATTTCCTCTGTTAACCCTGGAGCCACATTAGGAGTTAGCTGGGGAGGGGAATTTGTACTTACCCCCTCCTCCGGTTGTCCCAGTGAGAGTAGTTGGGGATCTGGACAGGCTGTCCAGCATCCCGGTAGGTCAGGCACAGAGACCCTGGTCCCATCTGCGCCGTCTGGGGGATTGGTGTCTCCCCTTGTTAGGGTAAGCTGTCGCTGGGGGGAGAGGGCGACATCTTCAGCTCCCTGGGGTTCACACTGCCGCTGGGTGGGAAGGACGACACCTTCTGCCCCCTGGGGTTCACACTGCCGCTGGGGAGGAAAGACGACACCTTCTGCCCCCTGGGGTTCACACAGCCGCTGGGGGGGAAGGACGACACCTTCTGCCCCTTGTGGTTCACACTGCCGCTGGGGGGGAAGAACGACCCCTTCGGCCCCCTGGGGTACACACTGCCGCTGGGGAGGAAGGACGGCACCTTCTGCTCCCTGGGGTACACACTGTCGCTGGGGAGGAAGGACGACACCTTCAGCTCCCTGGGGTACACACTGCCGCTGGGGAGGAAGGACGACACCTTCAGCTCCCTGGGGTACACACTGCCGCTGGGGGGGAAGGACGACACCTTCGGCCTCCTGGGGTACACACTGCCGCTGGGGAGAAAGGACGGCACCTTCTGCTCCCTGGGGTACACACTGCCGCTGGGGAGAAAGGACGGCACCTTCTGCTCCCTGGGGTACACACTGCCGCTGTGGAGAAAGGACGGCACCTTCTGCTCCCTGGGGTACACACTGCCGCTGGGGAGAAAGGACGGCACCTTCTGCTCCCTGGGGTACACACTGCCGCTGGGGAGAAAGGACGGCACCTTCTGCTCCCTGGGGTACACACTGCCGCTGGGGAGGAAGGACGACACCTTTAGCTCCCTGGGATACACACTGCTGCTGGGGAGGAAGGACGACACCTTCAGCTCCCTGGGCTACACACTGTCACTGGGGGGGGGAGGACGACACCTTCTGCTCCCTGGGGTACACACTGCCGCTGGGGGGGAAGGACGACACCTTCGGCCCCCTGGGGTACACACTGCTGCTGGGGAGGAAGGATGACACCTTCAGCTCCCTGGGGTACACACTGTCGCTGGGGGGGAAGGACGACACCTTCGGCCCCCTGGGGTACACACTGCTGCTGGGAGGTGGAATTAGTTGGAGTATTCCACGTGGAGCGGTTTCTGTTTCTGGGACAGTCTTTCTGCATGTGGCCCTGCTGGTTACACGTGTGGCACCTGATGTACCGTGGAGGGGTTTGGTAGTTCCCAACACCCGGACGCAGTGCTGGGGCGGGGTTAATGGTGGGAGGTGGGTTAGCAGCTCCCAAGATGGACCACTCCCGTGCCCGCTGCTTTTCCATTATGTATTTGTGTACATCTGTCATTAACCATTCCAAGGTTTTTATGGGAAGCGTACCTGGGAAAAAGGCCAGTCTGCTTTGGAGTTCTCTTCCAAACTCATTCTGTGGGGTAATAAGAGGTACTGTAACCATGAGTTCCTTTCTGTCTGCATCCCTGTAGTCCGCGGCCGCCTCCTCCTCCTCATGATGGAACGCTGTCTGAAAACTAGCCGGTTCCATCCTGCTGTAGCCAGGGGCGCTGTACGGATACTAGCGTTGCCCTCAATTTGTACTCCACGGAATGGTGTCTCCTGTAGCTGTCCTTCTGACCGTGGGAACAATTCCGCCACTTGCCAACAAATGTAACGGAGCTGGAACACGCAGTCCAATATCTCCGTTGGTATACGGTAAAATACCCAAGAGGCACTACAGTCTCACCATTCCCGACCTCCCATATTGGACGACACACAATTTGGGAGTCAAATGAATACTGACTTTATTTACCTTTACAGAAATATTTATACATCTCTTTGGCCACAGGTAATACACATAGAGAGAACAATAGGTGGGGTCACACCTCCCAGGGACTAGCCGGCTACTTTGATTCAATAACAGACATTGATAAGATAATGCTTCTCTTTGTTCCATCTTTCACAATGTGAACACTTTACACAATAGGGCTCTCCTGCCTCTAGGAGACCCTAATAGGAGTATGTATTATGCTAGGTGTCTGTAATATTCTGAGCTAATATCCTGCAGAGCATCAACCAACATACATATAATATAACAGTAGGATCATATTTTAACCAATAATTAAATAACCATAAAACAGGGTAAAACAGTGATGGGTTCCGTTACAGCGATTCCGTCCCCAGTAGAGCCCTGATCCCCAATAAAAGTTATAACAATGGTGGCTGTTTAAACCCTCATGGCACCTACACCCTAACTGACTCCAGTGGCACACAAATTCAACCCCTATGCCACAAGGACCCCCGTGGCATCTACACACTGTATTCAACCGATGTGCCACAGGGGTCCTTGCAGGACCCCCATGGCATGTTTAATAAATATATATTCCATGGTGGTCCTGCAAGGACCCCCGCGCCACCGATCCTAAACATACATTCCTGCAGGTCATCGATGGCACCAAAAGCTAACCCCCTTTGTCACTGAGGTCCTGGAAGCACCTCCCTGGCATGAATCCTCAACCCTCAATCCAAGGAGGTCCTATGAAGGACCTCTGTGGCTCATCTATATAACTACGGCCACAGAGGTCCTTAAGGGTTAATTTTTAGATGCAAGGGTTAGGTGTGCCTTAAAGGACCTCTGTGGCATTGTATGTTTTCTAGGAGCCATGGGGATCCTGTAAGGCATCTAATAATTAATCCTATACCTGATAACCTATTCGCGTAGCAATGAAAAAAGTGATTTTGATCAGTACATTACTAAAGGATTTGATGGGGACCAAAGTGTCACAGTGGATAGTCATTAGTTTATATTTTACTGTGTAGGTTCTATATTTGAACTTATAATTACATAATGGATCATGATGTTATAGAACCTCTGTTTACCTACCCTTTCCTTATATTGCTTTTCTTAGTCTATGAGTGTTGCTTTTATGGCTTTCTAGTCAAACACATGAAATAAATAAATTCGAGTTCACTCTGATAAGTATTTTTTAATCGATGGAAGCTATCAGAAAAGTGTTGACTGTACTGTATATGAACAAACCATTAAAGAAGTTCTGTAGCAGGTATAAAAAAAAAAGATAAAAGATATAATATTTTTTTCATATCTTCTAACATCTTTCCTCCAAAAATCATATAAAGTTTACAGAATCACATATAATAGTTACCAAAGTGTGTAATGCTCCTGACACGGATGCACATAGTGCCATGCAAATCACGCATGCTAAATGCGCGACAGGAACCGCACATGCGCATATCGTGCATGCGCATAGTTCGCTACACAGTGCATGAGCGACATAAACCATGCATGCGCATAGAGCGCTAGACACCGCAATGCGCGGAAGGAGACACAGGGGAGAGAGGGGGGGGGAAGAGACACGGGAGGGAGAGGGGGGGAGAGACACAGGGGATGGAGAGAGGGGAAGACATAGGGGAGAGGGAGGGAAAAGACACGGGAGGGGGGAAGAAAGTCTTGGTTAAGTCAATGTCTGTTTCTTTTTCAACTTTTTCAGGTTACGGGCATCTCTGATTGAGATGATATATGTTTATATCAATCTATATCAATAAGGGAGAGAGTAGACATGATGGAAATAATTTGAGGTACAGAAAAAAAAGTGAATTTCAATATATCACAGAGAAAACTTTATTAGAGCAAAAGATCATGCATAGTAATTATCATGATGTCAGCTGATGCCTCAAAGTCATTGTACAACATGCATGTGTATCCTTTCTCTTACACCTCATCTTTTTCTTTGACACCTCTGTCTCAGTAGTTTCTACATTTCTCATATTACACTGTGGATAAAGATCACCATTCTCATTGGCTACACAACGAGGGAGGGTGGTATATTTTGTTCACGGTAAAATTTGAAGGTTTTAAAGCAAGATTGGAAAATGTGCAAACTAAATTGGCCAATCACTTTTTACCTTCTTTCAAATTCTATGTTTATTAGCATAGCTACTGCGTAGTCTTCCCATTGTAGACGCCGCATGAATGAAAAAAATTTGACTCATTTCCACTCTTCATTGATGTGGTTTAGACACTTCCAGTAGCGTTGCCATCTTATTTAGGCAGCAAAAGCGTTAAAAATAACTTTTCCGCCCAGACGTCAAAAAACCCGCAAATCCCAGTGCTTGAAAAGGAGCGCAGACCAAGAGGAAATCTCACCAGTTTCTTGCCACCAGACATAGCTACACCTATAAACCATTTTCTGGCTTTCTCTTTTGTGCATTTCATCCTTAATCTCTTCTAGCCGTGGTAACATTTTTTGTTGAAATGGAAATTTAAAATATGATTACTTAAGGGAAAAATAGAAAGCTGATTTGTGAGCGTCTAGGCTGGAGGTGATAATTTTGAAAGGTTATTTTACCAAGAAACAAGTAATTTTTATGGCCTTGGTGCAGACAGCAGATATTTCTTCTGCAAATATTTGGAAGGAGCTGCATTGTTCTGCCTTACAAGCAGTTTAAATCACTGCTAAGGAAGCAGGAAACAGCTGGGGTTGAATCCATCTCTTTAAAGTCTGTCATTTTTCTGCAGAAACTGCCAAAAGGAACACATTAACGGTGTCACAAATAATCTGTGGCTGCCAATAGTAAATGTAAGGTCACATTTTTTTGGACAAGGGCTAGAAATATCAGCTTTATCTTTCAGTGGTTTTCACCTATGGTCAAGCAGTTTTACACGTTGTAGATGGATGGATAGGGCCAGGGAGTTTAAAATAATGGGAAATAGTCGATTCTCATAGCTAATAACTGTGTAATAACTGTGGTTCTTTATCTGCTGGTGTAGACATGAGGTTGAATATAAAATAATGCTGAATATTACAGAAGAGAAAGATCGAGTAAAGGGAATTGCAAGTCTGAGTACAAATAGGGCATAAAAAGGGTATCTGGCTCAGGAAAAGAACAAGTGAGCAATCTGAAGGACAATTATGGTCTGATCTGTGATAACAAATGGGTATTTACGGTACAATTTAGGCTATTTACTAAGCAAAATTGATTCATATCTGTGGGAAACCAGCAGATCTACAGCCTTATTAAATTGTGATTCGGCCAATTGAATAGGGCTCTATATAAGCACAGAGCATATTTTTTTTTACAGAGTTTTTCGTTACTGAAGACCTTGCTTTTGGATAGAAGTTCACTAACTAAGGCCCTCATTCAATTGCAATTTGGCCAATTGACTAGGGCTGTAAATAAGCACATAACATATTATTTTAAGGAAGTTTTTAGTTAGTAAACATCTATCCAAAAGCAAGGTTTTCACTGACTAAAAACTTCTTTAAAAAATATATGCTATGTGCTTATTTAGAGCCCTATTCAATTGGCCAAATTGCAATTGAATGAGGCTGCTAATGTGAATGAAGTAGGGGGAAGAAAATATCTAATCTGGAGAAGGAGGCAAACACTTTCATCTGGAGGGGAATATGTAATCTAGTGGGGCAAGTAGATGCAATATGAAGAGGATAAGTACATCTGGTGGGGAGTTGGTTTGATCTGTCATTATATTCCTTGTTTTCATTATCTTCACACTACATAATTATTGAGTGCAGTGCATTCATATCTACTGCATGTCATTTGTAGCCTTATATAAGTGGCTCAATAATTATTGCACCTATTTGATTACGTTTGGCTATAACTCTTTAGTGTCACAGGAAACCTAAATTTGTCCAGATAATCTGGTGAAATGGAAACAGAGATCTAGGTTCATTTCAATTACTAAACCAATAAGGCCCACTTTATGATACAATAAAAGGAGAATAACATAATATCAGATGAATGCAATAATACAGTGTTTAACAATACAAATTGAGCAATGGAAAAAAATTTGACCTTCAAAAGTATTTTCAGTACACCATAACATTTCTCTTTGGGCACAAAGTAATAGAAGCGTAGACTTGATAGAAGATAGATGAGATTCAGTGTGCCCATTTTGCCAATTCATTATATTAACCTGATTATACCATAGAAAGGATTGCATTCCTGTAATTGTTTAGTCAATTCCCAAAACCTAAACCCTCCTATGAAATATACTCTAATATCCTAAAGCTTTTTTGCAGAACCCAAAACATCTGCCCTGATCCTATTCATACAACTTTACATGTGAAGCATGCATTCTTTCCTAATGGAACCCCTGAGTTTGAGATAGATAGAAGACAGATTAGGCCTGCTTGTGTCCTCCTGTCCATAGTGCGCCATTATTACCTCATACAGCATTTGCTTCTACCATCTGTAATATGGCATTTCATTTATTCCCTAGATGTAAAATAAAATATTACTTCCTCATATTTGCCCTTAACCTGTTTCCTTCTAACTTCAAAGTATTACGCAAGTCTTTCTCACGCTTGTATCCCGGATGTCTGTGTAACTGTTGGGGAATCTATGTAAATGGATATATTTAAATTAAGGAAACTCTTTATGTCCAGGAGCTGGTTGTACATACATTGAACATTGAAAACATTAGAAATGGAGACTCCATCTGAGATGCCTGATTTAACTACAGATGTCACGTGAGGTTACACAGGTCAAGACACTAACAGAACAAATTACAGCTACTCAGCTAGTGCCATTTCTGCTACTTTGGCCATGATATGGGAATGTACTTCCTTTATTTGTTTTGTTTCCATAGCAACAGTAGGGGTCATTTAACTCTTTCCTTCATATAGAAATGACTGCTGAAAAAAGTAAACCAATGCAGTATAGTCCTTATATGTCATTGCCTCTGTGTTGATATAATTAGTCCCCTTCTGGATTGCTACCTTGTCATGGTGAAGGAGCATGTGTACATCAACGAAGAAGTACGCTAATCCATGTAGGGTCACCCAAGATTATTGCAGAGAGGCCAGACAAATGGCAGTATGCTGTAGGAACTGGCAACCCATTCTAGTATCTGAGCCAAGAAAAGCTTATGGATAGGCACAGCAAGACACAAGATGTGCCTGGCGTGCTGCGTTCATAGGGTCAGGGCGAGTCAGACACAACTGACAGTTAAACAGCAACAATAATTAGATTTTTTTTGATTGGAACACACTGTACCCCAGAGTAAATAAGAGCCCTGCTGTATTCATAAATGTCTGAAAGAAGCACAATAAGATAACAAAATGTGTTTATTAAGGGGGCAGTTAAAACAAGCAGAAACTATGTACTAGATATAATTGTTTAGAGCAGTGGTGGACAACTTGGTCCTCTGAGGGTCAGCAACAGTCCACATATTTCAATTTTTCCCTTTAATACTGGTTAATCAGTCAAAAACTGAGCAACCCAAGTATGCAAAAACAGAGATAACCTTAACACACAAACAGGGAGATCCAGAAATGATGGACTCTTGTCAGTCCATAGATAGATGTTGACTAGAACTTGTCTTAAGAAAAATAACAGTATCCAATTAAACATATGCAAGGGAAGGCTACATCTGTTGATGTTACTCTCTGTATGAACTGTATAAGATAACTATGGTCTCTGCAATGCATTGACAGTTACACAGCCCCATTAAATTCCGTCGGCGTGTAAAACCGTAGCCCGTAACGGAGCCAGCAAGACTTACAGCTATTAAACTGGCCTCTTAAAGCTACCCACAAATGATCTGCGGGTTACATGCGGAAAAACCCTACGGGATGTCGAAATCAGAAATCTGTTGCCACAAATCCTTTGATTTGTCAAGCCTGAAATGTTACGGTTGGAAATTGCTATTAAATTCCTAGAAATCCACTGGCGTTCAAACCCGTAACCCGCAAATGGAACCAAAAAGCCTATGGGTACTAGAGAGGACCCACAAAGGGATTAAAGTCCTATCCGTAGCACTGTAAATGCATATATCAACACACTACTGTACATAAAATGAAAGGGAAAGTGATGTTATCACATATAATAGTTGTCGTAATTGCGAGTTTGTCATTAACGCTATTTTAAAAGTTACGGGTTGCGCATGCGCAATGAGCCCCAAAGGCGCTCATCGCACGGCCTGAAAGCTACGGGATTGATGGGGGCTGCAATGAGCTCCAAAAGCTTTTTTTGGCGGGTTCAAGTTACGCGATTGAAAAAATGGCGGCTGTTATACCCGTAATTTTTGGGGCCGACGCTTATTGCTGGGCTCGCGATGAAAACCGAAGGCGCTCATGGTGAGGCACGAAAGTTGCTGGTTGGCTGAGGCCTGCAATGAGCTTCGAAGGCCCTGTAAAGTAGAGGGTGGAGAGCCCCGCATTGTGTGGCAAATAGCATTGCCAGGCTTCAAATTTTATTGCCGTCATTTTTGACGGGCAAGTCGCTAGTGTATTAATATTAATAGCATAACATTCTCAAGCTCGCAAATCTGCTATATAAAATTTTCTTTTTATTGTACAATTTCGGTGTAATATTGATCCCGGAAATTAATGTGTTAATACATAGTTACATAGTTACATAGTTACATAGTAATTAAGGTTGAAAAAAGACTTTCAGTCCATCAAGTTCAACCTGTTAAGATCTCCTCTGATCTGCAATATGCGGATTAGTTATTAATTAAATTATTGATTAAATAATTATTAATAGTATAGTATTGGAGAATGAATAAAGAGTTAGTCCATCAAGTTCAACCTTTTTAGATCTCTATTGATCTTTTTAATTTGGACTATTTATTATTATTGTTAATTGTTAATTATTGTTAATTGATCCAGAGGAAGGCAAACATAAAAAAAACCCCATTGAAACTTTGCCAATTGTCTCATAAGGGGGAAAAAAAGCAAAATTCCTTCCTGACCCCAGAAACTGGCGATCAAATTTCTCCCTGGATCAATATTCCTTCGCTAGTTATCTAGGATAGCCTTGAATGCCCTCTTTATTCAGAAATATATCTAACCCCTTTTTGAAGTTGTCTATCGAATTCGCTGTCACCACCTCCTTTGGTAGAGAATTCCACAGTTTAACCACCCTAACTGTGAAGAACCCTTTTCTTTGTTTAAGGTGAAATCTTTTTTCCTCTAACCTCAACGGATGTCCTCTTGTCAGTTGAAAATCTCTTGCTACAAAAAGCTCACTTGACAAAGCCTTATATGGACCCTGGATGTATTTAAATAACGTAATCATATCTCCTCTTAGACGCCTTTTTTCTAGCGAAAATAAGTTTAATTTTGCTAGTCTTTCTTCATAACTTAGCCCCTCCATTCCCCTTATTAGTTTTGTAGCCCTTCTCTGTACTTTTTCCAGCTCTAAGATGTCTTTTTTGTGAGGTGGTGCCCAAAATTGTACTCCATATTCCAAATGAGGGCGTACTAGAGATTTGTATAGTGGCAGAATTATATCTTCTTCCCTGGCTTCTATACCCTTCCTAATACATGCTAATATTTTATTTGCCTTTGCAGCCGCTGCTTGGCTTTGAGCGCTGTTACCTAGGTGGTTGTCCACTAGTACTCCCAAATCCCTTTCAATATCTGATACCCCTAGATTTGCTCCATTAAGATTATAGATTGCTTGGCTATTTTTCCTTCCCAAATGCATAACCTTACATTTATTTGTATTAAATCTCATCTGCCATTTAGCTGCCCATTTCTCTAATTTATGCAAATCCTTTTGTAGGGAAAGTACATCATTATCTGATTTTATTACCTTGCACAACTTAGTGTCATCAGCAAAAATGGAGACACTACATTCGAGTCCTACTTCAATGTCATTAATAAATATGTTAAAAAGGAGAGGACCCAATACTGAGCCCTGAGGAACCCCACTTATCACATTAGACCAATCGGAGTATGTTCCATTTACAACAACCCTTTGCTTCCTGTCTTTTAGCCAGCTCTCGATCCATGAGCAGATATTTACTGCAATTCCTGTATCCCTTAGTTTGCTCACTAGTCTTCCATGTGGCACTGTATCAAATGCCTTTGAAAAATCTAAAAAGACTACATCCACTGAGTTGCCCTGATCCAAGTTCCTACTAACCTCCTCATAAAAACTAATTAGATTGGTCTGACACGACCTTTCCTTCATAAATCCATGTTGACTGCTACCTATGATCCTGTTCAAATAGACATATTCTTGTATTCTGTCCCTTATTAACCCTTCTAAAAGCTTCCCAACTACAGAAGTGAGGCTCACTGGTCTATAATTCCCCGGATTTGCTCTAGATCCCTTCTTAAATATAGGTATCACCTCTGCTTTTCTCCAGTCATCTGGTAGAGACCCTGTAGTGAGCGAGTCTTTAAAGATTAGATATAATGGTTTGGCTATTACAGAACCCAGCTCCCTCAGTACCCTTGGATGTATTCCATCAGGACCTGGGGCTTTATTAACATTTATTTTCTCCAACCTCTTTTGTATTTCTTCCTGCGTTAACCAATTATTTAGTGAAGGTAGTGTAGCCCCATTATGTTGCAGTGTCCCAACCACTGGTACCTCCCTTGTGTAAACCGAAGAAAAGAACCTATTTAGCTCATCTGCCTTTTCCTGGTCACTAATTATCAGATGGCCTGTGTCACATTGTAATGGTCCTATCGATTCCTTCCTGGCCTTCTTCCCATTAATATATTTATAAAATATTTTAGGGTTAGTCTTACTTTCCATTGCAACTGACTTCTCATTTTCTATTTTAGCCAGTCTAATAGCCCTTTTGCAAGCCTTGTTGATTTCCTTATAGTCACATAAAGATGCCTCTGTTCCCTCCTTCTTGTATAATTTAAATGCATACTTCTTTTTCCTCATCATGATCTTTAAGTCATTGTTAAGCCACATGGGATGTGATTTACTCCTATTTATTTTATTTCCACATGGTACATGCTGATGAGTATGTTTATTTAGTAAGGATTTGAATGTTGTCCATTTATTTTCAGTATTCTTCCCTGTAAGTTCTTTGTCCCAGTCTATATGTTGTATTGCTGCCCGTAGCCCATTAAAGTTAGCCCTTTTAAAATTTAGAGTTTTTGTTGGCCCCTTACAACTCTGTTTTTTGTATTCAATCTCAAATGAGACTGTGTTGTGATCACTGTTCCCCAAGGGTTCCCCTATTTTTACATTTGATATTATATCAATATTACTTGTGATGACTAAATCCAAGATGGCCCCATTTCTAGTAGGTTCTTGTATTACCTGGGCTAGATAATGATCCCTGAGTGTACTCAAGAACCTGCTCCCCTTAGCTGAGCTGCTGGTCTCGTTTATCCAGTTTATATCAGGGTAATTAAAGTCTCCCATTATTAGAACTTGCCCATGCTTAGCTGCATTTCCAATCTGTAACAATAATTGTATTTCCTCACTTTCAGCTATATTTGGGGGTTTATAGCATACTCCCACCAATATGCATTTAGAATTAGCTCCTCCACTATTTAGCTCAACCCGCAAGGATTCAATGATGCCGTTAGTGCCAGCATAAATATCTTCTCTAACTATAATGGAACTTGCATGGAATACAATATCATATTTACTGATTTATGAATATTGCATTATTTCTGGAATGTGAAAGGCTGTAAGGCTTTGAAATCCAACCTCCATTGATATATTTTACCATTGGCTCCGTCTAAACCCGTAACTACGGGTTTGACGAAAAGGACATTTTCACGGTCGCACATGCAACAAGAAAGATTTACTGGCTTGTGCCTCCGGCCAGTAACTTGCGGCATGGTTGAATGTAATAGCACTGTAACGCAGCAGAATTTCAAGCCTGCAGGCTTTATGGGTGTCCCTTAGCGGTTACGGGCTCCGAATTTAATGTGGCTAATGGTCTCTCATTCCCCCCGCTAAACATATTTCCACTACATACAAAGCACTGCAAAATATTTCCTCTGTAGAGCAAGCAAAAAATAAATAATCAAAGTGCCTATTTCACACGCTGAGGCTGATGAGAGACACCGTGAAAACTCTTGATTTGGTAGACTCGTAGGCCACCCGAGGCTTACCTGGGGTTGGAAGGAGGGACCACTTGACCTGGCAGGACTGGGTATGGGTAGGAGGTGGCTAGCTGTGGGAGGTGGAGCCATATATAGGACTATTGGCCCCATTTTCCACCAGTAGGCTCTCCGCTAGCCAGGTGATTCGATGCACAGCCACCCGTCCCTAAAGTATTGTTGTTTAAAGTGATGTATGTGTTGTACTTTAAAAAAAAAACTAAGGATGAATGTTGGCACGTTTTGTTTATTGTCTTAAGCACTTGTTGTTGTGGATGTATTATTGAAGTATATATTATACTAGCAAATTGCCCGTCAAAAAATTCCGGCAATGAAATTGTAAGTGAGCTAATGCTGTTTGGTGTATAATAATGAAATAAATAATACATTAATAAATTAATACACTTTACCTATTTTGAAGTAATTCCTTCCTAACTCCCCTATCTTCCTGTACTGCCTGACCCAAATCCATTCTCTCTCTCTTTCTTTCAGTGCAAATTCACTCTGGTTTAAGGCCTACTACATCTGTGAGATACTCAGAACTGCATTCACAACACCTCAGCAGTGCAAATTCACTCTGGTTTAAGGCCTACTACATCTGTGAGATACTCAGAACTGCATTCACAACACCTCAGCAGTGCAAATTCACTCTGGTTTAAGGCCTACTACATCTGTGAGATACTCAGAACTGCATTCACAACACCTCAGCCGTGCAAATTCACTCTGGTTTAAGGCCTACTACATCTGTGAGATACTCAGAACTGCATTCACAACACCTCAGCAGGTATGGAGGAGACTATGGAAACTGCGCCATTCCTGGAGCCAATATGTTTATTAATATCACTACTGTATGCATGTTATTATATCTTGGCAGATAGAAATATTTCTGACTTTTTGTTTTCCATTTTTAACTGTTTCCTATACCCTGCTTTGGCGTCCCCATCCTTCCCCCCATCCTTCCCCCATTTATGGCTGGCATAATTACCTCAAATCTCCTCCCCCTCTTCAAATACCTTCATTCTATGGTCTCTCTCCCATTCCTTCCTAACTCCCCTATCTTCCTGTACTGTCTGACCCAAATCCATTCTCTCTTTCTTTCAGTGCAAATTCACTCTGGTTTAAGGCCTACTACATCTGTGAGATACTCAGAATATTGCCCTCCCTCCCCAACTCAGATTAAATTTATAGAGCCATGGAAAACACCTGACTTCCTACTTGCAGATATATCATCTCAACACTAGGGGTCAGCCAACATACTTGTCTTTCACCTCAGATCCCTCCCCTCTCCCTCTAAATTAAAACTCTTTCTATCTTTCACTTGCTTCCTGGCCCTTACTATTCCTTATTTGTTACTCTTCCCCAGTTCTCTGCCCTTTAATTCCCTTTAAATTGTAAGTAGCGAGTTTCCAGTCTTGTAGGGTGCTTTTGGATGAAGCATTTTCTGCTAAGATTCTAAGCTCAAAACAGGGCCCTTCAACTTTTGAATTTTCTTAAACGTGTATTTCCCCTGTTCTTATCCCCTGTATAGCGCTACGGAATATGTTGGCGCGATACAAATAAAAGATAATAATAATAAAATAATATATGCAGGAAGCATTCTGTTGAAGAGCTGACAATCTGTTTTGATGTTGCTGGAGTATTAATGGTGTGGAGCTGCTGTGTAAGAGTGATGAATGTGTGCAGTGTAATAGTGTGCGTGCGCAAGACCAAACCGTTAGCGTAGCTCTGTACTTACGCATTAAAATGCCGGCAAATGTGTGGTATGCGTCTGTAGCAGAATATCCGTAGGTGTTTTGCGTGTTTCTTGTGGTGTTTCGCGTGTTTAGAGTGCTGTAGCCTCGTTTTCGTTTTGTTCAGCGGCCATTTTTTCTCTCGCTTAGAGAATTTTTTAGTGTCTAAACTCTTTTATTTTGCGTTAAATGAAGGTGAAACTTATTTTTTTGAGGTCCTGGATGCTCCCTCTTGCTGTAGGTAAGCTTTTTATGTATGTGTTGTGTGTATTTATTGTGTTTTTCATTTTTTTATGTCCGCGGGTTGCAGGCGATTTTTGCGAGTCCGTAATGGGTGTTAACGTGTCTCGTATGTTAATGTGTCTCGTATGTTGTTTGAGAGGGTCGCAGTTGCTGGCAAGGAGCCCCTGCGGCGCTCCTTGCCAGCAACTGCGGCCCTCGCTTTGCGAGCCTGCAAGCGTGAGCAACGGCTCGAGCGGGCTTGCATGCTCACAACTATGTATGTGATGTTATCAAAAGTTTGTTTATGTGTTGTTACAGCGGCGGGTGGTGAGGGGAGTCGCCAGGTCAGTGATAAAATGGGTGAGATCCTACTCTAAGGTGGGACAGATGTTCCGACACGGTAGGCCCTGGACGAGGGTTCAGGGCGTAGGGTTATCTCCCAAGAAGTGGTCTGTGTTTAATCGTTATATTTTTAATAGGTGATTGGGTATAAATTATTTTGTTCACATACCAACTGATCCTTGCTTAGGTCATGATTTATTTAGCTGTTTTCAATAAGCTTTTCAAGACTCCATCTTCTGTGTCCAGATGATTTGGTGAGTTGCATATCTCTTTAAGCTCTCTCTGCATAAAGATATGAGAAATATTTATTAAACTCCTCGTTCAAATAAGCCCTGACCAAAATCCAATATAAGACAAAATGTTGGCATGAGTTGTTTTAACGGGAACTAACATTAAAAATAGAAAAGTTGAATGACTCACTAATCGTCGAAAACTCTAAACAGAACAATTTTACCACAAGAGATTACTACAACTAATTTATTTAATCAATGTTCATATATTCTCCTCACAGGGTTAACCCACATACGTATTTACATACATATGCAAAAGTTTATATGTGTTTATGTATTGTTACCAAGTTGGCCTTGTAGAGCTGTGCTTTCTTGAGTTAGAAACGGATACCTTCTGGTGAGGCAGCAAACATGTTTATTATGAAATAACAAAAACAAACAGGAGCAGTAACTCTGCTTAAATAACGAAAATAAACATCTACATATACGGACTGACTGTGACACAGGAACGCCCTGACTATACCTGTGCAGCTTACCTGCAACAGGGACAAAAAACACTACGCCCCGGTGTCTTCAGGACGGAGCTCCCACTCCGTTGTACTCGGGAAGGAGTAATTTCGTAGGAATAGCGCCACCTAGTGGCAAGGACAAAGACAGTCTTTTAATCCTTATAATTTGTCACCTTGTGGCCAGGTTACAAATATTCTCTGGTATTTGAAAGATTGCCACCTTGTGCCCAGGCTACAAATAGTCTCCGACTATTGCTATATTGCCACCTTGTGGCCCGGATACAAACAGTCTCTGGTTATTGAAAGATTGCCACCTTGTGGCCAGGCTACAAATAGTCTCTGACTATTGCTATATTGCCACCTTGTGGCCAGGATACAAACAGTCTCTGGTTATTGAAAGATTGCCACCTTGTGGCCAGGCTACAAATAGTCTCCGACTATTGCTATATTGCCACCTTGTGGCCAGGATACAAACAGTCTCTTGTATATCGGTAGTCTTTTCCACGTTTCTACATCGGTAGCCGCGGATGAAGCATAGGGCCTGCCCGTCTCTCCCGTATGCTTCACTCCAGGGACCCTTTGATACAGCAGTATTAAATTTTTGCATATGTCAAACACTCAGCAACTTCCCTGGGGTATAATCAGTCTGGTACCTTCAAACAGGGCCTCTGTCAGTTCCAAACTCAGCAACTTCCCTGGGGCATAATCGGTCTGGTACCTTCAAACAGGGCCTCTGTCAGTTCCACACTCAGCAACTTCCCTGGGGCATAATCGGTCTGGTACCTTCAAACAGGGCCTCTGTCAGTTCCACACTCATCAACTTCCAAGGGGGCATAATCGGTCTGGTACCTTCAAACAGGGCCTCTGTCAGTTCCACACTCAGCAACTTCACTGAGGCATAATCCGTCTGGTACCTTTCAGCTCCAAGAAACCACAGGATCTCACTCACCACATTGCTTCTCCAAACGATTCACCTTGGTCATCCCCGCAGCAATTCAGGCAGCTGTCAGTCCTCTCAACTAGCTGTACTTTACAGGCTCCTTCTAGCTTGTCTCCTAGGCAAGGCCCCAGCTTCTGGCTTCAGCTTCCAAACTACTCAGAACAGAGCCTAATCCGCAGCACACCCCTGCCCTTCATTGGGGCTTCCTGGGTTTTTTATAGTGAAGCACTGGACCAGGTGAATTTAAGTTTTTTAACTCCCTGCGAGCTGGATACAAGGATCAGTTCAGCCTATGGCTTACATAACGGCCCGCAATAATCTATCCCCAGCTTCTTACATTCTCACAGTATTTATATAGTATAATATCTCTGCTTAAAGATATTTGTGTATATGAACAATCTATTTCATGGCATTGCAATGCAAACTTGAGGCAGTTTCCTGGCCCTTAAGAATGTACTGCCTTATGTTTAGAGTTGTTGGCTGTAGCATGAATAAGCCACTGGTACAAGGGTACACTTCACTGTACTAAGCCTTTGACATTCATCTGCAGCTTTTGACACTGCTTATCATCATTTTTTCAAACTCTTGAAATTACTTGACATCTGTGTCATGGCACTCCTTTGGTTTACACCCTACCATTTTAACTGCATTGTCAGCATTACCTTCTGTGCAACCTCTTTGCTCAATATACATCTGATAGTTGAGGTACCACATGACTTGATATCGGGTCATTACTCTTTTCTATTTACATGTCCTCCTTCGACAGCCATATGAATTGGTTTGAGTTTCAGTGTCACCTGTAAATTGATGATGGCCAAATCTTATTTCTCTTCACAACATTTATCCAGTGGCATGGCGAGGGAGCTGTCTTCCGCCAGTTGCCCCCCTGCCCTCTCCCCCAGGCCCCCTGATCTCTCCTTCCCCAGGCCCCTGCTTTCTCCTTCTACCAGGCCCCCTGCCCTCTCCTCTTTCCTTTCTCCTCGGAGTCCTTTGACCTGGGAGAGGTGGAGGCACCAGGGGGAGGAACCACCGGCAGAGGTAAGAGACAGGTAGAGAGGACAAGGGTGGAGGGAGAGAGAGAGAGAGAGAAATGTGCCTCGCCTCTGTCTGTAAGACCGAACATGCCCAGCCTATGTCTATAAGTACCAATGTGCCCACCCTGTGTCTGTAAGAGCTAATGTGCCCAGCCTGTGTTTGTAAGAGCCAATGTGCCCAGCTTGTGTCTATAAGAGCTAATATGCCCACCCTATGTCTGTAAGTGCTAATGTGCCCAGCCTGTGCCTGTAAGAGCTAATGTGCCCAGCCTGTGCCTGTAAGAGCCAATGGGCCCAGCCTGTGTCTATAAGAACTAACCTGCATCCTGTGCCTGTAAATGCCAATGCGCATCATGTCTGTGCCTATAAGAACCATAGTTCCAAGCAATAACATCTCTCCTTCTCTACATCGCTACCTTCCCATTGGTCCCTCAAGTCCTCCCAGTACAGATATAGTGAAGTTAAATTATATGTTATCTGATGCAATTATTGTTTTTTATTTATGTCTGTTTAGTGTTAAGATTTTATATCCAAAAAACAGACCATCAGTTCAAACTAAAATGGGAAAAATCTGGGTTTCGGTACGGATTATTTCAGATTACATTGATTCCTATGTGAAATGCGTGTTTGGAACTCATTCTGCCATCCGGGTACGGATTAAGTAAGAGAACCAAGGTCCCACTGGGTGTGTATGTCATTGTATGTATGTATGTATATATATATATATATATATATACTGTGTATATATATATATATATATATATATATATATATACATACTGTGTGAGTTGATGCTGGAGGGGGGGCAGGAAGCACAAAAAGAGAGAAGGTGGGAGAGAGAGGGAGAAGAAAATTAGAGAGAGGGAGAAGAAAGAGGGAGAAAGGAGAGAATGAAGGGGGAGAGAGGAAAATAGGAGAGGGAGAGAGAGAAGGGAAGAGAGCGAGAACAGAGAGGTAAAGGGAGAAGAAGTGAGCGGAGGTGAGGGAGAGATAGAGAAGAGGGAGAGAGAAGGGAGAGAGAGAGACAAGTGAGAGAGAGTAACAAGAAAATAGATAGAAGGGGAGACAGAGAAGAAGGAGAGAGACGTAAAGGGATAGAGAGAGAAAGGAGAGGAAGGGGGAGAGAGAGCAAGAGAAGGGGGAGAGAGAAAGAGAAGGTGAGAGAGTGAGAGAAGGGGGAGAGAGTGAGAGAAGGGGGGAGAGAAGAAAGGGGGAGTGGGAGAGAGAGGGAGAGAGTGAAAGACGGGGTACAGAAAGGTGGAAAGGAGACAGATAGCAAAGGGAGAAAGAGTGTGAGAGAGAGGAGAATATGAAAGGTAAGGAGAGATAAAGAGGAAGAAGATTGAGAATGGTTCACTTTATATATACTCCATTGTGCTCACGAAAAAAAAAAAAAAAATATATATATATATATAATATATATATATATATATATATATATATATATATATATATATATATATATGTTTACTTCTGTGGGCATAATGCTGAATATATATAAAAAGGAACTAAGGACTATCTATATATTTTTTTTCTTTCTGTGCTGGGCCCATTTATATGTGTATAATGTTGAAACCAGAGGAGTACCTGGGAGGAACCAGCACATAAATAAAATTTGGGACTCATTATATCTATCTATCTATCTATCTATATATATATATATATATATATATATATATATATATATATATCCGCACGTGGCTAGGCAGCAAACTCGGAGATAGCCACCGGTAACAAAAGCTATAGCTACGCCACTGCATTTATCGCCTTAGCTACTAGCTTGAGTCACCATTTGCCTACTACTTCCTGGATGTCCTCTTGCCAATTAAATCTGAATATCTCAAGAACTGAGCTCTTACAGTTTATTATTATTCATATTATTGTTTATTTGTAACATGCCAAAATATTCCGTAGCTCTATAGATAGGTTAAGTCCAAGGCAAAAAAACAATAGCAATATTAACACATTGCAAAGGATGGCGGGCCCTGTCTTTGAGCTTAGAATCTGGTGTCCATAGTGCTTCCCCAAAGCTCCATGCAAGATTGTAAACTCGCAAACTTACAGTCCTCTCCTTCTATCAAAACATTTAAAACGAACAACTCCTGTACTTTTGAAACCGCTGTCGACACCCAAGTACTTTAAGCTTGTTGTTATGGGGTGATAGTGAATTTTGCACTTTCCTTTAAGATTCTCATTCAGCCATTGGCTCTATCCTGCCAATTTTACTTTAAAAAAAAACATTTCCAGAATTTATAGATAATAGATTTGATGAAAGAATAAAAAAAAGCCAATTTACTCTGCATTTTCATTTTATCTAAAATACTATAAAGTAGTGCTATACAATTTCAGACTCCAGAATCATGTAGAGATTACATAGAGTTTGAATGGGATTATACAAATCGGTTACTGGTTTGACCACAGTTTTTAGGAGAGGTCCCTTCTTCAAAGGATATCGGAAAAGAAGGGGAGTTTAATACAAATGGAATAAAGAAAACACTATAGGTCCCAAAAGTAAAGACAATATACTGTAGTAAATTATTTATATATAAACTCATGTTACATCTATTAAAAGGTGATTTAGTGGCACAAAAAAATAGTCAATAGTGTTTGGTATTTAATCCATGATCTGATTTAGAACAATAACTAGGAATCTGTAACGTTTAAAATAATCTTATTCAAGAAGGCACTTAAGCACTTTATATAGATGGTGGATTCAAAAAAAGGAATACCCAGGACATATGTATGTGTGTATTTAATTTGTATTATGTAGTGGTGTGTAGATTAATCACATATTGCCTATAGCTATATGCTACAGGCAATAGTAGCAATTGGGGCACTTTATTATTGCGTGAATAAATTGAAAGGAATTCAATAATATATTAGTAAAAAGAATAAGCTTCTGACGCTGGTGAATCACTTTATTTATTTTAATAGTATTTTTGCATTGCTATATGGTCTTAATTGATATTAATAAAGTTGATAATTTTTTTAATTGTTCAAAAAATGTATCTAATGAATGAGACACACAACTAAGGTATGCATCACAACTTGGGAGCTATCTATCCTGTATATATTGATTATCCTAAAACTAACCTATAATCAACAAATATATCCATTCATAAAAATACCTTTATAAATTCATATTAATCCTTAAAGAGTTTAGTTCATAATAAACTCTTATTAATCTATAAGATGTGCCCATAAAATAAATATACTGACAGTAAATGTTATCTATGGCTCTATATTCTCCAATTATTTTGATTAATGTACTTGTGCATTATCAACCTGAACAACGGGGTTAAGTGAATGGTGCATCTTAAAATGTTCTCCACCAAACATCAGTTTAAATGGAGAATTTAATGAGGACTTAAATTCATTAATATACGATAAACTGGTAAAATGCTGGACTAAATTAACAGACTCTGCTTTTCTTAATATATTTTGTTTGTGCTCATTACTATTACAGGCAGTTGGATAAAAGACCATATGTAATTTTTGTTTTATTGCAATAAAACAATTTCTGTACATATTTTGGGCCAGGCAGAGATAAGTGCTATTTATAAGTAGATATAATAGAAGACTGGGTTCTGGGAATTTTTCATTAGAAAGTCTGTACAAATTGTTTAAGCAAATGTATAGTTTGTCTTGGAAACAATTTATATTTTTAACCCTTTCCTTTGTTGGAAGTTGAGATGAGTTCTTCATCAAATCAGAATGTTGCAACCTGTTGTGATATCTGATTTAGCAAACAATATAGTAATAAAGTAAATCCTACCTAGCTGTGCTATTCCACCTTCCCGTAAACATTGCAAGAGAACTGCTATGAGTGACTGCAGCACGGCAAAGCCGAAAAGAACGGCAAACACATCTCGATTAATTTTTGCACTGCCTCAACATTACAAGTTACTCCGTTAGACTTTTTCTCCAAAACTCTATGCTAATCTGCTTTTATGCATCACTCGCAAACCAGAGCAGTGCAGTAACTGCAAAAATCTAAAAGAAATATTACATGTACCAAAGACCACTCGCAAATGGTTTTAAAACCATTGTGGAGTGCCGCAGCTGCAGTTAAAGTGACAGTATTGCCCCACAAAACAGTTACAAATTATGAAATTTCAACTTTTTTTGACACTTAACAATCCGCTATAAACATGTGTAATTAAAACATATGATATTGTAGTATTATATCCTTTTCATTATAGAACATAAAGGATAATAAACAATCCAGTACTCAAGGGATTAATACATATCAGGAAACCACGTGGCCTAGGAACAAATATAATATATATTATATACTGTATATATATATATATATATATATATATATATATAATATGCAAACACAGAATAAACATGGTTATATGTATTGAATTCATAAATACAATTGTCACATTTATTTTGTTTCAAATAATATAAATAATTAAAAATATTATATATTTATTTATATAAATTTAATGGTTATAGCACTTGTTCTCACTCATTATAATAATAACCAGCAGCTTGCCCGTCAAAAAATGACGGCAATAAGATTGTAAGGCAGGTAATGGTGTTTGTTTGCGACCTAAATTTTGTTGTTGTTCCGAGATCGTTCGGCTCTCATTGCGAGCCTCACGTTGGCCAGTCTTTTTTTGTATGCTAATGAAATAATTAATAGAATAATAAATTAATATACTTTACCTATTTAGAAGTAATATATACAGGTTGCATTGTGCACAAGAGCTGGCAATCTGTTTTCATGTTGCTGCAGCATAGAATGTGTGTTTGCACTGCTGTGGAGCTTCTGTGTAAGTGTCAGCAATGTGTGCAGTGTAAATAGTGTGCGTGCGCAAGGAAAATCCATTAGGGTAGCTGTGTACTTCCGCATTGTGTAAGTTAGTGTTGTAAAATGTCGCCTAATGTGTGTGGTACGTGGCTGTGGCTGATTTTGCGTCCTTGTTCTTGGACCTCGTCCGGCTTTTTCGGAAAATCCGTATGTGTTTCGTGGTGTTTTGCGTGTTTAGGGTCCTGTAGCCTCGTTTTCATTTTTTCGGCGGCCATTTTTTCTCTCGCTTAGGGGATTTTCGGGTGTCTAAACTCTTGTATTTCGACTTAAATTGAGGTGTAACTTCAGTTTCAGAGGTCCTGGGTGCCCCCCTTGCTGTGGGTAAGCTTTTTATGTGTTTGTTGTGTGTATTTATTGTGTTTTTAATGTTTTCGTGTGCGCATGTTTTAGGTCCCGCGGCTCGTATTTGTGGTTGCTAAGTCCGTAAATTTTGCGCTTCGGGAGGGGCCGCATTTGCGGGCAAGGAGCTCCTTAGGCGCTCCTTGCCAGCAACTGCGGCCCTCCTGAAGCTAAGCGAGCCCGCAGCGTTATCAAAAATGCTCCCGCAGTTGATATACGGGTATACCGAAAAATACATTGCTTGATTAGCATGAGTCTCACAGTGTGTGAATTGTTACTTAGCAAAAATTCAAGGCTAAATATATTCGAAACACACAAAGATTATTTTTTTTCTCATTCATTTCTTTTATTGAATCTACATGACATATTTTGCAGCACATAAGCATTTTACAGTTCAAGTGATATTGTACATCCAGTCAATAAAACAGTTTTGCTATTTCCCCCCCCCCCCCTCCCCTGCCTTTTTTGTATAATTATTTTTCATTCTACAATTTCTTCTCTTCCCCTCCCTCCCTCACATGTCACAATATTAATCATGCTAACAAAAGCTCACTCGGTAAACTAACAATATTAATCCTAAACAAATAAACCCAACATTTACAATGAAATGTCTTTTAGTATCCTTATTTTCATTTGTCAAACACTTTCCAATCATATTATGGAATTTAGCCAAATGCATATCTTAGACATTTTTATAATATCTTCAATTTAATAACATTTCTGTCATTTCCCATTTGGTCTGGGTAAGGAATCAGATATTTTGCTTGTTCTGAACAAAAAGTCATGGGCCCTCATTCAATTGCGATGTGGCCAATTGAATAGGGCCCTAAAGAAGCACATAGCATATTTTTATTAAATGAGTTTTTTGTTAGTAAAAACCTTTCTTTTGGATAGATGCTTGCTAACTAAAAACTTCTTCAAAAAATATATGTTATATGCTTATTTAGGGCCCTATTCAATTGGCCAAATTGCAATTGAATGAGGGCCATGGTGTCCAAATCATTAAAAGTATCTTCTCTGTCATTTAAAGTACTTGATAGTTTTTTTCATTACTAAAGTATGTTTTATATAATGCATAATCTTGTGTGTGTGTGTGTGTGTTTGCTTTGTTCATTCGTGTCAGACCCTCCGGGACCTCATGGAACGTAACACACAATGCTGATCCACTTGGTGTTCATGGCATACTGGAGTGGTTGCCAGTTCCTTCTCCAGTGGGCTACAGCATACAGGTCCTGGTATTCCTAGGTGGTCTCCCATCCAAGTGCTTACCAGGCCCAACCCTGCTTGGCTTCAGGTTGGTGTGACCTCTTGGTTCCGTGACTGGATTCAAACCCAGATCGCAGCTGTGAAAGCACCAGATCCTAACCACTGGACTTCCAGGGAACACTGTATAATCTTCCCTAGAGATAAATCTTTTTGTAACTAGTAGTAATTTATATATGTGTAGTTGAAAACATACTGTAAGATCCTGGCCCAGGAAGAAGCCACAGCGAAACGCGCTCTTCAGCCAGCTCTGCTTCATGGTCCCACTTTGATGATGTAATTTGTTTGCTTTGGTCCCATCAGCGCCATGCTTGGAGGATCTTTTAGTCATTAAGGATACATATTTGCCATGCTGATATATATATATATTTATTTATGATATATATTTTGCTAATTTTGGTCATAGATAAGCTCACTTATTGTATGTTTGTGTGCCTAACTGTACACTTGTTTCTTTTTGGGTTTAGATGATAGTAGGTTAGAGTAGATTTAGACAACCTGTACAGATTGAGGGTTAAGTGGCAGATCCCCACCAGCCACTGTGTGGTTTGGGGTGTGATACTTTCATAGTAAGTAGTATAGACAGTTTTTTAGTTTGGGAGTAAACAGTGGGCTCCACAAGCTGCTGCAACAGTACCTGTAGGGCTTCTTAATGATAGGTTCATGGGTTATGCATATGCACGTTATGGTATGAGTTTATAACTTACTTTTGCACAGTGCTACAGGTATTATAATTATTCTGATTAATATATGATATTTATCATTACATACTTTTGCATTAGCACTTTAATCTTGCTATATGATACTCATTGTGTACTGATCAGCAGGGATTAATATCCATACTAACTTTATGATATATTTTTGCACAGCGCTACGGGTATTATAATTATTCTAATTAATATATGATATTTATCATTACATACTTCTGCACTAGCACTTTAATTTTGCTATATGATATTTATTGTGCTTGACAAAAAAAATTGCATTTGTATTTGTGACGTCATCTATTGTGGGATCATTTAAGCTCACTATTAATAATTGTTTTTATTATTATTTGTTATCTTGATATTAATAAAATTTAATTTTTAAGTATTGATGTTTTTGTCATATGTTGGAGACTGTCGGTGTCTTTTTTCTATAAATTGTAAATATATAAGATCGGCTAAAATAACCATTTTTTGGGTTTCATAGGAAGTCGCAAACCTAGAGACAATGTGCTGTTTCTGGGTTCATGTTTATTTTGAGAAGATGATACAGTGATTAATTAATTTTCTCCGGTATATTTTTTAAGCATTAATATTTTTAGATTGTATTAATGTTTGGTGAATGTCTATATAGGCCTACACCTATATCTAATAGCCTTTTACCATTGAGAAAGCTCAGTGTATTGAGCGAAACGCGTTTGGTCTTTTTGTGATTTTATCTTGTCATTTTCTGCATATATCAGCGTTCTATATACTCTGGTCCTTTGGATTGTCCAACCACCAGGCTGCCATCTATTTTTGGACTCTACTCATATGGACACCTGAGATTTCCACTGAGAATTGCCTGCTTTTGGAACCACAACTGAGCTGGACTTATGAGGACTATAGCTGATATATAAACAATACAAATACCTCATATGACTGAGGTCTTCAAATGTGAGTGCTTTGATTGTTTTTTATATTACTTCCTGATTAAACTCCTTTTATTTCACCATCTGGCGGTGTGTGCTTTTCTCCCCCATTCCCTTTTTTTTATTGTTAATATTTTTAAACATTACATTTGGTTTATGGTCAAAGAAAAAAAAAATTACTTGCTACAGTCCCATGCTTTAGCTGCTGGTTGACCCTGTTATGCATGCTGTGAATGAGTATACTCAAATATATAGTAGTAGGTTCATATTTCATTCAGAAATTTAAAAAAGCACTGAATCTTCACAATTATAAAAAAAACTACTTTTTATTACGTGTCAATTTTTCCTTGAAGTTAAACTTAAAAGCAGTAATCCAGGTTACATACAAGACTGGCTCTAAATAGCCACTTCATTTAACTATGTTTTTGGTCTGTCTAATTTGTTTATCTAGGGATATATATAATTACCAAAATAAATCCGCAAGCCACATAAAGTGAAGTTTTGAATATAAGTGAAGAAACAAAGATGGGAAAAGGGGTAATTGTGCTCAAGTTTAAGCCTTGCTCTATATATTGGAAGTAAGTATAACTATGTATAATTCAGGCATACAACCATATATTGATGTATTGATTCTTAAATCTAAATGAAGTGACACGTAAAAGTTTACTAGGAAAAAAATATAAAAAAAAGGGATATGTAAGTGAGCTGAATTATGAATGCATCTGATAGAGGAGAATTAATATATTCAAAACTTAACTTTATGTGGGTTGTGGATTTATTTTGGTAATTATATATTACATTTTCAATTTATTTCATTATAATACTACTCTCCAATTTATTATTTGTATTAACATTCACATTCTGAAAAATAGGGATTTATGCATTATTTAATACACCACCGAGTTATGCTATAGTATGCTATAGTTCATTAATATTGATACTATTCACAAAAGTTATGCTCCTATGTGAACCTTTTTCACTTGTTATAAGCACCATAGGTGAGTACTGAATTGCCCTTTGTATTTATATATTGACTTTATACTTGGGCCTACTGAACATGTACTTTAGAATTATGTTTACACATTATGGTTATATCTTCCATGCATTCTTTTTAACTAGATTGTACAGCAGCGTTTTTTGATTTTTAAGTATTAGACATTAAAGGAAATTCTCATCTAAAATTCCTCAACCTTTAAGAACCCCGCTGAAGAATAGCTGTTTATGGAGTCTTTGCTCCTGTTCACTCTCATGATTGCTGCCATGTTTCACATCTGTCAGTGTCTTCACACAATCAGTGTCATGCTGTTAGCAAATAGTGACATGCTGTGCTTCTGCTTGCAGCTGCATGACACTGATAGTGTGAAACACCTTCTCTGTGAGCGAGACTTTAGGTCACAGATGTGAAACATGGCAGCATTCATAAGAGTGAACAGGAGGTGACTTCATTAGCTAAGAGAACGTTGTGCACTTCTTCGAAGTTAAGAAGTGTAAATCTTGCATGACAATTACATTCCAAATGATTAATTAAGTAACCTAGTTAAACAATTAATATAAAACAAAACAGTGTTGAGTAGAGACTACTTTGTAGTTCAAGAAAATGGCACCTGTTTTTGAAGGACTGTATGTAACAAACCAATTAGTAGATCATTTTAGAGAAAAACTATTTTAGTGAAAATAAAAAAATGTAAACATGTTGTGTATGAATAGAGGGATCCATTTTGTCTTTACATCACTTCCTGAGAGCTGAGTCAATTAATTAATTGAATGAGACTGTGTTTTCTTATCTGTCATTGGGGCAGGAGGGAAAAGGTTGAGGTCACAAGACTTTGTTAGATAACTGGAGTTTAGTGAAATTGACACCAATGAAGGACCCCCAGGGCGGAACCAGTGAGCTGGTAATCGCAGTGGGGGTCCCTTGACTTGGGGGAACCAAGTGCCGGAGGAGGCGGGCCTCGTGCGAGAGGTTGCGCTTGCTCCGCCCCCTAGGTCAGCGTGGGCGCCATCTTGCCTCACTTCGCGGCAGGCAGGGAAGCTGGCACCAACCCATTGTCCATTTTAAAAGCATTTGAGATTGTTAAGTGTTTATATATTGTAAAAAAAAAAAAGTCAATACTCCAAAAGATTTTGTTGCTCACGTGGTGAGACTAAGGTTTGTTTGTGTATGGTTGGGTTGGGGCGGGTGGGGGAGTTGCCCGGGCCAATGGTGAGAAGGGGCCGTCCCTACCCCTGGGAAGGTGTGACGACGGCACAGAGGTTGACCTCTTGAGCGTGGGCTCAAGGGATGGGGTTACTGCCAAGCCCGGGGCTCCTCCCCTGTTGTAGCGGATTTACATATGCCTTTAGCATATTATGTTAATAAAACTCGCTGTGGCCAGTTGTACCTCCAACAGTTGTGTTGTGTATTTTCTGGGAGTCAGGGACTTTGCGTCTTACCAGGTCCAATCTTTTTCAGGAGCATTCTGTTTGCATCAACAGACAATCACTGCTCTCCTGAAATGTAAACACCTCTCTCACAATACAACTTACACCAAAGTATCATGGATGCCTCCAACTTATGGATTAAAAACATCTTTTTCTGCTTAATTATGCTCTTAGTCAGAATCAGAGTTTACAAACGTACATTTTTTTTCATTGCACAGTAGTAATTTAAGTCAAAGCTTAGAAAATTAGATTAAAGTCATTACAGACTTTATATTATCTTAATGGATCGCCACCTTATCATGGTGAAGGGCCTTGTGTATCTCAGTGAAGCCATGAGCCTATGTAGTGTCACCCAAGATGGGAAGGTCATAGCAGAGAGGTCAGACAAATCCACTGGACAAGGAACTGGCAACCCACTCCAGTATCTTTGCTAAGATTACCTCATAGATAAGCACAACCAGAGACATAAAGATGTCTGGAGTGCTGCAGACGATGTGGTCACAGAGAGTCAGACACAACTGAACAACTGAGCAACAACAACACTTAAGGCAATGTAGAGTTTAACATGACAAATATAAGACAGTAGAAACTAAAAGTATACATATAACTGAATATAAATGCAATTGGATGTTATTAATACGTGGTTATTCATAAACATTTTGAATGGAAGTGTTAGATTGTTGAGCTTGATTGTTAGCTATTTTCTCCACCTCTCTTTATCTAAGACCATAACTTATCTCTAAAAGTTTGGGTGTTAACTCTCACTGTGAGAGTTATTTTCCTAATAGGCTTAGATAAAGACAGAGTGAAGGAAGTTATTTATAAGAAGTTTATGCTTAAAATAGCCAACTTTCAAGCTCTACTTTATTTAACATTTCTACTCAAAAAATGTAATAACAACCAATTGCAATTCTATTGATTTATATGTGCGTTTTTTCATTTCTGTAAAACTATTTTCCTTGTCTTCTCAACTACATTATATTATTGCCTAGAATTTTAAGGTTTCTTTTATTTCCTTTTATTTCTTTAAATTTGTGTCTTTAACTTTGAAGCTTTTATATAGAGTAGTTACAAAATGGTGCAACATTTTTGAGATATAAAGGATTGCATGTTGTTGAACAAACATAATACACAAAGTATAAAGTGAGATTTGGGGTTGTTTCGGAAAAAGTGCAACGGGTCATGGGCAGTAGGTCAAGTAGAAAGATTGGAAGATATATGACTGGAGAATCTAAGAATCTTCTGGGATTTATGAAATGTTTGCAGGTTAGAGACTGTTATGTAAAGTGATATTTTTTTTTGGAGAGAGAAATTCCCACATGAGCAGGGATATGAGAAAGAGAATGGAGAGCGAGATCCCTACATGAGGTGAGAAACAAGAGAGAAAACGAACAGCAGGATCCCCAAATAAGAATGGAGATGAGAAAAGAATGGGGAGCAATATGCCCGCATGAACAGAGAGGCAAGAGATTGTGGTGAGCAAAACTCCTGATTGAGCAAAGAGAGTGGAGAGCGAGATCCCATCGAGAGAGTGAAAGGAAAGTGAGTTCTCCGTAAGAGCATGGAGAGAGAGATCCCCCAGATGAGCAGGGAGTTCTGAGAGAGAGCGAGACCATGAGCAAGGAGGTAAGAAAGAGAATTAAGAGTGTGATACCCTCATGAGCATGGAGATGAGAGAAGGAATATAGAGAGATCCCTTCATGCGTGGGCAGAGAGGAGAGAGAGAAAGTAGAGCAGGATCCCCACATGAGCAGAGAATGGAGAGCAAGATCCCCACATGAGCAGGAGACATAGGGTGCCCGATAGTGACTGAGAAAATTGTAGCAACTTTTGATAATGCACGGTGTATTCAGTAACTTAGGAGGATTCCTTGTGATTGATTAAGATCTAATGTGGAAAACGGAATATGTCGGTCTGAGTGTGAGCATGGAAGTGCCGATAATAAGGTTTTGATGGACGTTGATGGTGGTTTCTAAGGAGTGAGAAAGCATGTTTGTAATGTAACTGGTGTGTAAGAAGCGTTATGAGAATGGAAGAAAGTATAATAGCTGAGAGGTAGGCCATGAGGTAGAGTCTACGAGAAGGTGCAAGATTTAAATGGTTATACGACTGAATGAGCGTTAAGTTATAGCGATTTTACGATGGTTGTGGGTGGCGATACAGATGATATGAGGATCTTAAGTGAAATAAACACTGAATGAGACTCGAGAGGCAGGATGGGTAGAGAGTGATTTAAACAGTGTTGATGACAACTAAGGAAATCGGGGTAGGTACGGAATGGTTTTGGAGATCTGAAGGAGGTGAGGCAGTGATTTTGACTTGGTGTGAATATAAATTTAATGGTGGTAGGATATACGAGATGCTGATGAGGCAGAGAAATTGAAGTGTGAGGTGAGGTGGAGTGTTGACAAAGACATAGGGATGCAAATTCATTAGTGGCAATGAAAAGTATATAGGATTGAGATGGAGTAGGGAATTAACTTTTTTATGGTATTGAGGTAAGAGGTAACATGATGACGATAAAAGTGGTAGAGGAGTGGGAAATATTAAAGAGGATGCATATAATAGAGCGTAATTATAGGAAAATTGATTCAGTGGTGGCAAACGAAGTTGGTAGAGTTTTGGGAATAGGGAATGAACATGCATTAGAGTTAAATGGTGACATTGGAGTAAGGTTCAGTAAGCAGTGCATTAGACAGTGCATATGAAGTAGCAGTGGGAGATTAGAAGAGATTTGAAGTGAGGAGATAGATTTGGAGTGGCTTGGGAAATGAAAAGAATGAAATCTCACAATGAGAGAGTTAATGAGTGTGCACAGACATTGGCATGCATCAGGGAGGCAATCCCCCGGGGAATCACCGTTGTCTAGACGCCAAGGCCTCCATTCAATTGCAAGCCCACAGTTGACTTCATACTGGCCGTAAGTCTGCGGATTTTAAATTTGCAACAGTTACAGAGCGATTGATCAAGCCCGCAGCTACCTGGCCAAAAGGCGAAACCTTAAACCATGCACCCGTAAGTAGCATTTCAGATCATGATCAATTAAACAAGGCTGTAACTACAATTTAGAAAGAGCCAAAGTTAATGAGACTGTCATCGTGACCTCAGTAAAACATGGAGGTTAAAAGTCAATCAATTAGGGTTTAGAAGTCTAATATACGATCGGACTTGCAAACTGTCAATGTACAAAATAATACAAATGAATGACGATAGTGTTCTAGTCCATGTGGGTGGCCTGATATGTAATAACTCCTTGATTACCGTGATTGATATAGCACGGAAATGAAACATAAAAAAATATATATTTTTGATTGCAGATTTGCGAGCTTGAGACTGTTGTGCAATTAATTCTAATGTCTTTCACCACTTTCCCCTTCTTTTAAAGTGCAGTATTGATTTTTTTATTTGCATTTACAGTGATACGAACTGGTGTTTAAACCCCTTGCGAGTCCTATCTGGTACTTGTAGGATTTTCTTCTACATTTGCCATTTATGGGTGTGAGAACATTTGCGGGCTTGAGGAATTGTAGCAATTTAATATCGATTTGCGATTGTAACATTTACGGGCTTGAAAGATGAAAGGCTTAGATGGGTTGGAGTTACGATTTTGACAACTGCAGGGATTTTAAGCCTGTAACCGTAAATCGTTTGCGAGTATTAAAAGACGCTAATTGAATAGCAAATTATTTTATGGGCTACATTATGGGCTCCAGTAACTAATAATTGCTCAATTGAATGAAGGCCCAAGTGTTGTATACTTTATGATATATGGCATACATGTTTAGATGTCTAGCTTCTATAAGAGATGTAACATGTCAGTCTGCATGATGTCTGTGATTAACCTATAAACATTGGCACTATTAATTTGCATTAACACCATGACTTCCTGTCATGTGTGATATGGAGGGAATCACATGATATTGGACAGTAGCCATTAGATTACATCCATAGAATAGATCTCACCTATAATGCAATCAACCACCTGTACATTTTATCCATGGGCGGACATAAAGAACCTACTTCCATGGCACTAATAATTATATATATCAGCACGGACCACCAGCACTATCCATATTAGTATTATGTATCAGTTTGACATGATCCCTAAGTCATTGTATTTTTGTAAATCACCATTAACATGTTGGGGCAGCATGGAGTATATGGAGTTAACAAGCAAATGTCAATGCTAGATAAAAAGTTTGTTTGCAGTAATCAGACTATTGAGCAAACGTTGGAATGAATGTTCCCATATAAGCATATGATGGGATTCAAATAAATGTCAGGTACATTAGATGACAGCCTATGACCTTGATGTATTCCTCTCAGTTGGGTCTCAATAGCCCGGGCATCTTCCCTCCTTTGCAGCATGTCTCTTTAGGCCTGGATCTGTTTCTGCTTTATGTGACTTTGGACATCATGTCTGAGTACTCTTATTGCATGGAGGTGTTTATGTTGATAAGCTTTAAAATGCCTCTGCTCAATGTAAGTTTGTTCCTGCACACACCTTGTATCTCCTCCATTCAACACACACTAGCACAAAAAGCACACACACCAGTCACTCCCACAAACACTCACACAACAAATCCGTCACCACCCACTCAGGTGAATAAATAAATAAAAATATATATAAATGTTTTGGTATTGAAAACATTTATTTTTTTGTTTATTTTTACATGTTTTCTAAATGAATGGGATGCAAGGGAAATGTGATAAGGGGATGGAGTATATAGCAAGGGGTATGTAGCAGGGAGTTTGTGTGGCATGCATGTAGCTAGGGGTATGTATGGTGGTTATGTAGCACAGGGTACCCTGTAGCCATCCAAAGGCTCTATATATTTCCTTCAATGTTCTGTATTACAGTGGGTTTAGGGGCCACAGCTGGGGTTGCCATGTAGCTTCCCCCCCCAAACAACCGGACACAACATGGACTCTTGGCATTGGAACGTTTATGATGCACCCATAAATGGAGTCTTATACAAGCCCTACCAGAGCACATTTTTGAAATATTATTTTCCCTTCACTCATATTAGAGAGCCTTAATGATTTGCAACCCATATGCAAACATCCTATAATATGTATGCAACATGCAAGCTCACAAATTAAATAGCCCAAAATCCAAGAGTGTGTGTACAATGCACACTCACACCAGTTAACAACCATTATATGCTATACAATATACATGTGACTGAGCAAAATATGCAAATGTTACTTTAAAAGTCAGTATACACTTTATTAACTAAGGACTTACAAAGAGCAGACAGTGATGATACCACTACATATATTGAATATGCATTGCACTGTATTCCATTGTTATCTCCACTAAAGTAAAAGAGTGATGGGAGGGAGAAAGATGGATGTGGGAAAGAGAGATGGCAAGAGGGGAGATGTAGAGGGATGGAGGTAGAAAGACAGGGATGAGAGTTAAGGAAAGGAGGGGAGAAAGATGGATGGGAGGTCGAGAGAGAGGGATGGGAGATTGATAAGAAAGGGAAAAAGAGGGAGAGTGGGATAGGAAAGAGACGGGAGACAGAAGTAGAGAGGGGGAACGAATAGAGAGACATGCATGAAAAATAATAAACCTAGCAAATTCTGACAGTTATATGCGTATTTTGAATCTCCAGCATTTACTAAAGAAAACATTCTTGACTTGTGTGGGCAGATTTGTTGTTAAACCCGGAGCACTTAGTCAACAAGCAGTTAAACTCAGAGCACTTAGGCAATGAGCGCCAAAGGCGCTTATTGCCGACGAGCCTCGCACAGCGAGGCGAGACGTTAAACTCGGAGCGCTAAAGGCAATGAGCACTCATGTTAAACTCGGAGCACTTAGTGAGACTCAAAAATTACGCAAAAAATTACGAGATTAGCGGCCGAACTGCCCTGACGCAACAGCCCTGACGTCTGTGAGTGAGGTAGAACGCAAATTTAATTTGATTTAGACGATTTTCACAACACGAAAATTGTCTAAGCGAGGAAAAAAATGGGCGCCCCAAAAAATGAAAGCGAGACCCGGATCGCGCAAAACATTGCAAACCGAATAGCACTTTACACATCACACTACGACCTACAAGATACACTATTAGAAAAGCAGGAAAATATTCACGAGACATGTATCACATTAATAACATTATGACTATACAATGCCGCTTTACACAATAAACCAACAGCATTACCTCGCGCACGCAGCCTATTTAGAATGCGCACTTCAAACATTCATTATACTTTATAAGCAGGGCACCAACACTCACAATGTATATTCTATGCAGACGCAAAATACAAACAGATTGTTAGCTCTTCAGCCTATTGCTCGCTGCATATCAATTATAAATAATGAAAGTATATTTATTTATTGCATAAATAATTATTACTTAATTAATTAATTAATTGAATAAATCATTAATTATTACTTAACTACATATACATAGAAATATATATTTCTCTCAGAGGACCAAAAGTATAAAACAGGAGAGGCTTGCAATGAGCGCCTTCGGCACTCATTGCGAGGCATTCGATGAGCGCAGAAGGCTCTCAGCGCAAGCCTTGCAATGAGCACCGAAGGTCCTCACAGTACAGAACAGTTTCAATTATGTCTCAAATAGCATTCCCATGGCTTCAAATTTTATTGACCGTCATTTTTTGATGGGCAAGTCGCTAGTGTATATTTATAAGTATTTAGGAGTTTGCAGTATATAACAACAGGACAGCAGTACTTGTTATTTACCTTAAAATATACCACTAGCTGATTAAGATATATCATTACCTGCAATGATTGTTAGCTCATAGATAGATAGATAGATAGATAGATAGATAGATAGATAGATAGATAGACTTGCTGTAATTCTGATTTTCCATAAGTAATGTACAAAGTTTCCAAACCTCACAAATTATTTCTTGAAGTATTGAACATTTGATCAAGTATTGCCTGGGGAGTTTCCAAAACTCTATAAATTAAGGAAGTCAGTGATTAGTCAATTAAATAGTGGCAGAAATCTTCTCTTCCTCTGCAACCACACATGTTTATCATTGTCATGCGGTCTAACCACACTAAATATGTTGAGGCAGTTGAGATTAGATATGAGCATCCTCGGCTGATGGTTATTCCTCTTCTTGACTGGCAGCTGTTTGGGTTAAAAAATCATGCCATTTTCCTCCTAAATTGTTTTACTATATATTTTTGTTTAAGGAGAGAAGGTCAGTGGAATACTAATCACTCTGCCTAATTCGGGCAGCAAGCGGCTTAAAAGTGTGCGTCATTTGGCCCAGACTGCATGTGGTCCTGTGCAGATTAAGGGACAGTAGTTAGTGATGAGCTTACTGATGAAATTTCAACTAAAAGAGGAAAGAAATTGTCAAATCAGTAGCTGCATCTGGGCTTTTATTTAGTGTAAGAACTGGACCAAACAAAGCCAAAGGTGAAATCAAGGAGAGACAAGGAAATGTTGTCACAGATAGTTCAAAGAGAATCATTTATTCCAGTAGTCAAAAGGTCACAATAGCTAACTTTGTAGTTCACATGGATTGGAAATGTTTTCAAACTATGTCTGATTTTCATTCAGGTCAGTGAACGGTTAGTATCATATATAGTAACATGGGTCTTTTTGACAACATTTCCTAGTGTGGACATGATCAGATCAAGGCCTGGTTATAAAGGAAGTTAAAGGGGACAGGATCACTATATTAAACTGACAGGTTGTAAGCTTATTGATAAGCCCTGCAAAAAACACAAAATGTATTATATTCTATAATTCATCTTTTTTCCTTAATGTCTTCTAGGCCGCACAGACATGAGAAAGAGAGAGCCATGTCTCCTCAATAGGAAAGGTATCCACTCAGAACAAACAATGTTACCTAGAAGATTAGAAGAGATAAAAGGATCAATAAATAGATTATTATGATTGTCTCCCAAATAAAATCAGACACCCTACACAACTGGTGTGTAAAGTCTTATAGAGATTATGATGTGCCACACTGCAGACCCTCTACATAAGGGGTGTAGATTCTGCAAGAGACTGTTAGAAATGGTGATATAATACCTCAATACTTGGGATGATACCTATGAAGTATTTCAGGAATCACTAGATCAGTTACCCTTGGAGATCTTGGAGCACAGGAAAATAAAATCTGTCACTGCCTCCACTTCTTCCCCATCTATTTGTCAGAACTGAGACTGCTGTTTGCCATCTTCATCTTTTTAATATTGAGCAGCAAGAAAGCTTTTGCACTCTCTTCTTTTACACTTATCAGTAGGCCATTTCGTTCTCTCTCGTTTTCAGCCATAAGAGGAGTATCATCCGCGTATCTGAGGTGGTTGATATTTCTATAGACAAAAAGATATATTGAAAGGTGGCTCTAGGCTTGTAAACCAAGGGTAATAGTATCTATGGGTGCTACCAAGGATCAAACTATAAAATGTATGAATAAATAAAGGACAGAAAAAGGAATCCTTTTGTTGTGGTGCACTCCATTAGAATCCAATGTTACTTCAGCAACAAAACATTAAAACGTAGCATTTATTTATTTATCATGTTAAAACCTATGTACAAAAATAAAAACTAAAACAAGACATCACTTGGTCCATGTTAATATAAGATTTATATAGCCCCTCTTGGTGAATATTGCATTTGCTTAATTCAATTAAATCGATATATTGGATGAATCTGGGATAAGGAATATAAAAGTGCTATAGTGCTCAAAAAGAGGCAAGGTGCTTGAAAAGTGAAAGGCAGAAACTGATATTCTGCTTAAAAAGTGCTGGTTGGTTAAATTGACAGTTGTGCAAATTCTATAGTCAGAGTCTTGATTTGCCAGTTATAAAAGTGCTTGATATAGCTACTCAAATTAAAAAAAATGTGTTGAATATGACATCCAATACTTTGATATTGTGATAAAATTAACACCAATTTATAGAGGACCTCCCTATAGCTAAACTCTCTTGGTGGCTATCCCCTTATAAGACGCCTGTTAACCACCTCCTATGTAACCCTCTCAAAATAAGTCTGCCACTGATGACACTCAAGGGTATATGGCAAGCATAGGGTGATCGGCATAGGGGAATCTAGAAATCGGAGCTAGTGTCTGAAGCTAAGGAGCTGCTAGACGCGTGCACTGCCTGGGGTCCAATAGTGACGTCATCAGGCTGAGATGCGTAGACATAGACAGTGTAGCGTCAATCCGACGCACGTTTCCTATTTTCATCAGGGGTTACCAATAGGCCTGCTGGCCTCATTTCTTTTACATTGTGGTTGCCATAGTAATATAAAAATAATACGATAATGTGCACTAAAAGAAAAATATATTGCTGAATATAATCAGAGGGCAAAAGATTAAACAGTGGGTTCCATATATTACAAAGGGAAAACAGATACCTGGTGAAGATAAAAAGAGTCATGATACGCATCAATTGAAAGATATGGTTGGGAGTGTGCTTATAGACCATAAAAGGATATGTGTATAATGCACCAAAGTAGAAATTATGTCTATATCAGACAGATGGCATATGATGTCAAATTGTGCTGTGGAAGGTCTTAAATATCCAATATGTGTATTCTTGTTAATCAGACACATAATAGTATATGTCAAGAATATGATGACACTAGCGAATTGCCCGTCAAAAAATGACGGCAATGAAATTGTAAGGTAGCTAATGGTGTTTTGTGTGTACTACTGAAATATATAATACAATTAATAAATGGATATACTTTACCTATTTTGAAGCATTGTGTTGAAGAGCTGGCAATGTGTTTTGATGTTGCTGCAGCATTAGTGGTGTGGAGCTGCTGTGTAAGCGTGCTGAATGTGTGCAGTGTAACACTGTGCGTGCGCGAGACCAAACCGTTAACGTAGTGGTGTACTTCCGCATTGGCGTAAAATGGCGGGTTATGTGTGGTATGCGTCTTAGCGGAATATCCGTAGGTCGTTTGTGGTATTTTGCGAGTTTCTTGTGGTGTTTTGCGTGTTTAGAGTGCTGTAGCCTCGTTTTCGTTTTGTTCGGCGGCCATTTTTTCTCTCGCTTAGCGAATTTTTTAGTGTCTAAACTCTTTTATTTTGAGTGAAATCAAGGTGTAAGTTGGTTTTTTGAGGTCCTGGATGCTCCGTCTTGATATAGGTAAGCTTTTTATGTATGTGCTGTGTGTATTTATTGTGTTTTGAATTTTGTCATGTTCGCGAGTTGCGTCCGATTGTTGCGATGTCGTAATGTGTGGTAACGTGTCTCGTATGTTGTTTGCGTTGCGAGGTAAAGTTTGCGAGGGTCATAGTTGGTGTGTCGTGTTGTTTGCGTTGCGACGTAAAGTTTGCGAGGGTCGCAGTTGCTGGCAAGGAGCGCCTTCGGCGCTCCATGCCAGCAACTGAGGTCCTCGCCCGCGGCCCTCGCTATGCGAGGGTTGTGGCTCGCTGCGCGAGCATGCAAGTGTTAGCAACAACTCGTACGCTCACAACTATATATGTGATTCCTAGATGAGATTAGAATATTAGAATGTATAAATACCTATTCAGAATGGGATGCCAATAAATGAGTTACCATATAATAAGCAATTGCTTATGTTAATCAAACATTATTGGTCAAACCATAAGATAGGTGAATAGATGAATCATAGTCTATGACTGGTAAATATAAAAATATAAAAATTGCAATGATAGGGTGAGATAATATAATCATCCCTCTTATAGGTCTTAAAGTATTATTATCACTAGAGGATTTGTCTAACTATGATTTGATCATTGCAGCTCCAAATGAACTTGCTTATTATCATAATTCATACTTTCCAAACCCAGCTTGCACATCTGGAAGTTATCTGTCCATATATTGTTGGAACCAAGCTTGCCGGATCTTAAGAATTACCTTGCTGGCATGTTAAATTAGTGCAATTGTTCAATAGAATTGGAGCACTATTTGGCACTGCCTCTTTTTGAGATTGGTATATATACTGACCTTTCTAAGTTTACTGGCTATTGTTGAGTTTTTTAAATTTGCTGGCATAATGCAAGCAACAACATAATCATCTTCTAGGAATTTGAACAATTAAGCTGAATTCAATTAACTCCTGCAGCTTTGTTATCGGCAAGACATCCTAGGGCCCATCTCACGTCACTCTCCAAGATATCTGGCTCCAGCTCAATTAACAAACTATTCAGGTTATCGATGCTGTTAAGATCATTCCTGTATTTTGTATCTTTAGTTTATTCCTTCCACCTCTTCATTATCGGATCTGCTTCTATTAAATCCATACCATGTTTGCCTTTTATCACACCCACATTGGCATGAAAGCTTCCTTTGAGATTTTCTTGAAACGATCCCCTGATTTTCCAAGCTGTTATCTTCTTCTATACTTCACTTTTTTTTCTTTTAGAGCTATTCTTTGTTGCTGTTCTTCAGGCATTATATCTTCCATGTCTAGTCCCTTAAATCTATTATTTACCTCCACTGCATATTCACAAGGGATATTATTTATTTTGTGTCTATTATTATTTTTATCTATTACTTATTATGTATTTTGCATGATCTGATAATTTTCCCTCTTTTCGTCACTTTAATCCTGAACTTTGCAATAAGAAGCTCATGATCTGAGCTGCAATCAGCTCCAGGTCTTGTTTTTGCTGACTGTATAGAGCTCCTCCATCTCTGGTGATGTCCATGTGTAGCATCGTCTCTGAGGCTGTTGGAAAAGGGTGTTTACTGTGACCCCATAATTATCTTGACAGTATTCTACTAATCTCTGACTTGCTTCATTTTGTACTCCAAGGCCAAAGTTACCTGTTATTCCAGGTATTTTGGTTCCCTACTTTAGCATTCCAATCTCCTTTGATGATAGTAACATTTTCTTGGTGTTATATCTAGAAGATGTTGAATATCTTCATAGAATTAAACAACTTCACCCTCTTCAGTATCCATGGTTACAGCATAAACTTGGATCACTGTGATGTTAAATGGCTTACCTTGAATTTGAATTGAAATCATTCAGTCATGTATTGGGTTGTAACCCTTTGATTGATCATAATGGTTACTCCATTTCTTATGTGAGATTCCTGACCACAGTAGAAGGTCTGGTGGTTGTCTGATGTGAAGTGTCCCATTTCAGTCCATTTGAGTTCAATGATTTCCCGGATATCCATGTTTAATCTTGTCATCTCTTGTCTGACCATGTCCCGTTTGCCTTCGTTCATAGTTCTAGGCTTAATTGCTCCACTACTGTGAAGACATAATCAGGGTGGGGCATTAAAGGTTCTGAGAGACAGTCTTGAAAAGTCAAAATCAACATAAAAATTATAGTATACACTAAAGTTAGAGGTAGTTTAGGAATGTTATAAGAACTATATATAAAATTACATACAGTTAATTTAAAACGATAGTGTTCGATTATAACACTATAAGAATATGTAGTAAAAGTAGTTGGCTTAGGATCACATAAATAGTTCTCCGCAGCGCGGGCTTGCCAAAATCCGTTGGTAACGCAACGTTAAAATGCAAATTGAGGGCCGCGGGTGCGGCCAGGCAAGGAGTTCCGAATGCTGTAGGCGCTCATCCCTACGACCCGAGGAACTACACATTAACAGAAATCTCAATTACACCATTCACAATGCAAGATCCGTATCAGTTTGAAAAAAAAAAATTGTGGAAAAATTACGGCCCGTAACACTTGCAAAAACAAAAGCTGCACTTCCCAAAGAAATAATACGACCTGCGGCACGTAGAAAAAAAAATAAGAGGTAAAAAAATACGAAGTTAACGGCCCAATTGCGCACATACAATAACAACAACAAAATTAACAAAAATACGAAAAAAAACACTCACAGCACGGGGGACAGGCACGACGTCTGGGAGTCAGGTTGCACGACAATTCAACCACAATTTGCAGAGTTTTCATGAAAAAAATCTCGAGAAAAAAAATGGCGGCCGAAAAAAAAGAAAACGAGGCTACACTACCCCTAAACACGCATAATCCCCAAGCACATAAGACTTTTACACAGGCACGTACAAGGTACAAAATACACTATTAGGATGGATAGAAAATGCTCGAGACCCGTGTATACACACTTGCCACCATTTTACAACACTACCTTAAAACTAATAGCATTATCATTCTAAAATAACGCATTACACAACTAAATAAACGCTTTGCCCTCGCGCACATCCTATATACACTGCACACTTGCCACTTTGCTGACACTTTCTCCTCAGATCACCAACAGTCCAAATGTACATTGTATGCTGCAGGAAAAACAACAGCGATTGTTAGGTCTTCAGCATATTCATTCCTGGATATATTCATTAAAAATAGGTAAAGTATATTAATTTATTATTTAATTAATTCATTAAGTATTATAAAAAAAAATATTTATATAAAAAAAACAGAGGATAGGAAACATTCACTTTGCCAAATGCGCTCAGTGCGGAGCTCACAATGAGCGCTGAGGGTGCTCAGAGGAGCAAAAGTACACAAGGGAAGAGGCTCGCAAGGAGCGCCAAAGGCGCTCAGCGCGGGTCTTGCAATGTGCACCGAAGGTGCTCAGACGACCAAAAGTACATGAGGTGAGAGGCTCGCAATGAGCGCCAAAGGTACTCAGAGGACTAAAAGCCTTACATCGTGTGGCAAACAGCATTACCTGCCTTACAATTTTATTGCCCTCATTTTATGTCAGCAAGTCGCTAGTATGATAAATTTATTGGAAAGAGTGAAGGAAGCTGTTATCAAAAATATGATAGACAATGTGGCACTTTGTCACAACCCACCCTTCATTGGGCTTGAAAAGGTTGCTAGACTCATCCTACCCCCCGGTTGACTCAGTTCTGTATCCCCTTACACAGGATGTTTTTTTTACACTTCTTGCAAGGACTAGGAACTTCCACCAAGGGCATGGTACCAACCTGGTTCGTAGCAGTTCAGGGAGGGAACATGATCAATTAAGCAAGCCCGTAACCTCCCATTTCGAATTAGCCAATAGAAAATAAGACTGTCATTATTACGGCAGTAAAACATGGAGGTTACATGTCAATCAATTAGGTTCGGGGGTCCGATATGCAATCAGACTTACAAACCCACAAAATAAAGAATTATGAATATGAATGCCAATACTGTTCTAGTCCATGTGGGTGGACTGATAAGTATTAACTCATTGATACCTGAGATCGATTTAGCCCCGAAATGAAACATGAAAATGTATTTAATTTCCTGCCGATTTGCTGGCTGTTGTGAGACTGTTGTTCAATTAATTCTAATGTCTGTCATCACTTTCCCTGTTATTTACAGTGCAGTAGTGATTTTTTATTTGCATTTACAGTGCTACAAATAGGTGTTTAACCCTCTTGAGGGTCCTCTCTAGCACTCGTTGGATTTTCTCCTTCTTTTGCCATTTCCGGGTGTGAAAACATTTGCGGGCTTGGGAAATTGAGCAATTGAATAGCGATTCGCGATTTTAACCATCATAACTCTTGCGAAAGTGAAAGATCAAAGGCTTTGGGAGGCTGTAAGTTACTGGTTTAATCATCGCAATTTTTTCAAGGCTGTAACTCGTAGCCGGTTTGGAGCCCGCAAAAAGCCGCCAATTTAATAGCAAATTAACTTGCGACCTCACTTACGGGCTACCGGATCGAGCGAGAGATCAATTGAATTGGGCTCTAGGTATAGTGGTTGGCTACTGGAAGTGGCCACTGGTTGCCCTTAAAGTGCTATAACACTCACAATATTTTGTATTGGCTCTATGCAATGTATACACGCTGAAACAAATGATAAACATTAAGAAACTGCCAAAAAATAGTAAAATTTACCCAGAGCACCCTGGGCTCGGGTGACCCATGGAAATTGTTCTTGGGGGTCCAGGGCATATAACCAGGGGCTTAGGGAAACATTAGAGAATATAAACATTTTGGTCCTATACCCATAATCAGGTGATATAATCCTTTGCTAGGAATATATGTGGCTATTAATAGCCCTAGTCCATAGGGTCGATACAGCTAGAGTACGTAGAGGTCCAGTTGCCAGGTCCAGAGCCCTAGTAGTTCGGGAGGGTTTGAGTCTCTAATGTTTTTTTCATACTGGAATATGCAGAATCAGGGTAATAATCCTTTAAGGTATTCTAAATGAAATGTAAATTGTTCCACAAGGAAGTGAGGTCAAAATGTTTTCTCCTTCTTTGTCAGTTCTCCATTGCAATGAACATCTCATGTTGGTTTCTCAGCCGATCACAGGTATATCCCAAGATTACATTTCTCTTAAGATCCTCTTTGATTGGCCAAGAAGAGGAAGAATTTGGACCTGATTTTCTTGAGCAGCAGTTTTAAGGACTAAAAACACTACTGTTGTCCTATATCTAAAATATACTATTTTGAAGAACTATCCTTGAAATATTCTAAATGTTTTAGAATATAAAAAATATAATGCAGTCTGAAAAGTATTATATTTTCTATGTAGTTAATTAGCAGTGGAATCTACCATTTTGGTTTCTGTTGATTAACTTCATGTGGTGGGATGAAGACAGAGAGTCATCACATTAGTAATGTGGCATATAAGACTGCCAGTGCATTATATAGGACTAGTGGGAAGCTAATTAATGTAAGGACACTCCCTTTTATGAATAAACAAACATTACAAAGCCATTTTAGGGAAACATTATACAAATAAATTCTTGGAGCAGTTGGGTAGTATATGTAGTAGTTATTGGAAGCAGTTAGGAGAGATGAAAATAAGCACAGTTTTGGAAGGAAGTATATTAACTGACGGTAATCCAAATTTAAAGTAAATCCTTTAGGCTAAGTATTGTAAAAATTTAATACAGCCTGTGGTTTTGGGCCTTTTATATGCAATTATGCAGCTGTGGAATACAATATTTGGTTCTGTTAATCAACTTCCTGACGTAGAAGAAGACTTTAAATGAACAAGAAGATTATACCTGCACAATGTGGCATCTAAAACTGGCAGTGCTTTTCATATGTATAATGGAAATCTAATTAATTTACATGGACACATCCAAATGAACGTAAAGGATGGAATCAGGTCAGCAAAGAAAATGGATCCTTTCATATAACATTAAAAAAGTAAAGTTGTTATTATTATTATTATTATTATTTATTTTTTTATTATTATTATTTGCTCATTATCAAGCTTAGTTGTTATAAATATAGAAAACATGTTAATCTTTTAAGTGAGAAATAGTTGGAGCAAATGTTAGAGCAGACAGGGGGCATAATAGGAAATGGTTAACAAAATAAATGTTTTTGGAGGGGTGATAGAGGTGGATCTAGGATCAGTTATGGAATGTCCTATAGGGAGGGATATCAGCAGTTAAGATCACTTCAATAGGAGTAGCTACAGTAGGAGTTGGGGAGCAGCTGATATGGTACAGGAGCAGCCATTATCCTATAAATACCTGTTTATCACCAAATTATATAAAATGTCATACACAAAAATAACATAAAACATATTTTCTAAGCATTCTTGGATTATCTTAATATATCTCTATAAGCTTTTTGTGAGTACTGTTAACTTTATAAAGTAGTAATTTTGAGTCTTTATAGAGCTTCAGGACTGATCTCCCATCCTTGTACACCTCTCTCTATGATATATACTTCCCATGCATTTTTATGTCTCAATTTTGTAAAATTATGAAAGATGACACCAGGGGCAGAGCTACCAGTGGTGCAAGTGGTGCAGTCGAGCTGGGGTTGTGAATCATGGCAGAATGTAAGAGAGAAAGGGCTGGATGACAGCAAAGTACAGGGAGATGGATTCTTTGAGGGGGAGCAAAGGAGATATATATAATTAAATTGGAGCACTTGCGCTTTGGAGGTGTGCTGCAGGCATAGAAGTTTTGCACAGGCAGGTGATAAGGGAAGGGGAACAGGGGTCTTCTGGGGAAGCAGCAATTAGAAAGTGTCTTGAGTAGGGGTGCTGTTATGGAGAGGTGTCTTGGGGAGGTGTCAGAGAAAACCCTTGAAGAGGGGCAATTTTTATTTATTTTTTTGCACCAGGGCCCTCCATTCTCTAGCTCTGTCACTGGATGACACTGTTTTTTGAATTTATCCTCTTGGTGCATCTTAATGAATATTATTTTTGTATGTCACAGCTGGAATACTGCCGGTCTGTAATAATTTAATATGTTAGTAATACATTTCCTGTGTGATCATGCATTCCACTTTTACATTCATCTGCAGTATGTATCTTTGTGTACAATATACTTCAATGACGTATAATTTCATGGTGTGGCTGAGGATTTGTCTGGATTTAGAACTAATCCTCCTCTATCAGTTAAATAAAAGCAAATCCGTTCTTCTTAGAAAGACAATGACATTTTGTGTTTTCTACCAAGCTCGGAAATTGGCACAATATGTGCCCTGCATTGTATTGTCATACTGGGTACAGATACAATAGAAGTTATGAAATTCACTCTCTGTTGTCTCATTCATGTTTTGTGTGCGCAGTGACTGTCCAGTGTTGCAAACCAAAAACACAAACATATACATCTGAGCCTTATATTATACTAGAATATTGCCCGTCAAAAAATGACGGCAATGAAAGTGTAAGTGAGCTAAGGGTGTTTGGTGTATATAATGTGGCTGATGTAGCGTAGTTTGTTTTCTATGTCGTGCGAGTTTTTCGGAATATCCGTAGCTGTTTGGTGGTGTTTTGCGTGTTTATGGTAGTGTTTTGCGTGTTTTGTTCGGCGGCCATTTTTCTCTCGCTTAGGTGATTTTTGGGTCTGTAAACTCCGAAATTTGTAGTTAAATGGAGGTGTAATTTCACTTGCAGAGGTCCCCGGTGCCCCCCCTTGCTGTGAGTAACCTTTTTATGTGTTTGTTGTTTGTATTTGTTGTGTTTGTAATGTTTTTGGGGTTGCGCGTGTTGCGTCCTTGTTTTCTAATCTCGTAGGTGTTTTTTGGCAAATACGTAGGTGTTTGGTGGTGTTTTGCGTCTTTAGACTGCTGTAGCTCCCTCTTTGCTGTAGGTAAGCTTTTTATGTATTTGTTGTGTGTATTTGTTGGATTTTTGATGTGCACGTGTTGCGGACGTAATGGGTGGTAACGTGTCTCGTATTTTGTTTGCGTTACGACGTAAAGTTTGCGAGGGTCGCAGTTGCTGGCAAGGAGCACCTTTGGCGCTCCTTGCCAGCAACTGCGACCCTTGCTTCGCGAGGGACGCGGCTCAAAAAGCAAGCCCGCAGGCGTTAGCAACAACTCGTATGCTCACAACTATATATGTGATGTGAGCCCTGTTTTATAAGTTCAAAAGTGTGCTCACACACAGGTTGCCGCTAATGGTGTTGCTAGAGCTTTTCACGCCTGGAGCGGTACCTGAGTACCTTTTTAGTTAGTGAAGACCTTTGTTTTGGATAGAAGTTCACTAACTAAAAACTTCCATAAAAAATATGCTATGTGCTTATATAGAGTCCTATTCAATTGTCCAAATTGCATTTCAATGAGGCCCTTGATCCGCCTTCTCAGCATAGTGTGTGTTTGTTTGTGTAGAAATTTGCAGCCTTATTAAATTGCGATTCGGACAATTGAATAGGGCTCTATTTAAGCACATAGCATATTTTATTTACAGAAGTTTTTAGTTAGTGAAGGTCTTGCTTTTGGATAGAAGTTCACTAACTAAAAACTTCTGTAAAAAAAAATATACTGTGTGCTTAAATAGAGCCCTTTTAAATTTACAGAATCGCAATTTAATAAGGCTGTAAATTTTGGTAAAAATTAGGTAATACATTTAAGGCTATATTGTTCTTTTTTTCTTTTTGCCGTTTATCTAACATAGTTGTTTAAAAGAGCATATTATCCATTTAATGACTGGCTATTCATTACTCCTTTCAGCTGGTGATTCTGGGTATTGCTCCATTGCTATAATATGCACATGCATAAGAACTGCGACTTCAGGAAACCATCAACCTTACTTCCCTCTTCCCTAGCATTTACAAGAACCCAAAGCGTGAGCACTGCTTGTGAATGAGGAAGCGTCAGAAATAAAGTTTTTAAACAAAATAGGGTTCTAAGTTTCATAATTCTGCCGGGAATCAACAGATTTTCTTTTGCTGAATAATAGAGTTTTTTTGTTTTTTTTTAAAGATTGATTTAAAGTTTACACAGCATTCTGTAAGGGACAACTGTAGCTCTGCATTTTCAATATGTTCTATATGAAAAACTGGGGATAATGCAATAATACTATGTCTAGGGAAGCAGTTGCTGTGTCTATTTAGCTCATTTGAATGCAAAATGCCATAATGCGAAATGATAAGGACAACCGTTGATTAGTCATTACCAGTTTGCTATTGGACTGCCCATTGTTTTTATATCACTGTACTCTGAGACAAGTTTTACACTCTGAAGAAGACAAAGCCTCTAATTGGAGGTTGAAAATGTAATTTAGCAAGGTGGATCACATATATAGTTGTGGATCTTGCGATGTTGGTGACGTTTGCAATGTTGGTCACGTGCCGTTGGTACTGCACCGCTAGCACTGCACCACTGGCTGCAATAAGTGCCTTTGGCGCTCATTGCAGCCTAAGTACTGTGCTGCTGGCGAGGCTCACAGTTCTACTGTGCGGCTTGCTCATTGCAGCCAGCGGCGCAGTACTTAAGCGAGTCTCGCAAAGCGAGGCTCGCCAGCTGCACTGCACTGTTCAAGCGCGTAACTGTAAAAACCCACCAAACAAAAAGAAATCATGTACAAAAAATTATAACACACTCACACACAGCATGGGGGAGACACAGGAAGCCTGGGAGTGAAGTTGCTTTCACCACAGCAGCCTGGATTCAAATCCAGCCAGGGAACCAAGACATCTCACTGGTAAGTTCCAGGAGCTGTATGCTGTGGCCCACTGGAGAAGGAACTGGCAACCCACACCAGTATCTCTGCCATGAAAGCCAAGCGGATCAACATGGTGTGTTGTCCATGAGGTCACGGAGAGTCGGACATGACTAAGCGATACCATTTACAAAGCAGAGGTAGTCAGTAGGTTGACCTGGTTTGATTCAGGGCCTTTTTCCTCTCTCTTCTAGATGTCACATTTATTATTTTTAAGCCTCCAACTCTTTAAATACACGTTCAGTTAAAATGTGTCTTTTCTGTGTGTCTCACACAGTATATAATCTTCCTTCCTGTGCTCTTTTAAATGCATTTTATTAAAATGGCAAATGAAAAGTAATTAGCTACTGAGTCAATAAAGACTATTTACGTATAGATACCTTGGGCCTCATTCTATTAGCGGCCGTAAATCGTCCGTAAGGCTGCGATTCCTTGCGGGGGTTCAGTTAACTCGCGATTCTATTATACGGCCCCGCAAGGATCTCCTTTTACGGCCGGCCGCATATCTTGGAACCGGCCATAAGCTGTGAAATATAAAAACTCAAAAATAAATTCAAGCCTGCACTGTACAGCTCTGTAAATGCTAGGGATCATATTGGGGGACATGAGGATTAAAAGGAACCCACTCTCAAGCTTGCACATCTGCCCAAACCCGAGTTCAAATTAACTGTTTATTTTCCGGCTGCGGCGTGGGCATGTCTGAGGTGCTCCAAGCACTCTGGACTTTTTACATGGATATTTTACGGATATTAAAAATAAAATATTTTACGGATTTGAGTATAGGGTAATTATGTGCTATTTTTTCTTACACCTAAAATCCCTTTATAGTCTTCTCAAAGTGCAGGATGGCTTTATTTGAGCTATTTTATGTGCTTAATTGGTGCTAGCGAGACCTCTTTCCTGCAAGTAAGCAGCGGCTCGTTTTTAGCCTTGCAGAGAGGTTTCCCGGAGCAATTGAATTGCAAAACTCTTGCGGCCGTTTTAGATCAAAGGCTTTCCTCTGGCGCGAGCGGCCGCAAGAGATAGCAAGGCACCGGCCGCAAGCCTGCCGGAGCCTCCGGCCGTAAGGGAATAGAATAGCCGAATAGCTTGCGGCCGGTCCTTGCGGCCCCGCAACGGCTGCGGCCGATAATAGAATGAGGCCCCTTTAGAGCAAAAAAATGCTTAGGGTAAATTTTTAGGGTTTACAACGTCCTACATTGTGCTGTCTCTAAATTATTTCTTTTTAGAGATATATTCCCTAGTAATGTACAGACTTTTGTTAGATGTTCTTTTATCATTTGGAGTAACCACATCTCACTTTCTGCCACTGATCACTTTTTACTGTTTCCAACTAATTTGCCACATAGCTTGTTTGCCTTTATATTACCTTAAATACAGACTTATAAGCACTTATTCTGCCTTCATATATTTTTTAAGCAGACTTCCAGTAAGACTGTGTGACCAGTGTTATGATGACTTTTTGTGGGATTATCTTGCATGGAAAATGCAGGAGCCTTTTTAATCTACTGGGTCCATTTTGCACCAGTTTATTATCTCAGAATAATGAGACTCGACTCTCCAGAGGTCCCATGATTCCAGTGCTGAAATAAATTATTAATGGATCTAAAAAAACAGGCAATAACTATGTGAAATTCAATATTCAACTGTACTGCTGTGTGGGGGCTAGGAAGCAAAAACGTATCCTGTTCATGTAATAAATGTGGCCACGCTATGAGTGTAGCTTACAATGTATCCTATTACTAGACTACACATAGGATACAATGAAAATCATTTTTGCACTATTTTTATTAAGAAAATAGTGGAGATTTACAAATAATGGGCACTTGTATGATATTAGTATATCTGAAGCAATACAAAGATTATATGATGTAGGTTCAAACCTGTATATAACTCTGTTGAGAGAATATTAAATGAACAGGCCTATTAAATTCGAACCCCGTATCGTCATCGGCAAGCCTGCAAAGACTGTGGGATTGAAATTCGGCTTTGTTACAGGGCTATTAAATTAGACCATGCCGCGAGTTATGAGACGCAAGCCCGTAAACCATTCTTGTGCCATTGGATGTGCGGCTGTGAACTTGATCAATTAGTCAAACCTGTAGTTACGGTTTAGACAGAGCCAATGGTAAAAGAGATTGTCATCATTACATCACTGAAAAATGGAGGTTAGATTTCAAAGCCTTATGGGTTTGAATTACGAGTTACCCGCATTCCAGAAATAATGCATTATTCATAAATCAGTAAGTATGTTATTCCATTATATGTATTAACACATTGATTGCCGGGATCGATTATAACATGGAAATTAAACAGAAATAAAACTATTTTATGTTGCAGATTTGAGAGTCTGAGAATATTGTGCTATTAATTTTAATACCTAACATCACTTTCCCTTTCATTATTTGTACAGTAGTGTGTTCATATTTGCATTTACAGTTTACGGATAGGACTGTAATCCTCTTGCGGGTCCTCTCTAGTACCCGTTGGCTTCTTGGCTCCATTTGCGGGTTACGGGGTTGAACGCCAGTTGAAATTTGTTGAAATTTAATAGTGAAATTGGGAACATAGCAGTTACGGGCTTAAGAGAAGAAAGGAATTACAGGGGCGCAGTTCGAATTTCCACGTCCCATAGGGTTTTTTCGCACCTAACCTGCAAATCATTTTCGGGTAACTTTGAGAGGCAAATTTAATAGCCGTAATTCTTGTGGGCTACATTACGGGCTACGGTTTTCAACGTTGAGGGAATTTAATGGGGCTGTATGCCTACTATAGCTTCCAAATAGCATGAGTGGCATGAATGTATAATCACTACCTCCATTGAGGAAGGGTAAGGACAAAGAAGGGAAGGTAAGAGAATAGGAAAGGTATGAGTACTGAAAATCCAAGCATGTCTGCTAAGTTTCCTAGTATGCCCATAACATCTACTATATGCATGGAACTATACCAATGGCCACATTTTCTATGCATTATTATCTATGTCTCTGTCTTGACTTCAATATAGCTTATTAAAGCTGGATGGCCTTATTCAATGTTAATTCCCATTTAAATAAGTTGAGCCATGCTAGTTCTGCCCTACATGACAACAGATAGATGCATATCTAAGGATGAACAGTGTTATACAGAGCAAATAGGAGTCGGTTAGGAAACTGCTCTCTAATGGTACAGCCTATAAAATGGTTGCCTGGCATAGTTGGGACTTCACTTGTGGTAAAATAGACCATTAGTGTTTCCCAATGCTTTCTCCTTAGTAGATAGTTGCACATGAAATAGCCAGCCTAACAAGAACATTGTGAAGCCCTAAGGCAACAATATAGTATCTCTCATTATAAAATATCTGCTGGGGTCCTGATGAGATTGGCAAATCTAAGGTCATGCTAATAGATCTATGCTATGATGCAGACAGACAACGGATGGAAAAGCAACATTTTGCAAGATCAACCTAGATTCTAGAAAGTCTAGTCAGACCTACTGATGGATGTTTATAATTCAAATTAAATGTATTCAATACCCATCCTAATATTACAGGTCAATGATATTTATAGCAGAATAATGAATATTGACTTATCAATAACATATCCCAATATATCTATTTCTCTTCGCACAAATCCAAAGTACAGTCCATAGTTTAATAAATAGTTTCTTCTGTTATCAAGCATCCCACCCTGAGGCATACAGGCAGTAATGGAATTGGCATTATCAGGTCTTGACATCCAGGTACCCTTATTGCACCAAACTTTGAAGCAGTAGCCTTAGGAAGAATTGCATCAATTTCACAGAGGACAAAATTGTCTTAAAGAAGTTGTCAAGCCTGTTAAGTGGGTCATTACCTTGAACTCCGTCCATTCTGTTTGGTAAGGTATGTCGCCTTTGTCCATTCCAACTTTTTCCTGGTGTGTATGTTCCATTGCACTAGACTCTCAGTGGTGTGCTCTGATATAAAAGGTTAGTTGTTATATATATATATGCCTAGTGGTGAAAATTAAATCAGCCAATATGGCTTCCTTCATTGATTCTATGGGAAGTGACACTAGTGCACTGGTTCTAGGTTATCTCAAACTACTATATGCTTCAAAGTGCCTCTTTGGTTACACCCTCTGAAGCAATTTCTCTAGAGTCTAGAGAGTGTTAAATATATTCTATGTAGATATTGTAATGATGTCTCCATTAAAGAAGTTTTCTTTCTACCCTTAAATGTTGCCTTAAAAGATTTCCAACCAGTCATCTCAACCCCTAGATCTTCATCCCAAGAACCCATACATTTCATCTTATTAGATGAGTATTTCTCTACACTATTAAAATATATGAATGGGATGATTCCCTTAGCATTTAGACACGTAATACATGTTCCTTCATAATATGTCAACGTAATTGTAATTCTGGGTACTGCATAGAGCTTATAAAATGTTTAATTAGTGAGAACCTAAACACTTTGCTACTTAGCATACTGACTTGCAACTCAACAATCTCCAAAACTCTGCCTTCTTTGAAAAAATATACATTTCCAACTAAACCTTGTTATATCAGCTACTGAAATACCACCTTTTCCTTCCTTGTTGAAAGTTATTTTTAAACACTGGTGACATTAAAGGTTTTTCTTGTAAGGTTCCACTTGATTTGTTCCATAATAAAACTTTATTTTATACAATAATTTTTATTTCCTATGTTCTCTCTCTTTTTACCATTTCTCCCCAATGTATTTATTCTACTCTGTCTCTCTTTGTCTTAAAATTTACTCCTAGTGCTTTCTTGCTTTTAACACATTATGAGACGATATTGTTTAATCTCTGATCCTGGATCTCTGGCAACTCTCAATTTTATCTCCTGCTCCCCAGTTACTCTATACTACCCGGTTCAGTTCTCTATTTGTCTCAGTTTTTTAACCTCTCTTTTACTGGCTCATTCTCGTTTTGCTCCCATTGCCCTGACTCCGTACCTTTCCTATAACTTATGCTTCTTTGCCTCTCTCTTTTTCTCCATTTTACCTGCTGGAGACACCTAGGTATCTTTGTTATTCTTTACTAATCTATAAAACTAGCTTTTTGATAGATCGATAAATAGGTACATGAGTTCCCTGTTCCCTTCAAAAGGGAATATAATATATCACCATTCCAAAAATCTAATAATAGGTAAAAAAAGGGGATTTTTTTGCTCTTATATTGAAAATAGAGGACTCAAATAGGACAGACAGACAGAATTGAGAGGGATAAACATCTCTCAGATTCGAGGCAGAGGTCAAATTCGAGACCAGGAAACACTTGACATGAAGAGCCATAAATATTTTATGATGGCAGGATTTTCATTTCATTCAGGAAACTATTTGAAAGAATGATGAGGTGTGTAGGACAGGCTTGAAAGCTGAGGCCTCCAGAGACAAGTGAGTGTTAGCTGCATGTGGTCTGTAGGTAAGGTCTGCACAGAGGTGATATTCAGAGCAGATCCTTTGTGCTCATGCAGATTTTGTTAACTCCATATACTGTTCATTTGTTTATTTGTGTTCATTTTGGTAAGAAAAAATATACATTTAAATATTTAGAGTTTTCAAAAGTACCCAGTCCCCCAACTACCATTACAGATTTAAGATGAATTAAAATCTATATAGAAAAACTTGTAAGGCAACAGAAAACTTCAAGACATTTGGTTATGTGGTTAAAGGAGAATATTTTAACCACTTCAAAAGTTTTTATCAGCATGAGAAAATCATTAGTAAAGCATATTAATGGCTAAATCTGAACAACAAAAGCAATTTTGTAATTTAATGACTAATCACTGGCTGATAGACTGATTCCCTCCATCACTATTGTATTTAAAAAATAGTAAAAAACACTCTGTGAAAAACATTTAAACACCAGGCCACGTGGGCTGTTGGAGAACTAGCGTGTCACCGAGTATAGTAAAGGAATGGAGAGACTTTCTTAACAGTTCTCCAACACTAGCCCTATAAGTACATCTGACAAAACACTACTTTCTATGTCCTTTAATCAAATATGTATTAAATTAGACACAAAGGCCCAGATTAAATAAAGATCAGTCTAGTAGTAATAAAGGGTGCTTTTCATAGTTAGCCACAAAGTAATCACAAAGTCATTGTTGCCAAAACTGTGCTCTGTAGAACCCTAGAGTTTCATTTTATGTGACCATGTATTTAATTTGGCAAGCTTTACAAAAAGATGGTGAGACGTTATGAGGTACTGTGTGTGATTTTCATACTATGGGAACGTTTTAGATTGTGAGTTTAATTCTTTTGCCTACTCTGTAATGACAAATAACTGTAAACGTGTTATAATGTAAATAACAGATCTAATATGCATTCTGTAAGCTCTTGCCCGAGTAGATCCATGAATTTCATGATTACAGAAGCGTATATATCTCTTTACTGAGTTGCATAGCAGATGTAATATTAGTCATGTATAATCAATATTATTATAAGTTAACTTGCATTTGCTACTAGATTACAACTACATATACAATTTTTTATGGATTTATGAAATAAGCATTGGACTTGTGATTTATATTACTGTCCGGCGCCGAGGCAGCCCCAGGCACGCCACGTCTGACGCAGCTCTGTGTGACCCAGCGGAGCCTGGGCGCTCCTGATTGGCTGGAGGCAGGAGGAGGGACTTCCGCCCGTTTCGCGGGCTTCCTCCTCACTCTGCGCCGGCCATTGCTCGGATCAACAGCTTCACACTGCGCTCCTCTGCCTAACAGGTAAGTCCAGGTTTAACCCTGTATAGATATAGCATTTACACATCCCTCATTGTCTTGCTTTGTGTGTCTGTGTGTGTGCGCTGAGTGGCTGAGGTGTGTGCCGGTCAAAATGGACGCTGGGGAGTTGGCGGCCTTACTGACCATGGTCAGAACTCTGGCATTAAGCCATGGGGTTAGATGGGTTCAGGACAGGATGGACTCTGGCCACCTAGGGGGGGAAGTTCATACCGCCGAAGCTCCGGCCCGGCCTGTGGTGACCGGTAGCCTAGGCCAGGTGGATGGTCCTCATAGCCTAGATAGCCTGACGGAGCAGTGTTCTAGCTCAGATTTGAGCAATAGGCCTATGAACAACGTGGAGGTCACGGATAGGGTTCTTGAGAGCCAGGAGCTTATCCCCCTCACCGCAGAGAGTGTGGTGCCAGCGGGAAGCACTGGCGAGGGCCTAGCCATCCGGCCGCCACCCAGCGACTTGTCCCATGGCCCGCAGCAGACCCCAGGTTCTGGCAACACCCCAAATCAGCCACGAGGCTCTAGGGGTAACAGCAAAAGCACAAGGAGCTCTATAAAAGCTCCTACAGGTTCTCACTGGTTGGCCCCTGCGGTCCCCACTGCCGCACCCACTGCCAGCGCTGCAGGTGTTTCGCAGGGACGACGCAACGCCGATGGAGAGTCCTGGAAGAAAAAAGAGACCACCAGAGGAAGAAAAGATCAGGTGATTATCGAGATGGCCGCAGACGACAGTCTGGTGGTCATAGATGAGGTTCCAGTGACTGCCAAGGTGGCACAGCAGACGCGCCCCACCAGGGTCCGGAAGTCAACGAACAGGTACAGTCCCTTGATTTTCACCTCGACACCAGCCAAGAGACAGAAATCCCCTGGCAAGAGAGCTAGGCCACAGCGCACTTCACCCATCCCTGACATCATTACGGATACAGGGACGCCCATAGTGACTCAGGGGCAGGACGGGTATGGATAACATCGACCGCCATAGGCCACCAAGCCGGAGGGAATCTTTATGCCCTAGCATAGCTACAGAGTCAGAGTACTCCTCTGGGGGGGAACAGACCATGCGGTCACTAGCGGGGTATAGACGCGGGAGGTCTAGTGATTGTTCCTCATGCTTTCCCAGAGGCAGATCCAGGTCTCGGAGCAGACGGTCTTGCGGCTGCAGCTGCGCTTGCACAATAAGGCGCGCAAGGAGTGTCGAGACAAGCAGGGACACCCGCTCGTACAGACCGACAAGTTGTCCCCAGGCTGGCAGCTGCCCCAGGGCAAGGAGAATCAGGTGGGTGGCTAGGAAATCCCAGGGAGGTGGGGGTAGCGGTACATGAAGACTCTCCCAGGCCATCCCTAATAGAAGCTCATAACATTGCCGTCTCCAATGCGGAGGTCGGGGCATGGGTGGGGGGTTTGGCCGGGAAGACGTGGTCGGAGCCATCTCATCCCGCGAGGTCACCCTGCGTAGGGCTCACCAACCCCACAATACCCCAGACGAGCTTGGCAGCACACGCCGGAGGAGAGGACCAGCAGAGCATCGGAAGAAGTGTAAGGGACTCAACTGCGAGGCCATCGTTTGCGCGCAAGACAATTTGGGGCCGCATTTAGCCTTAGACATCAAAGAAAAAATCTGGCAACGGGATTACATAGAGTTATTTTCCTTGTTACCAATGTCACGTCTGGCAGATCCTCAAGAGAGGTTCCACAAGGAGACCCACTTTCAGGAGCATACAGAGGACGTTTGACAACTGGTTACAGGCCTTTGCCATCATGGCCTGTGTCATGGGAGAAAGACACCCGGAGCAATGCTCTGGGCTGTTTGTGTATCTGGAGGAAATCAGGAAAGCATACCGGACATATGGCGGAATGGCTTGGTGGCGGTATGATGAGGAATTCCGACAGTACATGTCCTCCCAACCGGAGATGGCGTGGAGCGATAAGGCGGTGGCCTATTGCCTGAACATAATGACACCAATGAGGGCAGTGCCGCCCTTTCGTGGGAATCCAGGCGGGGCTAGAGGCCCCGCCACCAGGGGTACATCTGGTCGAGGTGTCTGCCACTCATTCAATGAGGGCAGTTGCAAGTGGGCACCAAACTGCCGTTTCAAGCACGCCTGTGCGAGTTGCGGCAGGGATCACGCGGTCTCGAGATGTGGTCTGGAGAGCCCACTCAAAAAGGGACAGACCCCCATAGGGTTGGTCGCATTGCTGCCGTGGCAAGAACGCTACGGTAGGTTCCCAATGAAAGCGGGGGCGGCCGCGCTACTACATGAGAGTTTTCAGGAAGGGTTCAAGATTCCATGCACACTTGCCCCACCTGAGTCGCGTCTCCGAAACCTGAAATCGGTAAAGGAGTTTCCTGGGGTGGCGTCAGATAAAATACGGACAGAGGTAGAGCTGGGAAGGATGGCGGGCCCCTTTTCCTCCACTCCTTTCCAGGGTTTAGTCATTTCCCCTCTGGGCATAGTGCCGAAGAAGGAAACGGGAATATTCCGCCTTATCCAGCATTTTTCTTATCCTTTGGGCGGCTGGGATCAACGACGGGATCGTCAAACAGTATTCGTCAGTGTCTTACGCTCCTTTCCACGGACCTGGTTAGACAGGCAGGTGTCGGGGCCAAGATGGTGAAGGTGAATATCGAATCCGCTTTTCGTCTACTACCTGTGCATCCCCAGAGTCATTGTCTCCTTGGCTGTTTTGTTGACGGTCAGTACTTCGTGGACCTTTGTTTGCCCATGGGGTGCTCTATTTCTTGTTCCTATTTTGAAGCCTTCAGTACATTCCTGCAATGGGTAGCACAGACCGAGTCAGGTTGCCATGGGATTATCCACTACCTCGACGATTTTCTCTTTGTGGGTCCTGCGCGTCTATCCACCTGTGACTTCATACTGAGGACCTTTTCAAGGATATGCCAAGATTTTGGGGTTCCCCTGGCACATAAAAAAACAGAAGGGCCCACCACGGAATTGACGTTCTTGGGTATACGGATCAATTCGGACAAGATGGAGTGCAGTTTACCGATGGAGAAAGTGTTGGATCTGTCAGCAAAACTGGCAGCCTTAGCAGGCGCCAGAAGAGTTTCTTTGCGACGGCTTCAATCCATCTTGGGAAAACTGAATTTCGCGTGCAGGATCATTCCAATGGGCCGAATATTCAGCAGAAGAATGTCGTTGGCTACGGCTGGAATATCACAAACACATCATTTTATAAAAGTGTCTTGGGCAATGAAAGAGGATGCACGAGTGTGGACGGCATTCCTTCAGAAATTCAATGGGAGCACCTTGATTCAGCCGAGCAGGGTGACGAAAGTGCAGCTCAACCTCTATGCGGGAGCAAGTACGGTCGGAGTGGGAGCCGATTTCAGAGGCGCATGGTGTGCAGCACCATGGCCTGCATCATGGGTTAGGCGCGGGCTTACAGACGATACCACAGTTCTGGAGCTGTTTCCCATAACTGCAATGGTTCACCTGTGGGGCAGGGACTTCAGGAACCGCCAGGTCCTTTTTCAATCAGGCAACGCCACCACAGTCCGAGTAGTCAATAGCTTGACGGCGTCATCCGGGCCGTTGATACGGCTCATTTGTCATCTGGTTCTTTGTTGCCTCCGGTCGAACATCTGGGTGAGGGCTGAGATTGTTCCCGGCCTGAACGTTGGGATGGTTGACGCCCTTTTTCGGTTACAGGGAACCCGGTCCCGGTTAGAGACAAGCATGCAATTAAGATGGTTTGGGTTCCGCGGCTTGAGATGGACACAGGTGAATGGCCTGTTGGAGAGCAATGCTCAGCATCACGGTAGCCCACACATTTTAATTATACACGCTGGGGGCAACGATTTGGGAGTGATACCTATGAGGAAAATGTTGAAAGATATGAAGAGGGATGTGAAGTTTTGGCTAGAACAGTTTCCAGGCTTGTTCATAGTGTGGTTCGAAATTATCAAAAGGAGATCTTGGCAGAATGCAAGGGATCCGGTTTCGGTGGATAGAGCAAGGCAAAAGATAAACAAGCAGATAGCTAGTTTTGTAAGGAACATGGGTTTCATTACCATTAGGCACCAAGAATTTGAAGGCGTAGACGCCGATGACTTCTTTCACCCCGATAAGGTTCATCTAACAGAGATATGATTAGTGCTGTTTATTCTGGAGCTTAAGGATGGGGCTAGGCGGGCCTTGGCTTTATTAAGAGACCAAGAGGGGGGATCACAGCCTCAGGAGGCATCCATCGCCTGCTCTGTGGCGGGAGGTGAGGCATCCGGCCCACGGGCTTAAGTGGGCGTTGCCCTGCCTTATGGGCGTGCTTAGTAAAGCACTGCGAGGCTCTGGGCGTGGGCCCAGGGCGTGAGGTTACTGACCGGGCTGGGCTCCTCCTCCGGGATGTTTATTTGAGCTGTGATGTAACAATGTTAATTATGTTAATTGGTTATCGGTTTATGGTTGCTTTAATAAAGCTGTGGCCCGTAATTTTCCCAAGAAACACTTGGTCAGTGTGTTTATTTATCTAAACGCCTAATGGATCTTGCTGGGGTCAAGTAAAAAGGGATGGGGATACGTTATTCTAGGTGATGTGAATAAGATAAGGCTTTCACACAAATTTTTACAAATTGTGAGCCTTACACCTTAGTGAATCTTGTCCATTAACATTGATTTATGAGGAGGAGGGACATAGTGCTGCTGATCATCAACATTTTATGGAATGTTACATAAAAATCAATGTATGGGAAATATTAGTTCTAGTAAATAACATAAATTGTTAAAAAGTGTGATATATTTTATGTTTGGCAAAATAAATTCTTGCAAGATTCAGGGATCAGCAAATGGTAAAGCCACCTTACTGAGATTGTACCGTGGCAAAACCACCTAGTTTAAATGTTCTTTGTTAATACAGTAAGATAAGTCATACATGCTTTAGACTAATTTCAAATATAATGGAAATGGAAAATCTGGGATAAAGTGGGTTGGAGAGTAAGTACAAACAGAACAGACTGGGAAAGCAGTACGAGATCCCAATTCCTGTTGTCCAGATGAAATGGGAAAACAAAGCTGGCTCAGAAATACCATCAATTCTCTACTTTACATCCCATACTTTCTAGCTGCTTTTTCTTATTAAAGAAAATTAGATTTATAGCAAAAGGGATCTGGTTTCACTTCTCCGTTATTAAAAAATAGATATAGTGTAAGCCTCTAGAGTTCACATAGTATTGAACCAGAGTAACTCAATAAGATTGCTTTTGCAAACTGGCACAGTAACTGCAGATGGTTTTTCAGTGTGTGTTCCAACTATTTGTCTGAAACTCCATCACCCGGCATCAAGCAACAGTTAATACTACTCTAGGAGAAACTCAGGGATAATGTGACTGCCTTTGAAGTGTGTATTGCTGTTTATGTGCATAAAAATATATGAAAATATATATGCTATATCAAACTAAAAAGTAGTACTGTATATAGATAATGGAAAAGCAATGCTGAAATGTAAAATAAAATGGGAATCAGGCCTTCCTTATAAAATCAAGAACAAATGATTAGATCAGAATGGATAGAAATCCTGGGGGCAAAAAAAAATACTAAAATGGGACCCCATTATAATTGAATACATTGGCTATTACTTGTCTACTGGACATGTAAATTGATAACCTACCGATCCGAATCAAAAATTATTTGTTTTAAAAAGTTAGGGATAGCTGTCATATTCAAATTTCCATCCTAACCATCCTAATTGGCTATACCGGTGCTTCATGCAAGTTACGTGCTGTGCGTAAGCCCTTTTTTCCTCCCCAATCCTAGGTGTACTCCAGACCACCTGTAGAGGCACAAATGCCTCTGAAAACATGTCAGATCTGACACTGTGATCACTGTAACACCTTAAACGAGTCGGATATGTGGCTTGCTTTCTTATATAAAACTCAATTAAGAGTTTAAAAATGCCCCAAACACACTAAACATCAACCAAACCTGGGTTGATGTCATGACTCACACTCGCAGAAGGGAACCCTGAGATTACATGCCATGCTAACCCCCAATACCCACTTAAATATATAACCATGGTACCTAAATATTATCCCTGTGCCTCTGTTGCACCTAAAGCTTTACCTCTACCATGCAGGTCCCTAAAGGACCCTTGTGGCAATCTATATATACATTTATTTACATTTATATTACATGGAGGCCTGCAAGGACCTTGATGGTACTTACCTTGTGCCCCAATGCGATGGAGGTCCTTACAGTACTTCGTTAGCATGTATTAAAAATTGATATGCTACATTTATGTGCTAACATGTTCCCTAGTGTTGGGGTACAGAAAAACATGGGTTTGACAATAAATATTTTGATAGACTGATACAAAAGGAATTGACAACCCTGCCCTTGAGTTAGCAATTATAAATAATCATAGACAATCAGCTACATGATGCTTTTATACAAAGTGCTTTGAAAGTTCGCAAGTTTACAGACTAAATGATTATTGAAACCAAAGATGATGTAATTAAAAAGGAACAAGGACTTGAAAAGAGAGTAGAGGGTTAGTAAAGTTTGTGGGTGTGCAACTGTGAAAAATGGAGGTGAGAGTGCAGAAACGTGCACTATGACGTAGCATAAATCATAGGAGGGTAGGTGTGGACAGGGTACATGGTAGTGCATGTTAGTTGAGTTCAGAGGCAGAAGGGTGGTGTTGTGTGAAGTTCTAGGTCCTTATGGTAAACAGAACTGGAAAGATGTCAGCTGATGAGTGCTTCTGCTCAGGTGTATGGTGTCCAGCGTAATTGGCGAGCCCCTGCAGAAGTGGCACATGCACTTTCAAAGTTTTGTATTTTTTTCCAGATTAAAGGAAAGTCAAATGATTATTTAATTAAAAAATTGCACATAAGAATTGTATCAATATTAAATAAGTACTTTAATTACTAGAACCAACTAGTTTTAAAATCTTATCTTAATACTAGGGAATTGCCTGTCAAAAATGACAGCAATAACATTTTAAGCCTGGCAATGCTTTTTGCCACACAATGCAAGGCTCTGTCCCCACTGAGCACCTTCGGCGCTCATCGCAAGCCTCTTCCCCGTCTACTTTACGGGCTGCTCATTGCAGGCCTTGGCAACCCGCAACTTTTGTGCTTCGCAATGATCACCTTCGCCTTTGGCGCTCATCGCGAGGCCAGCGATGAGCGCCTTCCACGCTCATTGCGAGGTCAGCAATGAGCGCCTTTGGCGCTTAATGCGACCTCTCCCCACTCTCTGACCCCTGTGTCTGTTTCCCACCTCTCCCTTCCATGGGTCTGTTTCCCTCTCTCTCCCTCCCCCTCCTCTCCCTGCCCTGTGTCTTTTGTTTTTCCTTATTTTCCTCCATCTCAGCCCTGTGTTTCTTTCCACCCTCTTCTCTCCTCTCCCTCCCCTGTGCCTTTCTCCTCTGTGTCTCTGCTGAAGTTTTGCGTGGCTCGCGATGAGTGCAGTTGCTTTCATTTTCAAAGTCCCACTTGCCTCTCGTTGTTTGACTAAGTGTTACTGTTTGGAAATTTTACATTTTTTCGGCAACCTTTTTTTTCTCGCTTAGCTCTCCCCCTGTACTGTGAGCAAGTAATTTTTTTGAATTATTTGGCGTTTTTTGGGGGTCTTTGTAGTTACGCGTTTGAAAAAAATGTTGTCATTAAGATCGTAAAGTGTTGCATGTCTCGTGATCAGCGGCAAAGTGCTACGGGTTTCGAAGCTGATCGCGGCAATCGACATGAGCGCTTTCTGTGCTCATGTCTAGGCTATTTTAAAGTCTTGGGTGCCTCGCGATGAGCACCTTTGACGCTCATTGCAGCAAAGTCGTGCAGGCCTTGCGATGAGCGTCTACGGCATGCGCAAGCCCGTAACATATAACATTGCGTGGCGACAACTCGCAATATGACAACTATTATATGTGATGTAAGTCCATCTCATTGGGCCCCATTAAATTGATGTTTTAAACAAGCAATTTGACAATGATTGTTTTTCTTTATTCACTATTTCTGTAACTGAGAAGGAGAACTGGATTTTGAACTCACAATCTCTTAAATGAGGCAGTTACTCTAAACACTGAGCTATCTTTCTGTATTAAACAAATTGAGTATAGAAAATAGTAAGCCTAATGACTGTAATATTTGTGACAGACACAGACAGAAGCTCATTATTTATGCAGTTTCTTTTAAGATGACTTCACGGGATATAACAGCAATAACTAAACATGACAAAATCTAAATCAGTTCTTGATCAACTTCAGAAAGGTAAACTGCTTCCAAATCCAAAAGCGTATTTTAAAACCTCTACATGTTAGTACACAGCAGTTTTGGTAACTTCCATGTCTCTATAAGAATCCGTCAAAAGGACATGCTTCTCTTCTCTGTTTCACAAGCCCAGATGGAAAAAGGACCGAACAACACTCTTCTCTGCAAATAGTTGCAGAGTAACTTTAATGTTTTAAAACCTAAAAAACATGTTTTTTTTAATTACCAATATAAATGTAAGGGTTTATATGTAACTGTAATACTTTATCAAGTCTCTTATTACATCTCAAGCTACTGGAGAGTGCTCAATAAAATATTCTGATGTAATGACGCAGAGATTAATCCATCTCTCCTTACCTCTGTCTTATTCCACCAGTGGCAAGATGATCCTAACACAGTCCTTACAAATGCAAAACAGAGCCAGCTCTTAAAATAAGCATCCCTAACAAGCAAGCGTCTCATTAAAGGAACATTACCATGTCCCTATCAAATGTTGTAGAAATAGAGATATATAGCATCTTGCAGTTTTAACTTGTAACATGAAATATACAACGGAAACATTAAAAAGCTAAATTTCTGAAAAAAATGAAACAATAAAACAACTGAGTTAAACAAGAGAACACCCCCAATATTTGCCCATTCCTCCTTAAAGAATTGTTCACGCTTAGGCAAACTGTGTGGTGATCGTTGATGGACTGTCCTCTTCAAGTCATTCTAAAGATGCCCAGAGGGATTTAAGTCTGTGCTCTGACTAGGACACTCAAAGACATTCACCTACATCTCCTGCTACCAATGTACAGTTGCTTTGGATGTGTGTTTTTCACTATTGCGATTTTGAATGGTCCATTTTCACATTTTCAAGTTCCTGGCTGAGGGCTGCAGATTTTCTTCAGCCCCACAAAAGTATGCTGTCACCACAGTGGTACAAATGGTAAAATGTATTAAGTTCTCTCCAGACGTACAGTTTTGAATTCTGGAAAAAAACTTTGATTTTGGTCTCATCTGACTATAGAACCTTTTGACACTTGGCCATGGAATATATAAAGTGCTCTGTAACACATCCTCTCTTACAGGCCAGATTTGTGGATCACTTGTGATACAGATATCACATGCATACAATGTCCAGTATTTGATATATTAAGTTGATATAAAAGTTGCCATTGACTTCTTAGTAGCCTTTTTCATCAGCATCCTTCTTGTTCAGCCATTCAGTCTGGAGGAACAGCCTGATCTAGGGAAGGTCTTTGTGAAGTCGTACACCTTTACTTAGTGATGGTCTTGACTGTGCTCCGTGGGATACTTAAAGCCTTTGACATATTTTATTATTACTTTTTATTCCCATATCTTAGCTCATGTCAATGTTCTCTTAATCCATCATATTGGATTATTTTTCACCTATCCACCATAATGGATTTTTTTTTTATGCACTTCAAATTCCATTGTTCAGATTGTTGTAGAATGCTTTACAAATATTTGCTTTCATTTTGAAATAATTCAAATCACCACAAGAGATCACAGGAGCCAGATAGTTTGTTGTTTTTTGTAAGGTGATTGAGCAAGTTTTTATTTGCAGTTGGATGGTGTTCATTTATCCAAATGAGGTTATTAATGCTGTAATTTACAGAACTTTTTATATTTTATTTTCACGTGGCTAATGAGGTGACTGTGTGTAAATAAAAAATGGAACAATCCTAATTTACTTTTTTAATTTTCTGAGTAACATAGTAATTGAAGTTGAAAAACACTTTTAGTTAATTAAGTTCAAAGTTTTTAGATACATCTGATCCTTGTAATATGTGGATTAATCATTAATTGAAAACAAACAAAAAAAGCAATTGTCTCATAAGGGACAAAACATCTTCCTGACCAAAATACTGGAAATGGTTTATCCAAGATAAACCTGTATGACATTTTTAATCAAAAATATATCCAAAACCCTTGTTAAAGTTATCTATCGAATCTGATGTCACAACTACCTTTTACAGAGAGTTCTACACTCTGTCTGCACTCACTGTGAAGAACCCTTGTCTTTCTTTAAGGCAGAATATTTTTTCTTCTAACTAAAGGGATGTTTTGTTGTCAGCTGAAAACCTCATGGCACAAAAAGTTTGTTTGACAAAGTCTTATATTGATCATTGATGTATCTGCTCTGTATCTTTTTCCAACTCTACAATGTCCTTTTTATGAAGTGGTGCCGAAAAGTGTGCTCCACATATCAAATGAGGACGTACTAGCAATTTGTATGGTGGCAGAATTATATTTCCTTTTCTATACCCCTCTTAATGCATGCTAATATTTTACTTGCGTTTGCAGGTATTGCTTGACATTGAATACTGTAACGTAAATTCCTCTCTGTCTCTGATATGCCTAGATTTATTACATTAAGATTATAAATTGCATTCTTATTTTCCTTTACATTTATTTGTGTTAAACATCATCTGACATTTAGCTGCCCCCTATAATTTATGTAAATCCCATTGGAGCAAAATAACTCTTCTGATTTAACTACCCTCCACAACTTTGTGTCATTTGCAAATTTAAAGGCATTATTTTCCAGTGCTATTTCAAAATAATGAATAAGTATGTTGTAAAGGATACAACCTAACATTGAACCCTCAGGAACCCCACTTACAATGTTGGTCCAATCTAAGTATGTTCTATTTACAAAACCCCCATGTTTCCTGCCTTTTAGCAATTTATGTACATATATTTACTTATGTTCCATATCCCTTACTTTACACAATAGCCTTCTTTTTGGCATTGTTTTAAAAGATTTTACAAAATCTAAAAAACTAAAATTATTACTAACCTCCTCATAGAAAATAATTAGATTTGTTTGACATGAACTATTCATCATAAATACATGTTGACTCCAACTTATTTTATTGTTCACATGGATATATTCATGTATACTATACATTATCAACTCTTCTAAGAGCTTCCCCACTATAGAGGTGAGGCTTACTGGTCTTAGGTTTTAGAAAAACATTTTAGTTAAGTAAATGAAATACTTTGCAGATTACTTGCTTTATTTTACTGCTCACATTCCTCAGTATAAGAGTTGCCATTTTGCATCTTACATTGTCCCTCACCATTTGGTGTCATTGGTGGGAATGGAGTCATACACACAGCTAAGCAAGCTCCACTTACAACTTGACATACGGAGATGTTAGTGTGAAGGCAAGAAAGGAGCACATTATTAAACAAATATAGTATAATACATATTATTGTACAGCACACAAAAGTCGGAATAGAATCTGTTTATACTTACTTCATTCAAATAAGTGTAGGTGGCTGGGTTCAAAATTGTATATAATATATACAAGTTAACAGTAAATCACTACATTAACTTGCATGAATATCCTCTACCCATTTTTACAGCCATGGATAGATGCAAAATATGCTTCTGTCTCATGAAAACCAGGACAGTTGGCACTTACGGTTGTAATATTTTAATTTTTTTAATTAAATAGTGTTTATTAGTCTATGTTATCCCTAGAAATGTCTTGCACATTGGCAGCCTCATTTTAGCTTATATTTATATATACATACAAACAAAAATAGGAGCATCATTTTGTCTCCTTATTGAGCGCCAATTAACTTGAGGCTTCTTGGCTTACATGTTTAGTGAGTGGTTATCTGTGGCTGTGACTCAATCTCCAAACTGATCCATCCATGAGTGTTAAACACGTCTCGCTGGCAGGGTTCAGAAGGATTTGCTCCGTCTGTTTATATTTGAAACTCATCTTTCAGAAATTCCATGATTGCGTTTATTTTCAGCTGTGTGGGAGGTTACTGTAAACAACAACAACAAAAAATATGGATCTGGATTTTTTGCAATCCTGTAAACTGGAAATAGTATTGTGGCCTACAAAGGAAACTCGCTTAGTCATGGGAACCTGGTAGTATGACCAAATCCTCCTCTGTAGGAGGACAGTGTCCTAATTGTCACATGGTAAAATTATAAATACATTTTTTTTCTTGAAAATATAGTTCCTTTTTCTAACATGAATTTGTAGAAATATACTGTATTTTTGTACATTATTTTTTTTTACGTTTTTAATGGGCCACTGTACATTTGAGCCTGAATAAGAACATATTTAGGTAGAAAACATTTAATAAAACAAGTATTAATTAGAAAAAAATATATATATTGATGCCTCTTTTGGAACCTGAAGGCATTCATGCTGAGGGTTGCATGTATGAGAGGGAATCTCCCTTCCTGCAAGTCAGGACTTGCTGTTTTTGTTGTAAGCTGCCTCTATGTGAGAACTGCATGCCATCAGGCTTCAAGATTTCAGGAAGCACTTAAGTCAGACAAGATGGGAAACTTCCTATATACAAATTAGATTTCAAAAGTTAAGTTTTTCTCTAAAAAGAAGCTGCAAATTGTTGTGGGAAAGAGGGGTGATATGTACACCCCTCACATTTTTGTAAATATTTTATTATGTCTTTTCATGTGACAACACTGAAGAAATGACACTCTGCTACAATATAAAGTAGTAAGTGTACAGCCTGTATAACAGTGTAAATTTGCTGTCCACTCAAAATAACTCAACACACAGCCATTAATGTCTAAACCATTGGCAACAAAAGTGAGTACACCCGGAAGTGGAAATGTCCAAATTGGGCCCAAAGTGTCAATAGTTTGTGTGACCCCATTATTTTCCAGCACTGCCTTAACCCTCATGGGCATGGAGTTCACCAGAGCTTTACAGGTTGCCACTGGAGCCCGCTTCCACTCCTCCATGATGACATCCTGGAGCTGGTGGATGTTAGAGACCTTGCATTCCCCACCTTCTGTTTGAGGATGCCCCACAGATGCTCTATAGGGTTTATGTCTGGTGACATGCTTGGCCAGTCCATCACCTTTACCTTCAGCGTCTTTAGCAAGGCAGTGGTGGTCTTGGAGGTGTGTTTGGGGTCATTATCATGTTGGAATACTGCCCTGCGGCCCAGTCTCCAAAGGGAGGGGATCATGCTTTTTGTAAAAAGTATCTCATGTATTTACATCAAAACAGGGCTATGTCTCATTAGGTAAGTAACACCTGGCCCCTATTCAATTGCAAGCCTGCAGATTACATTATAAAGGCCATATGTCTGCGGGCTTGAAATTTGTTACAATTACAGAGTGATTCAATTGAACAAGCATGCAACTTACAAGCCGAAAGCCAAAACCGTAAACCATGCAATCGTATGTAGCATTTCAGAGCGTGATCATGATCAATTAAGCAAGACCATAATTATCCATTTAGAAACAGCCAATAGTAAATGAGACGTCATCATTAGGTCAGTAAAACAATCAATTGGCGTTTAGAGGTCCGATATGCGATCAGACTTCGCAATTCGGCCAACCCGCCACTTTCATGCCTCGCAGTGAGCACCTTGGCGCTCATCTTGAGACCCGCAATGACACCTTCGGCACTCATTGCGAGCCCCTTCCCCATCTACTTTACGGGCCTCTGCGGCTTTGCCACTCATTGCAAGCGTGGTCCAACCTGCAACTTTCGGGCCTTGCAATGAGCGCCAAAGGCGCTCATTGCGAGCCTCTCCCCACACTCTGACCCATGTGTCTGTTTTCGCTATCTCCATTCCCTGTGTCTGTTTCCCCCTCTTTCCCTTCCTGCTGTCTCTTTGTCCCCTCTCCCTGCCCTGTGTTTTTTTCCCCTTATTTCCCTTTCCTGTGTCTCTTTCCCCCCCTCTCTCACCCCTGTGTCTCTTTCCACCCTCTCCGTCTGTTGTGTCTTTCTCCTCCCTCTCCCACCTCTGTGCTCTACGTAATTGATCAATTTTCCCAAGCCCGAAATGTGCTTAGGATTTACGGGCTTGAAAAAAAAGTTATGGCTTTAAGCTGCCTCTCCCCCTGTGGTGTATGTAAGGTTGTAAGCTAATTTTTAAATCAATTGGGGTCTTTTGGCGACCCCCGAACCGCTTCAAAGTCACAGTGTGACGGCCGTTAAAGTCATAACTTTTTTCAAAATCTTGCGGGCCTTGCAATAAGCGCCAAAGGCCTACAGCCTTTGGCGCTCATTGCAGCCCTTGCAATGAGCGCCAAAGGCCTATGGACTTTGGCGCTCATCACGGGCCTCGCAATGAGCGCCTTCAGTGCTCATTGCTAGCCTCCCCCCCATCTAAGTTGTGGGCCTTGCGATGAGTGCCTTCGGCATTCATTGCAAGCCTCTTCCCCTACATATATTTTACGGGCCTCACAATGAGCGTCTTCGGCGCTCACTGCAGTCCCCGTCAAGCCCACAACTTTCAGTCCTTGCAATGTTCACCTTCGGGGCTCTTCGCAAGACCTGCAATGAGCGTTAAAGGCGCTCATTGCGCATGCGCAAGCCCGTATCTTAACAGCGGGACCGACAAATCGAAATTACTACAACAATATATGTGATTATTATTTACTGCAAAAATCCATTTTGCATAATTGTGTATAAAAGCTAATAAATTAAAGGTGTATGTCTGCGGACTTAAAATTTGCTACATTTACAAAGCAATTCAATTGAAGCCGAAACTTTAAACCATGCAATCGTATGTAGCATTTCAGAGAGTGAACATGATCAATTAAGCAAGGCCGTAACTACGCATTTAGAAATAGCAAATAGAAAATGAGACCGTCATCATTACGTCAGTACAACATGGAGGTTACATTTCAATCTATTAGCGTTAAGAGGTCCGATATGAGATCGGACTCGCAATCTGGCAATGTGCAAAATAATAAAAATGTTCTAAACCATATGGGTGGCCTGATATGTATTAACTCATTGATTCCGATATCAATATAACCCCAAAATGACACTTAAAAAAAAATTTGATTGCAGATTTACAAGCTTGAGACAATTAATTCTAATGTCTTTCATCGCTCTCCCCGTCTTTTAAAGGGCAATAATGATTTTGTATTTGGATTTACAGTGCTATAAATAAGTGTTTAACCCCCTTGCGAGTCCTATCTGGTACCCGTACAATTTTCTTTTACATGTGACATTTAAAAGATTTGCGTGCTTGAGGAATTGTAGCAACTGAATTAGAGAGTCGGGATTTTAGCGATTGTAACTTTTGTAGGCTTGAGAGATCAAAGACTTAGATGGGTTGTAAGCCATGATTTTGACAACCACAGGGATTTTCAGCCTATATCGTTTGTGGCTCGCAAAAAGACGCCAATTTAACAGCAAATTAGTTTACAGGCTCCCATAAACAACAATAGCTCAATTGAATTGAGGCCTTTGTTTGTTTGCGTTGTTCAACATGATCCACTTGGTATTCATGACCGAGATACTGGAGTGGGTTGCCAATTCCTTTCCCAGTAGGCCACAGCATACAGCTCCTGGTATTCCTAGGTGCTCTCCCATCCAAGTACTGACCAGGCCCAACATGGCTTCAGGGTGGTGTCACCTCTTGGTTCCCAGACTGGAATCAAACCCAGGTGGTGGTGGTAAAAGCACCAAATCCTAATCACTGGACCACCAGGGAACTCTATTAATAAATGTAGGCGTGTTTAAATTAGAAGCGGGCATTGGTCTTCCCAACTCCTGTTGTGTGGACAAGGGGTGGTGGAGTTTTATGGAGTGGTGAAGTTCATTGCACAATATGGACTAGAGGGAGCATTTTTGTTAGTGTGGGTAAAAAAGCCTGCAGATACAAGTTTATACTTCTTTTGCGTAACCCCAACTTTTATTTAAACCCCACTCCTAGCGAGTTAGAGTGCCCCAAAATCTTTCCATTCTAGTGATACAACATACAACACAAAGGCCTACACCTGGTTGTTTAATAGTAGATTCTATCAAAGCCAAGGATCTTGCACTCTATTGATGTAATAAAATACTTTGCCCAAGGAGCTTACAATTTATTTGAATACTTGGACACTGTATTCCATTAGCTTACAGTCTAGATATTTATATTAAAATATTCTGTCTACAATTGGAGCAGTTTTCATATCTCCTACTGCTATATGGCAGGAAAATAATACTATATACTATACTTTTCCATTATTAAACTATACCAGCTCTATTTATTTGTCAGTTATTTTTAATTCTGTGGTAAGGACACTTGTAAGATTATTTGCGCTTCCTACACCAGCGTTGCACATTTTATGAATCAAACCATTGTTCCTCCTACGATTCGCCTGTTCCTCATTTCTATAAATATACACTAGGATCTATCTCATTATTACGCTCTTTAATAAAACATTCGCACTTCAGAGAAGCTTTGTATTGTTTAACACAAACTGCTTGTGCATTGTGTAATACAAAGGGAATTGTACAATATAGAACATTTGTTATACATCTTTTAATTTATGCTCTTTTTGCATATGCTGTCTAAAACAGTTTTAATTTGAATTTGATTAATTAGTATATGACGGATCTCTCTAATTGTATTACTATAACTTGTGTAAAGAAATTTAATAATAAATAATTTTGCATAGACATAATTGCATTTAACTTTTTCCCAATTTAATGTATGTATCATTTGAGAAATACAAGCAACAATAAAAATGTCTAATGTATCACATGACAAAAACATGTCTTATAAAAATATTCTAAACATCAATATAAGTAAGAAAATGCATTTTTAATAGCATATGATTGATGAAATGTTTCTTATTAACTATAATTTAAAAAATACCATATTTGGAATCTCTAATGTACAATTTAAATATCTCAATAAACCACATTTTACTTTAATAGATACTTACAGGGAGCACATACTATCACTAATTCTAAGATGAATATAAAATATGGCGCAGAGATAGCTATGATGCCCTGAAACCTTATCTATTGAAATAATGCTCCAAAGGAAGGTTTTTTAATTATCTTAATTAGAAAATAGAACAGAAATACCTTTTCAGACCTGTAATTTGCCACGCTGTTTTGAGCTTTCAGGTTGGATGTGTGTGTGTGTTTGAGTCATTCAGCCATATCCGACTCTTGGTGACAGCATAAACCACAACACACCATGCTGATCCACTTGGTTTTCATGGCAGAGATACTGGAATGGGTTGCCAGTTCCTTCTCTGGTGGGCCACAGCATACAGCTCCCTGTATTTCAAGGTGGTCTCCCATCCAAGTACTGAGCAGGTCCAACCCTGCTTGGCTTCAGGGTGGTGTGACCTCTTGGTTCCCTGACTGGAATTGAACCCAGGTCACAGCAGTGAAACCACTGAATCCTAACCACTGGACCACCAGCAAACCCTTCAGGTGGGATAGGATTCCTCAAAATGTATCTCTTTTAAAGTTCCTCAAAATTTATAAATATATTGCATGAAAACAGAATCATTTAGAGTTTTTATTAAAGAGATAAAACCATTTCCTACTTAATCAATGTTTATTATATTTCTATTTTAAATATGTTATTCCTTCTGAACATATTCTAATAAAGGATCTATCCTATTATGGTGTCGGGACAGGTCCGCCGCTGCAGGGCGGCCTCCAACCGCTACATGGAGCTGACAATATTTTGCAGGCTGCCTATATGTGAGAGAAGTTCTAAGCTTATGATGTTATCCTAACCCTTGAACTAACCCTAATCCTCACCCTAACCCCAACAGTTTACCTAAGGCTTGACTCTATATTATGGCACCGGAATATCGGCGGGATAGGACCCTAATACATACCTTTAACAAGAATAAAACTTATCTTAATCCTAAACACCACAGTCTTGCATGATGTGTTATTTCTCTCTATGAACTAGACAGGTCCTGCTGGTTTGTAGTGCAGTTGCTGTGGCCATATTTGTTTCTGGCAGTGCTGGAATCATGGGTGTGGCAGCCATACTTGTCATTCCTCATTTCCATGATGAAGCCAAACTTGAACTAGATACTTTCACCAGCACAGAACTTATTATTATTTTTTCTTTGCTGTTTGTAGAATTGTTATCACATTCCCTTTTTTGTGCAGAGTTGAGGCTGTGGACCATTTTTTTTGTTTTTTATATGGCGTTGTGTTTGTTTTATGCTATATATTTGATTGATAATTCAATACAGGGTGTGCTGTCTCTCTTTAGTTTATTGTGTCAATTTACACTTTACCATTAGCCCCCGACCATATATTTGTTCAGTTGAAGCTCTGGGTGTTCTATCCATAAGGTGTTCATGGCCAGTTCCTTCTCGAGTGGACCACAATTTGTCGCATCTCTCTGCTATGACCTGTCCATCTTGGGTGACCTTACATGGTTTAGCTCACAGCTTCATTGAAGTACACAGGCACCTTCTCCACTACAAGGTAGCGATCAAGAAGGGGGTCCTCTCACAGTAGTTGTTGGATATTGGTACATGTGTATAGGTGGGGTGTTTCTGGTTATTAAGGGTGTGCTTTCTCTCTTTAGTATATTGTGTCTATTTACACTTTACCATTAACCTCCGACCATATATTTGCTCAGTTGTAGCTCATTGAGTGCTGGGTGAATTTTTTTTATGATAGCACTGCAAGTGCAGCTAAAGTCCAGGGTCAGACATTTTAATATGACCTTGTTGTTGTTCAGTCGCTTACGACTCTCTGTGACCATATGGACCCACAGCGCACCATCTTGTGTCTGGGAGTGCTAATCCACAAGGTTTTCATGGAAAAAATACTGAAGTGGGTTGCCAGTTGCTTCTCAAATGGCCTGCGATTTGTCTGGCCTATCTGTTATGATCTGCCCATCTTGGGTGACCTTACATGGTATAGCTCACAGCTTCATTGAGGTACACAAGCCCCTTCACCATGACAAGGTAGCGATCCAGAAGGGGAATATGATCTTATATGTTATTAATTAAATTAATATGTATACTGTACTTGTTTAGCTTTTGTTATTGTAGTTGTTGTGGTCCTTTAAATAAAAGCATTACAGAAAAAACGACATTGCGAAACAGGAATACCTGTGAGGGGATGTGATGCTATCCCTCTATTTCAGGCTACTATAGCTTTATTTTAATCTAGATATCCACCTCACTGACAGACATTTCCTGTTATATCTACACGTGGGATGCACCCGTAAGTGTTGCTCTCGTAAATGCAATTTTGTTGAAATCAGCACAGTAACAAGAATTGGTTCGGGGTTAACAAATTACTCTTAAAAGCAATCTGTCCATCTTTTTTAAAGTGATGTCTTCTTAACAGCTTACACAGTGATCTTGCAGCTGCTAGACCAAAAACCCTTGGAGAAATTTTGGCAATCATGGTGTCTTCATCACTTGGAGACCTATAACGTCTTCAAGGAAAATGTACTATAGGGTAGATGTTGGTGAGATGTTTGAAATATAGAAACAGTTAGATACCAATAAAGTAATCTTGCCTTCCCTTTGTTTTTGTTGTTTAGTCGTTCAGTCGTGCAGACTTTCCATGACCCTATGGGCAGCAGCACGCCAGGCACATCTTCTGTCTGGTTGTGCTTATCCATAATGTTTTCTTGGCAAAGATACTTGAGTGGGTTGCCAGTTCCTTCTCCAGTGGACTACAATTTGTCTGATCTCTCTGGCCATTTTGAGTGACCCTACATGGTGTAGCTCAAAGCTTCATTGAAGTATAAAATCCCCTTCACCACGACAAGGTAGCGATCCAGAAGGGGCCCTTTGGCAGAGATAGTAGCGTTTTTTTTATATCTTTTGTTAGATGCTAAAATAAATAAGCAATAATCATAACAACCAGATTTAACAGTTTTAGGTTAAATAAATCATACTTACATCATACTCACAAAAAAAACCATGGAAAACATATTGCCATTCATTGGCAACCTTATATACTAGAAGCCAAACTACATCAAACTTTAGATCAGAATATCAAAGAAAAAGAAATAGGCCAAGTGTGGTAAATGTTGAAATGTTTCACAACTATCGGAGGACTGTATGTTATGCCAATAGGGCAGGTGCTAAGATATGATTTCTCTGTAAGACGTCATCTCACCGGGAGCTGGCTTCCATGTGGGACAGCTTTACAACTTTTTTCAGTATCTTAAAAATATTTGTTTTCGATGATGTCCTCTCACTTGATTCCATATAGAGAAACAAATATTAGGAAGATCATTCAATGGCCAGAAGCATAGTAAAAATTCACAAACAATCAAACAAAATGAGGTACCATTTAAAATAACTCCAGACACATATGTTTGATTCCTTTTAACCTCAATGAAGCTGTAGGGTCACCCAAGATGAGCAGGTCATAACAGAGAGGTCAGACAATTTGTAGTCCACTGGAGAAGAAAATGTCAACCCATTCCAAGTAACTTGCCAAGAAAACATCATGGATAGGCACAACCAGAGACATAACGTTAGATGTGCCTGGCCTGCTGCGGTCCATAGTGTCAAGGAGAGTCAGACACAACTTAACTACCGAACAACAACAAACCTTGTATTATTCTCATTCTCCTTGTTGTATTATATTCTCTTCCCACATTGTTCTAACTTTAAATTAACTTTAAAGTGTTTTTATTTTAATAATGTGCTTGCAAAATACTTATGCAGTATACCTGCTGCCTATATATACTTTCATGCTTCCAATAGAGCGTGTTTTAAACATTATCAATGTTTTTTTTTTGCATGACAATATATTATATTAGTCACTTGCCCGTCAAAAATGACGGCATAATATTGTCTTAAAAATGGTGTATTTTGTCTGTTTGTGCGCCCTCTCTCTCTCTGCGCTCTCTCTCTCTCTCTCTGCACCCTCTCCCTCTCTGTGCTCACTCTCTCTCCTTCTCTCTCTTTCTCCTTCTATCTCTCCCTCCCTTCTTCTCTCTCTCCCCTCCCTCTCCTTCTCACTCTCTCTCCCTCTCTTTCTCTCTCCCTCTCCATCTCTCCTTGCAATGCTTATCGAACATGCGCATCTTGCAATTTGCGAGCGTTACACACAAACTCGCAATACAACAACTATATTAGGGATGAAACCTGTTTAAACTTCATTGAAGCTAACAAGTAATGCCAGAGCATATGTAGCAGCCAAGTATAATAAAAAGTTTTATTGTAGGTTATCAAATTCCCTCCTTCAAAGAGAGCAAATAAAAAATGCTGTAAATGCAAAAACATTTACTTTTTGTGGCCCTTTAAAGTTCTGTTGTTACTATTTATTGTTGATGTGTGGACATCCAGATTATAAAAAGAAATGGTTCATTTTCAGTGTATTTGTTTTTAAATATAGTTTTTAATGGCTTCAATTTTCCCACCCAATCCCTCCCTAGTACCATTGGGTTTGGGGCCCTTGTAGAGAGCAGATGTTTGTGCATGAAAAGTGAAAGTTCCCCCAAGGAAATCTGGAAAACCCACACAATACTAAGGGCCCTCTGGGTTAATAATCTGCTCTTAAAAGGATGATTGACCTCTCTTTTAAGTACTTTTCTCTTAGCATCTTATACTTTTCTAGTTTTAGTCTTTGTTACAACAGGGAATTTTCTGTCTTACTTAAACTGACGGCTATCAGCTAATTCCCAAGCGACATTTCTGATCAGCTCCTAAGTGTTCATTTTGTTTGCTTCAGAACATTATATATAAAAAAATAAACTTTTATATATAAAATTAGCCCTTGTCTTCTTGTTCTGATTAACACTTTTATACCAGCAAGTCCTCCAAGGCATTTCCACTATATCCAATTCATTCCTATGTTACTCTATGTTTTTCTGCATTATAAAATCTGAATGTGATAAACATCTCCATTAAATTTAATAAAAGGAGCTAATGAACTATTTACTTCACCCAGTAAAAACCATACAGATCCCCAGAGTGTACGTTTTAAGACATCTGTAGGGCACGGAGGGCGGCCCCAAGCTCCCTGGGCTCGGCTGCAATGCCCTTTGACCCAGGAGAGCCTGGGTACCGCTTGGATGGGGGCCGGCCACTGGAGGGGTTGAGGCTACCTGTTTGGCGAGCAGGAGTGCCATCTTGTCACTTTGCAGCAGTGGTGTTCCTCTCCCTCCCTCACTAGTTTTAAAATATTATTATAATGTTATGTTGTGGCATATGTTTGCATTCTGTTGTATATTCTCCATATGACTCTAAAGTGACTTGGGGCCTCATTCAAATGTGATTTGGCCATTTGAATAAGGCTCTATATAAGCACAGAGCTTATTTTTTATAGAAGTTTTTTGTTAGTGAACTTCTATCCAAAAGCAAGGTCTTCACTAACTAAAAACTGTAAAAGTAATATGCTCTGTGCTTATATGGTGCTTATAGTTTTAAAATCTTGACCCTAACTTATAAAGCCCTCAACAACAGCGCACCCCCATACATCTCTGCTCTCATCTCCAAATACTCCCCCACATGCCCTCTTCGTTCTGCTAACGACCTTCTTCTTTCTACCACTCTTGTCACCTCCTCTCACTCCCTCCTCCAGGACTTTTCTCGCGCTGCCCCTATTCTCTGGAACTCCTTGCCTCGCTTCACCAGACTATCCTCCTGCTTTAAATCCTTCAAAACATCAATAAAAACGCACCTCTTTAAAGAAGCCTATAACCTTCCTCCCTAACATGCTCAGCATTACTCTCTCCCTACTGTACCACATACACACTTCAACTTTTAGATTGTAAGTCTGCGAGTTTCAATCCTGTGCGGTGCTTTCGGGAAAGCGCTATGGACACTGGATTCCAAGTTCAAAGACACGGCCCTCCATTCATTGCAATGTGTGAATCTTGAACTTGTTATTGCCTGTAACTTAACTTATGTATAGCGATACGGAATATGTTGGCGCGTTACAAATAAACGATAATAATAATAATAATATATAGTGCACTATTCAATTGGCCAGATCGCATTTGTATGAGGTACATGGGGTCTAACCATTTCTTCACTTCCAATAATGGCAGAAACAATACAAACCTTCAGTCTTGTCATTTTTTTACTAAACCAGAACTGCTCGGAAGGAGTGTTTGGGTAGTTATAAATCTTAAACCATGTCAGTTTAAATTGAAAGCTAATTAATTTTAAAAGTGTCAGCCTCTCTTTAAAATAATCTGTCATTGCCCACTATGATGCTGATTCCCTCTCATGATCTGACAAGCATGTCTACTGTTGTTTGTTTTTGGTAAACTAGTCAAAGAGCATTATCACACACTCAAGATTAGAGAGAGCTGTGTTTTATTCTTTTACATTTTAGATTTAAATTAATGTATTTATAGTGCACATTTGAATGAGCATAACAGCTAAAAGTGGCAAAAGTATGGGTACATCACTAATACATGTGTAAATGCTATGGCACTGTGTTGATCATTTGTACATAAGTGATTGATTCTGTTGAACACCTTTGAAGAGAATATCTATCTATCTATCTATCTATCTATCTATCCCTCAGTCTATCTATCTATCTATCTATCTATCTATATATATATATATATATATATATATATATATATATATATATACATATCTACCAAGTGGATAGCTGATTAACCAAGCTCCCTACAATTTGCACACTGTGTGCTATAGATCTTATTTCCAAAATAATAAAGAAATTGTATTTGCTGGCGACCTCTGCTGGCAACATATTCATACAATTTGGTTAAAAATATTTAACAAATTACATCTTGAAAAATGAAATGTTTCCTTAGTTACCTTCTATTTGAGATATATTTCTATATTTCTAGGCAACTGAGTATCTTTTTCTTTCACAATTTAAATGTCTTTTTACACTCGAATAAGGTCAAATGTAGTAATAATTTAGGGTATAGAATAGCAATATGATATTTGTGGACCATCCACCATACAGGATTGATTATAATTTTCTTTTGTTAATACTATTCAGTAGACTCTCAGTTATCCGGCACCCCGTGGGGATTGGTAGATGCTGGATAAATGTAGTTTCTGGTTGCTTGAGAGTCACTATTCAAAGAGGCTTAGAAGATTAGCTGCACATAGGATGCTCTGCTAAGTATATTTGTCAGTGAGGGCTGTTCTAGCAGCCGCAGCTTTCACTCCTCACTTACACACAGGTACGTTCGGCTGGAGGGTGCGGTGCTGACCCCGAGGAATGTAACCCCAACACTGCACTGGCTCAGTCACTCATGCCTGTCTGCTTCCAGGTAAAACTGAATTGCAGAGACCTATAATGGATGAAATCTAGGGGCCTGTAAGCATTTTGTGGCATGACAACCTGGCTCCTGGCATTTGTTGAATCCTGTAAAATAGTATTTTTATTTAAAAGTACATTAATAAAAAATTCTGGTTGCTGAGTCTACCGTACCTATATTTCTAACACAAATATAGCAAATGTATGGCAAGTGCGTGGAAGACAGAATATGTGAAATGGCAAATGGCTATGAGTGTTTAACCCTACCAGTCCACTAGAACGCTATACAATTTCCTCATGCATAATAGTAACGCCCTATGAAAGGCATTTTTGTCTATGTTACATATGAAAAAATGTTTTTATAATGTCTCACTGTGTGTTTATTTTTATTTTTTTATAAAGATCCTGGAGTAGAGTAAACTGATTTACATGTATAATTGACCATTTAAGCTTGACACTGTAAGCCAATGTGCAAGAACACATTTGTGGGAGTTATACAGTTGTTTTTGCCAGTGACATTTACAGGCATTGGAGCTCTCTATGTACAGACATTTGTCTCCTGTTCTTTTAAGGGAAGCTTAAACACATTTTACTTAATATTTGTTAAAAAATAAACTTTTGTATTTATGTGCTTTTTTAAAGGCACGACAAACAATGTTGTCTTCTATAGCCCTTTCGCGTGTATATTATATGCTTCATCATAGTATTATCAAGGTTTCTGATGGTACTGAACTATAGTATACTATTTATAGACATCCTCTTCTGAATTGCTACCTTGTCCTGGTGAAGGGGCTTGTGTACTTCAGTGAAGCTGTGAGCCATATCATACATGGTCACCCAAGATGGGAAAGTCATAGTAGAATGGTCAGATAAATCATGGTCCACTAGAGAAAGAACTGCCAACCGACTCCAATATCATTGCCAAGATAACATTATGAATAGGCACGACCTGAGACATAACAATCGATGTACCTGGTGTGCACCAGACCATGGGTTCACAGAGAGTCAGAGATGACTGAACAACTAAACAACAACAATATTAATCTCAAATAATAGTTGTCAAACTGTGAGTTGTCGTCACACTTGCGAGCATAGAAGCCTTCCGAGATCAGAGCACTTAGGCGCAAACCGAGGCGAGCCGTTTAGGTATTGAAACATGCAGGACTTGGCCTGCAATCTGACCTCGGAATCTTGGGGGCCAAAAAAACGACCTCGCAAAAATACAACTTTAACAGCTGAACCACGGAAATCTAAACACACAAAAATAAACCATACAAAATAAATAAAAAAAACACTCACACACCGCATGGGGGGAAGGCCAGGACGCCTGGGAGTGAGGTTGCATGTGAATTTAAGCCGAATTTGCTGAGCTTCGGCACTCGAAAATCAGCTAAGCGAGAAAAAAAATAACGTCCGAAAAAAATGAAAACGAGGCTAAAGGTGACTGAAGCGTACAAATCCCCACCAGGCACGTACGAGTTAGCCAGGAATGACCTCAGCACCTTGGAAGCAAAAAAAAGCATTGACATGGTTTATTGCCGTCATTTTTTGACGGGCAATTCGCTAGTAGACATATAAAACCCATTGGAAAGGATTCTGTGCAGTTACATAGAAGCATTGAAAATGTCAGATAATAAACTCAATGTCTATCTAGTCTGCCACTTCTATGTATCTAAAATGTTTGGCTTAAGTAATCTTTAATATAGCTTTATTCTTATCCAAGGCACAACTGAATTCCTAGAGGATGGTCCCACTTATATATCAAGCCTTCTACAATGTAGTTCTTCAGCATACATCTTCCAACTTCAAATTATGAGCTTCTTGCATTCTTTTTCTGGAAGATATTTCACTTTTAAAGTTTAATAAATCATTTGTTATGTTTAAAGGTTTCTATAATATCACCTCTCTATCTTCTGTCCTCTAATCTGTACATATTACAGTCATGAAGTCTATCCTTATTTTAGACCATACACCATTTTAGTTACCCTGCTTTGATTTGTTTTTAATTTATTAATATCCTGTTGAAGATATAGACCCCTATTTAATTGCAAGCCAGTAATTACCTTCAAAGTGGACTTTTGGCTGATGGTTACACATTTTTTACATATATAGATGTATTAAATTGACTCAATCCCGCAATTACAGGCTCACAGCCCCAACATGCAAACCATGAACCCATAAGTAGCATTTCAGGGCATAATCATGATGTGTTTATTTTCTCTTGCAGTGTTGCACTTGCGAGACCTATTTACTACTCATATAATTTTTTGATACGTTTGCCATTTACGGGTTTGAAGGCAATTGCGGACTTGTTGAATTGTTGTAATTGAATATGGATTTTGCGCCTTTAGCACTGGTAACATTTACGGTCTTGAAACTTCAAAGGAGGACATAGGACAGAGTTACGTAATTGACAACCGCAGTGCTTTTGAGACTGTAACTCGCAATTGGAATGTGAGTAGCTAAAACTAGCCAATTATGTATCAGTAACATTTACGGGCTCCATTGCAGGCTCATGTAATTGCGATTTGGACAATTAAAGAGGGGCCATGGTATCCAGAACTGGACACAATATTCTATTCTAAGTGAGGTCTAACTAGAGATCTATAGAGTGGCATTAGCAGCAGCCATTTTTAATTCCTGTTCAAATAAAACTAACTTTCCTGCAGGCTTTTTGCATTGTTTGTCGACTTTGATGAAGTACTATTTTGCAAATAAGTTCCTATATTAAACATGACCTTACATGCCTTTGTATAGTCTTCATACTTAAAAAACAATAGCTCTATTCTAAATGTAAAGTACATTTCATAAGGAGAAGAAAAAATACACGTAAGTTTACTATGTTGTTCTGCTCTAATCCCTACACTCAACACAATTCTATTTTATTATTTATATCTTCTAATCAAATCTCTGTAAGAGAAATAAAGTTATAAAATGACAGTGATGGAAACTGTACAAAGCAATACCCCATACATCTCACAAATATTTATTACTTTCATGAGCAAATAAAAAAAAATGTGTATACAGTTTATATTTATATATGGAGACCCTTTCTGGATCGCTACCTTGTCGGCGTGTGTCCCTCAATGAAGATGTGAGCTATACCATATAAGGGTCACCCAAGATGGGCAGGTCATTGCAGGTTGGTAAGGCAAAATTGGGGTCCACTGGACAAGGAACTGACAACCCACTCCAGTATCTTTGCCAAGATAGCCTTCTGGACAAGCACAACCAGACACAAGATGTGCCTGGCATGCTGTGATCCATAGGGTCGTGGAGAGTCTGACACGACTGACTGAATCACTAATCAAACAAACGACACAGATTCAGATTTTTGTTACTCGCAATGAGTATTTCAACACTTGACGTCAAGTCATATACCATTATTACTTCTATTAAGAATATAGCAAATCTTCCTTTAAATATGGGCTAAATATGATGCACATCATCTAGAGACTTCACTGCATGCCCCTAAACGTGATCCATTTGAAGAAGGGATTAAGTGACTTATTAACATTTAACAGGGAAATATCTTCTAGAAGGAAGGGCCCGTAGGCCACCTCAGGCTTGCTTGTGGTTGGAGGGAGGAACCACTTGACCGGGCAGGACCAGGTATGGGTAGGAGGTGGCTAGCTGGGGGAGGTGGAGCCATTTTTAGTCTTTTGGCACCATTTTCTACCAGTATGCCCCCAGCTAGCCATGTGAGCAGATGCCCACCCACACATCCCAAAGTATTGTTGTTTAAAGTGATGTATATGTTTTACTATATAAAAGAAAAAAAAACTAAGAATGAATAATGGCAAGTTGTGGATTATTTTGTTTATTGTCTGAAGCACTTGTTGTGCATGTATTATTGAAGTATATATTATATATTATGAAAAGTTTGTTTATGTTGTTGTCCCAGTGGCGGTTGGTGAGGGGAGTCGCCGGGAGAGTGGTAAAATGGGTGAGACCCTACCCTACGGTGGTACAAAAGTTCCAACACGGTAGGCCCTGGATGAAGCTTCAGGTCGTAGGGCGTACTGTCTCTGTACAGGCAGGGGAGGGGCTATGTGGTTATGTTGATTTATTTATTGTTATGGTTATTATGTCATGTTGTGCTTACCAATAAAAGCTGTGGCCAGTTATATCCCAAGAAGTGGTCTGTTTCTAATCTTTATATTGAATGGGTGATTGGGTACACATTTTTATGTGCACATACCAACTGTGCCTTGCTTAGCTCAAGCATAATCGAATCAAAGCTGAAGACTATTGTACAAAAAGGGTGATATATAAGTAACCCTGGTTCCATCACAAGAGAAATATGATTTTTTAAATAGCCGGGATGTGCTTAAGCTATTTCTTGCTTCAGTGTGCACTGCATCAACTTCTCCTCCAATAATATAATGTTATCAGATGGTCCAGTGTAACGTGATAGAATCTGCCGGCTTCATTTTTTCTATGGCAGTACAATTCTGTCTGTGGCTTTTCCTTTGTACTTTAGTGTTTAAGTGTTTGTATAATAAGTGCGCATTTTAAGTACTGTGGTAAGTGTGCTTAACATGGTTGCATACTTTACATGCGTATGAAAGCAGCTAGCACTTTTGGTGTCATGGTAAAGAACTAAAGTTAGACACATGCCTGGATCTACCAAAAATGTGAGGGGCACAAAACATGTCACACAAATGTTTTGTACTTCGGGCAAAACAAATAGCATAGCAAGTAATCTAATCTTTTTTAATTTCACACATGCAAAGATATGAATCTGGTGTAAATAAAATCAAATATGGAGAAATATAAATTTAGCTCCTGTATTGTCACCATACAAAGCAACAGAACAGATTACTAACTAGTCATGACATATTATTATCAAACTATTATATGTTTCCTTCACATTTTATCCATAGATGTATTTGTTGTATGTCAGTACTGGGGCGATAGACTGAGGTAATGATGCAAAGGGTCAAGCAGTGAGGAATCCTTTTGATAGGAAATGATTCAGCTTATCTACGAGTTTCTTATCTTTATTGATGCCGGCATCTGTTTGCATGTGCCGGAGGCTTCCTGTTGTGTTGTGATGTTTTCATAACATTCAATTCCTTTCCCATTGAATTCTAGGGAGATCCACTGAGGTCTTGGAAAGGAAGAAAACGCAAGCATTGAAAACTACAAATAGTTTTATTTTTTTCAAATACTGTACTTATAAAGTGCCTTGCAAAAGTACCCTCTTGACTTTTTACCTATTTTGTTACATTACAGCCTTAAGTTCAATGTTTTGTTAACTTGAATTGTATGTGATGGACCAGAACACAATAGTCTAAGTTGGTGAAGTGAAATGAGAAAAATATATACATAAAACTATTTTTTTTTAAATAGAAAACAGAAAATTGGCATGTGCGTATGTATTCACCCCCTTTGTTATGAAGCCAATAAAAAGCTGTGGTGCAACCAATTACCTTCAAAAGTCACATAATTAGTAAAATGATGTCCACCTGTGTGCAATCTAAGTGTCACATGATCTGTCATTACATACATACCTTTTTTAAAAGGCCCCAGAGGCTGCCACACCTAAGAAATAGGCACCACTAACCAAACACTGCCATGAAGACCAGGGAAGTCTCCAACAGGTAAGGGACAATGTTGTTGAGAAGTAAAAGTCAGGGTTAGGTTATACAAAAATATCCAAATCTTTGATAATCCCCAGGAGCACCATCAAATCTATCATAACCAAATGGAAAGAACATGGCACAACAGCAAACCTGCCAAGAGACGTCCGCCCACCAAAACTCACGTAACGGGCAAGGAGGGCATTAATCAGAGAGGCAGCACAGAGACCTAGGGTAACCCTGGAGGAGCTGAGTTCCACAGCAGAGACTGGAGTATCTGTACATAGGACGAGAATAAGCCGTACGCTCCATAGAGTTGGGCTTTATGGCAGAGTGGCCAGAAGAAAGCCATTACTTTCAGCAAAAAAACAAAATGGCACGTTTTGAGTTTGCGAAAAGGCATGTGGGAGACTCCCAAAATGTATGGAGGAAGGTGCTCTGGTCTGATGAGACTAAAATTAAACTTTTTGGCCATCAAATAAAATTCTATGTCTGGCGCAAACCCAACACATCACATCACCCAAAGAACACCATCCCCACAGTGAAACATGGTGGTAAACTGGTCAGTGTTGAGGGAAAGATGGATGGTGCTAAATACAGGGATATTCTTCAGCAAAACCTGTACCACTCTGTGCGTGATTTGAGGCTAGGACGGAGGTTCACCTTCCAGCGGGACAATGACCCCAAACACACTGCTAAAGCAACACTTGGGGGGTTTAAGGGGAAACATGTAAATGTGTTAGAATGGCCTAGTCAAAGCCCAGACCTCAATCCAAGAGAAAATCTGTGGTCAGACTTAAAGATTGCTGTTCACTAGAGCAAACCATCCAACTTGAAGGAGCTGGAGCAGTCTTGCAAGGAGGAATGGGCAAAAATCCCAGTGGTAAGATGTGGCAAGCTCAAAGAGACTTATCCAAAGTGATTTGGAGCTGTGATTGCCGCAAAAAGTGGCCCTACAAAGTATTGACTTTAGGGGGTGAATAGTTATGCACATTAACTGTTTCAGTTTTTTTGTCCTGTTTATTGTTTGCGTCACAATAAAAAAAAAAACATCTTCAACGTTGTGGGCATGTTCTGTAAATGAAATGATGCAAATCCTCAAACAATCCATGTTAATTCCAGGTTGTGAGGCAACAAAACACCTAAAATGCCAAGGGGGGTGAATACTTTTGCGAGGCACTGTGTATATATATATATATATATATATATATATATATATATATATATATATATATAAATAAACATACATACACATATATGTGTATACATTACACACACACATATATATATATATATACATACATATATATTACATACAGAGATGTTCACCGACATACGCATGCACTGTAATGAGACACATATAGAGCCACATTAATTGATACAGATGGAGCCCTGGAGGTGGAGTATTTTATCCCCTGGCATAAGCCTTTAATTGAATTTATATCCCATTTCATACACTGGGAATTACTTCATTGAGAAGCAGTTAGATATTACATTGTGTAACAGGAAGAATAGTTATTCTGAACCCATTGAAAACAATCCTATTTTGAAGTCCCTATACAAGATAATTACATTGCATATTGAAATGTCAGTTGTAATTTAATAGGCTTCAGTTGACCATAACAACACATGAGTCATGAGTTATCTGGGTGCAACATTTATTCTTAAAGAATTTGCTTACGAATATGTGGCTAGCAGCCACCACACATACGTAGTCCAGTGGCATGCAAGCATTAGTTATATCCAGATGCTAGCCACATCAGTGGAGCTGGATATGATGTTTGCTTGGGCTGGAAACCTCTGAGGTCTGACCACGGCTTAGTAGCCAATTACAACTGACTGCAGTAACCTGGGTTATAAGATGGCGCATGTGTTAGCCTCACGGAAGGTTTGACACGGTCATCCTCTATAAGATAATTGCCAGCGTTTAATAACTCAACTTGGGAAAATATTGTTTCATACTAAGGGAAGGTGACTCCTTAGCATGCAAAGAGGAACAGGCTGTCACTAACAACTCAATATTGGTAATGTAACCAGTAAAATACAGTACGTTATATTCCAGGACATACAGTGCCAAAGCTATCTTGTAAAGGCCAATACAATCCCATGTATTCTGTCATGCATTTAAAAGAGCATCATTTAAATACTAGAAAATGTTTAATTGCATGATAAACAAATACCTGATGTCCTTCATTATATTACCACACAATTGCAGCCTTCTTCAGTTTGGTTCTATTCTATCCGGCCTGTCAGTCTATGTATATCTAAAGGGCTTGTTTACAACTGGATATACAGAGTATTGCTAACAATGGGAATCAAGAAATTGAATATATTAGTATTGGGAAATAATAATTATTTTTCTTGGTGCATAACACCTATTTTACATATTCTCAATAAAGAACTAGAGAAAACTAAATAATAAAGTTTTATTTACATTATTTGGAGACAACGTCGATTAAAAACTTATTTAAAATCAAGGGAATTGGAATCATTTCCAATTCCCTTGATTTTAAATCAGTTTTTAATCGACATTCTCTCCAAATAATGTAAATAAAACTTTATTATTTTGTTTTTATCTAGTTCTTTATTGAGAATCAAGAAATTGTACAACTTTTTGGAAGATTGGAGTAGGATCTAAGATAATTATTCAATGCAACATAGTCTTGTAATGTTTACATTTTTTTAAATGTATAAGAAAAAAGTTTGTATTTTAAGCCCATTTAATGTTCTTTGCCCCATCTGGATCGCTACCGTGTCGTGGAGAAGGGGCTTGTGTGAGCTATACTATGTACTACCCAAGATGGGCAGGTCATAGCAGAGAGGTCTACTGGAGAAGGAACTGTTAACCCACTCCAGTATTTTTGCCAAGAAAACCTTATGGATAAGCACAGCCATAAACACAGATAGATGTGTCTGGAGTGCTGTGTCCGTATGGTCACCGAGAAGGACTGAACAAAAACGTTCTTTAATTAACCCTCAGAGGCCCATGATATACACAGTGTCAACATAAGTGAGAAATTGGCGGGGGATTTCTGAATGAGGCATTATACACCTATTCAGCTTACCTGACATGGAAATGCACATTACAGTAGTTAATTGGTACCACCTACTGGTGCCCAGTCAATCCCACATGTTGTTTTTCTCTGTAGTTAATGCCATTCTAGCCCTACCTATTTTGTAAGCAATGCTTTTAATAGCACGTGGAGTCTTATTTTAGGATACCAAGCCATTTCCTGGGACCCTACAAATGATCCTGCTTATTTAGGGCATGGATTGTTACATTCACTCATTGTGCTGACAGACTGCGTACAAATCTTCTTCACTGCAAACAGACCCTGGAAACTTGATCTAACAACTGACATTTGTATTCCTTGTTTATCTCCACTGACAGAATATCATTAACATGTTGCCTGCCAGTCCAGTTCATATGAATGCAAATCATTCTATTATTAATTATAATAATTATATTTTATTTGTTAAGCTCCACTGTATTCCGTAGTACAATACACATCTATAACTGATGAGTGACATCCTTTACATACATTATGTTATAGCTAAGAATGAAGCCTAGCATAGATTGCAAAGTGCTCATTAAGTTCATATTGTATTTCTACACATTATTGGCACATAAAAAATTGTACAATTCACAGGAACATAATTAATAACCTAGATGCCATTATCAATAACCAAGTAAGACATATATAGTATAGTATATGTTTGTTTAGTGTATTTGCCTAATGTTTATATCACTTCTTTGTTTGAAACAGAGTGTAATGAAACACAATTATTGCTACATGTAAAAAAAAAATTAAAAGTACGATAATTTGGATATTTTATTTGTTTATACATTTTGTTTTTTATATCACAATGGCTAATACTGAAGACGTAAGTGCAAGTTTCACTTTACATTGCAAATTCCTCCTAAACTTAAACTTAAATATGCCTTTAAGAATTGTTATTTCTTAGAACAGAAAATATAGTGCTTTTTTACTGCTCTCTATATTAGTAACTATAAATATAGATTATATTATGAGCCATGATTCCTTCTATAACATTATTAATATATCTAATTTGTATTTAACGTTATATTAATTGTTTGCATCCACACTAAATTCAATTGAACTTAAAAACAATCCAATGTACAATACCAAAGTTATAGCAAGCAACTGTCCCTTTAATTCAATGGATTGTAAGCTTTTTTTGAACAAGAATGAATGAAAAACACTAGCAGAAACCCGTTACTGAATGAAAAGGTGGAGGTAGTAAATAACTTAAATAGACAGTGTATGGTTTAGCATCTGTATTTAGAGGAAATGTCTGAAAATGAAAAAAAAAAAAAAGCCCCGTAATCATTATACAGAATAAATATGGTTAACCTATGCAAAACCTATCTGTGAAGGGGTTAAATACCACAAACATGAACACAACAAAGGAACAAGTATGATGGAAATTCACCTTGCTTGGTGCCAGAGGGCACATCGTCTTCTTCATTACATGGGGTCACTGCAGTGAGTGGTGAGAGGAAGAAAGTGCATGGGGAGAGGTGGGGGAGCGAAAACAGGACCAATTAACACCTAGACTGGAAGAGCTACACAAGCAAAGCTAAGCAAATATCTGCTATCAGAATACAGTTTCTTGGCACCCCATGTGACAGCTTGTTCCGTAGTATACCAAATTATCCCCAAATATAAATAATTTCGCGTGCAAAACCTCTTTATATATTGTGTGAAATTATTACTGTGGTTGGGTTATGTGGTAGCTGATGGGTGGACTTAAAGGACCACAGTATTTCAACATTAAAAATACACTCTTTTGAAGAACTACACTTGAAAGTAGGCAACATAGTTTTAGAAATATAAAATAAATAATATTCCTCACATTTATTTTATATGCTATTATGATGTAGACGAATCCTCAATTTTAGTTTCTGCTGGGAAGAGAGTTTGAATGTAATGGAGCCTTCGATCTGCACATTAGAGAATGTGGCAATTAAAATAGCAAATTGTTTCAATAAAAACATGTTACCCTAAAAGGACTATTGAGAAAATAGCAGACAGAATCAAATCAAAAAAGAAAATGTAACTCTGCAGTATTGCTCATATTTACTTATTAAAAATAATGTCTCCTTCTGGATCGCTACCTTGTTGTGGTGAAGGGGCTTGTGTACCTCAGTTAAGCTGTGAGCTATACCATATAGGGTCACCCAAGTTGGGCAGGTCATAGCAGAGATGTTGAATCGCAGTCCACTGTGGAAAGAATTGGCAACCCACTCCAGTATCTTTGCCATGAAAATCGTATTGAAAATCACCTCCAGAAAATGACAGACGAGTCTGGTGGGCTGTGTCCATATGGTCATGGAGAGTCAGAGACGACTGAAGGACTGAACAACAGCAAAGAATAATGTATTCAAAGACTAATCATAATAATCTGACCACAGTGATCATTTAAAAAAACGTACGTTTCAGCCTTCATTGGGCCTCATCAGTGAGGTGTAGCTGAACTCTTTTAGGCACAGTGAGCAAGGGGTCCACGTCTGGAATCTCCTATCACCATTAGGGAGACTAAGCCCTAAGGGTAATTTTCACAAACAAAAATCATTCAGACAAATTTGCATCAAATGATATAATGATTAAAATATGAGACTCAAGAGTTACATATTATATATTAATTCTTCACATATATTTAAATATAATAAATATTTTCTGCATACATTTTGCATTGAATTAACAGTTACGTCTGTTACATTCTCAGATGAGGGTGCCCTTGTAAATTAATCAGCTTTCCTTTATTCCTACTGAAAACTCTAGCTTAGGGGAACAGGAGATGATGAATGTTGAGTGAGGTGGAAAAGCCTAGCAACAGAGTTCAATATAGATTGGAGTGGAAATATGTGGTTGAGTGATAGGAGTTGGGTATGAGCGAAATGGAGTTGCATTCAAGCCATGGACCAGGTTCTTTGCAGTTTTGTGCAAAAGGAACAGACATATTTTGAAATATTCTGGAGGTGGAAATGGCATTATTTGGTGAGTGAGAGATGAAGGAGGGGTCAGAGTCAATTGTGATTCCTATACAACAGACTTAAAATGTTGTGTTGGTGGTGGAATTGTTAGAGAAAGGAGTAGACTATCCACTAGACCAGTGGTTGTCAACCTGGTCCTTACCGCCCACTAGTGTGTGATTCAAGCTTTAATGGTGGGCGGCAGGTTAGTTGCTATGTGGCATCGCTGACAAGTGTCTTCATATGCCGGAGACCAGCAGCACCACCTTTGGCTGGTTGGAGAGCTGAGAATGTTGTGCTATTAATTCTAAGACCTAACATCAATTTTCCTTTCAATGAAAGTACAATAGTGTGTGTATGTGTTCATTTAAAGTGCTACGGGTTGAACTTTACCCCTCTAGTGGGTCCTCTCTAGCACTCGTTGACTTCTTGGCTCCATTTGCAAGTTACAGGGTTGAACACCAGTGATTTTGATGCAATTTAATTTCTCAATTGGAACGTAACAGTTACGGGCTTGCAAGTCAAATTCTCACATCCTGCAGGGTTTTGCCACTCCTACCCCGCAACTCATAAGTGGGCTGGTTTAACAAGCCAATTTAATAGCTGTAAGTGTTACGAGCTACGTTTTTACATGTTTGGGGAATTTAATAGGGCTGTTAGTTTGTAAGTTTGAGAGTTTTCAATCTTGCTAAGTGCTTTAGGGAAAGCACTGTGTACGTTTACTTTTAAGCTCAAAGACAGGGCCCTCCATTATTTTGCGAAGTGTTAATATTGTTTTTGACTTGAACTACCCTGTATAGTGCTACAGAATATGTTGGCAAATAAAAGAAATAATAGAGTAGAGGTTGATGGGGAAATAAGCCATGCAGGAGTAGTACCCCAAAAGATCTGATTCGTTTGCCTAGATAGGAAGTGTAGATTGAGAAAAGCAAAGAACCAAGTGCAGAGCTTTGAGGTGCCTCAACTGACAGTTGTAGTGGTGGAGAGGATATGTCACAATAGGAAACCCAAAAGATTTAGTTAACATAAGACTCAAACCTTGAGGGGGCTGTGCCAAAGATATCCAGTGAGTGAACAGTGTGTACGAGGAGTAGGTGGTGGCTATGACAGCAGATAGATCAAGGAGTACCAGTAAGGAGAAATGTACCTTTTGTAGTGAGCAGGCCATTTGTCACCTTGGTGAGTGCAGCCTCAGATGAGTATTGGGAATGGATGCTAAAGTGCAGTAGGTCCAGTAAGTCAATTAAAAAGTTATTAAGGCAGTTGTAGACTAGCTATTCCATTGCATTGTTCTGGGGGCTATTATTATATTTTATTCATAGAGCAGCAACAGTGCAAGTGGTACAATAAACACTTAATTCACATTTTACATACATTTAAAGACAATAAAATAATAGAAGATGGCAATTTTTACAGATACATTGGTACAGGAGGAGATAAGAACCCTACTCTCGCAAGCGTTTACAAGGTACTAGGAGAGCCTGTATAATTACAGTTGGTTATTAAAACATTGAGTGGAAATATTACATTATTGAACTTGACTGTTTGGTTATTAATCAAGTGAGATAAAGTCAATTAAAGGTATATGCAAGTGAGCTGGGTTATGAATGGATCTGATAGAGAATAATTTATAGTATATGAAAACATGTGTTATATAGAAAAGTTCAGTTTACTTACAAAATTATTTGCACAAAAGTCAAATCCAGTGGTTCACACCCACATGACGCTTACGTAAGCAGGGTACACACAGGAAATACAGCAGTTTCCCCCGCAGGAAATGTAGAAGGGTACATATTTTTACCTTTCTGGTACAGAGCACAGGAAGTAACTGTTGCAGTTCTTGTACTGAGCACATGCCAGAAGCCACTGAGGTGAAGAATGATACAAAGTATTATCCTGATTCTGAATGTGAATGTTATGCTAATTGATGTGGAGTTTTCTAGGGATGTACACGATAAAATTGCTAACCTCAAGGTAAGCTAATAATGTTTATTTTGGGATGTTTTCATGCAAAAAAATTTTTTTTCATACACTAATAATTATCCTCTATCAGATGCATTTATAACCCAGCTCACTTGCATATACCTTTAAAATAGAGTGGAATGACTTTTTAAAACTGTTTAATAACAACTAGTTGCTATAATTGTTACATTTGCTGTGTAATTCCTTACATTTCTAGCATGCATTTAAAAGAGAATGTTTTACAAAATATTTTTTCAATTAATTAAAACATATTTAACCATGTAAGAAATACCTGACTCTTCAGATGTCATAGCCATATGTTACGTGAATGACTGAAATCCAAGGCAGTTTTTATTATGGAATATCAATTGAATGTCCCTAGTAGATTGTCTAAAAATATATCCTTAAAATATTTTATCTATGCTTTTTCTCCATATTTATTTCATATGAAAAAATAAAAGCTGTCTTTTTGTCGTGCAGATACAACTCATAACTTTCATGTCCTGAATAATTGGCAGGAAAAGTACAATATGCTGATGTGCAATTAATTGCTAATAGAGGAATTAAACATTATGCTTTATTGTCATCAAATTATTTTTCAGACAATCTGGAGACAAGTCAATAACTAGTATGAAGGCGCAGAAGAAGAACAGAAAGTCTAGAACAGTTTAAGGGCAATCAGATAAACTGAGATCAGCCTACACATGAAATAAATACATATTACGCTGCGGATAAAGGAGGTAGGAAACAACTTTTGCATGCTGTAAGCTCCAATAGCAAAACCTGTTTCAGGTAAAAATACAAGAGGCCTTGCTGTAGGACTGGAGGTTTTTTTATATGTGTTTTATGTTCTCATTACATGGCTTCTTGAATATTTTGATTATTTTAAATTGTTTTAAGTATTGGTATGTATGCGCCCTATACGGGCAAATGTCTCCAGGTAATTGCCTACTCTGTATAATGGGAAATTTGGCTTTGAGGTTGGTAGTTACTGGAAAATGCAAAAAAGTACTTTTTTTTTACAAAATTAATGGAGGTTTATGGTTTTAAATGGAAAATTAGGTCCCAGATGCTCGGTCTTGCAGTGCGTGTGTATAATATTTATCAGAGTATTGCAGTATACAGTGATACCCTTTTATTGGACAAACATTTTATTTTGTTTAATAAGCTTTCAAAGAGGTATATCTTTCTTTATTAAATGAAAAAATAATTCTGGTTTTCCTTGTGGGCACATTCGCATGTCCCTGCTCAGCTTCCCAGAATGCAGTGTGATACCTGTTTTTCTCGGAATTCTGGGCTGGAAACAGTTTTTTTAACTTATTTTAGGCATTGAAATGTGAACATGTTTGTACTATTTACTAAATTTGTACTATTTACTTACTATATCACCTATTATATTTCCCAAACTGCGAGTTGTTGTCACGGTGCGGTCCAAAGGGTTACAAATGCGAGCCTCGCAAAGCGAGGCGAGCTGTTTGCGGCCCGTAAGGCAGCAATTGTGAGCCTCTCGAAGCAATTGCGAGCGGCCCTCGGGACTACCTACCTCGCTTTTCCCCCAGTGTCTCCTTCCCCTCATCTCCCTCCACATCCCTTACCCCTCTCAAATTACCCCCCCACCTCAACCTCTCCCCTCACTTAACTTGATCAGGTGAGCTCCTGCTGTTGTCTGCGCATGTGACGTCACATCATTAGCATAGGCAGGGCGGACAGCCAGGAGACACGATGGAGAGCAGAGAACAGCAGGAGGGAGGGAGAGAGGGGCGAAGACACAAGGGAGGGAGATGGGGGGGGGGGGGGGGAAGAAGACACAAGGGAGGCAGAGGAGCGGCAAAAGAGACACAAGGGAGAGAGAGAAGGGTGGATGAGACACAAGGGGGGAGAGGAGGGGGAAAGGAGAACAAGGGAGGGAAAGGAGACACAAGGAAGGGAGAGAAGGGGGAAAGGAGACACAAGGGAGGGAGAGGAGGAGGACAGGAGACAAAAGGGATGGAGAGGAGGGGGGAAATGAGACACAAGGGAGGGAGAGGATGGGGAAAGGAGACATAAGTGAGAGAAAGAGGAGAGGGAAAGGAGACATAAGGGAGAGAGAGGAGGGGGAAAGGAGACACAAGGGAGGGAGAGGAGGGGGAAATGAGACATAAGGGAGAGAGAGGAGGGGGAAAGGAGACACAAGAGAGGGAGAGGAGGGGGGAAAGGAGACACAAGGGAGGGAGAGGAGGGGAGAAATGAGACACGAGGAGGGTAGAAATGAGACACAAGTAGGGGTGAGACACAAGTGAGGGAGAGGAGGGGGAAAGGAGACATAAGAGAGGTAGAGAAGGGGGAAAGGAGACACAAGGGAGGGAGAGGAGGGGAAAGTAGACACAAGGGACGGAGAGGAGGGGGAAATGAGACACAAGGGAGGGAGAGGAAGGGGAAATGAGACACAAGAGAGGAAGTAGATGGGGAGAGGCTCGCGATGAGCGCCGAAGGTGCTCACATTGGGTGGCAAGCAGCATTGCCAGCATTCACATTTTGTTGCCATCATTTTTGACGGGCGAGTCGCTAGTATATAAATATACACAAACACACACACACATTATATATATATATATATATTTATCTATATATACAGTATATTACAAAAGTGAGTACACCGCTCACATTTTTGTAAATATTTTATTATATATTTTCATGTGACAACACTGAAGAAATGACACTCTGCTACAATGTAAAGTAGTAAGTGTACAGACTGTATAACAGTGTACATGTGCTGTCCTCTCAAAATAACTCAGCACACAGCCATTAATGTCTAAACCGTTGGCAACAAAAGTGAGTACACCCCTAAGTGGAAATGTCCAAGTTGGGCCCAAAGTGTCAATATTTTGTGTGGCCATCGTTATTTTCCAGCACTGCTTTAACCCCATGGGCATGGAGATCACCAGAGCTTCACAGGTTGCCACTGGAGTCTTCTTCCACTCCTCCATGATGACATCATGGAGCTGGTGGATGTTGGAGACCTTGCACTCTCCCACCTTCCATTTGAGGATGCCCCACAGATGCTCAATAGGGGTTAGGTCTGGAGACATGCTTGACCAGTCCGTCACCTTTACCTTCAGCTTCTTTAGCAAGGTAGTGGTCGTGTTTGGAGTTGTTATTATGTTGGAATACTGTCCTGCGGCCCAGTCTCTGAAGGGAGTGGATCATGTTCTGCTTCAGTATGTCACAGTAATGGCTGTGTGTCGCGTTATTTTGAGGGGACAGCAAATTGACACTGTTATACAGTCTGTACACTTACTACTTTACATTGTAGCAGAGAGTCATTTCTTCAGTGTTGTCACATGAAAAGATATAATAAAATATTTACAAAAATGTGAGGGGTGTACTAACTTTTGTGAGATACTGTATATATATATATTTACTAGCGATTTGCCCATCAAAAATAACGGCAATAAAATTTTGAAGCCATGGCAATGCTGTTTGCCACAAAATGCGAGGCTATGGCCCATTTGAGCACCTTCGGCGCTTATTGTGAGGCTCTCCCCTGTGTAGTTTAGAGGCCTCGGAATGAGTGTTACTAACTTTGGTAAAGTGTTACTGCCTTGGATTAAGTGTTAATGTCATGAGTTAAGTTTTACTGGCTTGCGTTAAGTGTTACTGGATTCTGGCTCTTTTTTCCTACCTTGGGCCTCATTTTTTTTCTCGCTTAGTCGATTTTTTCGGGAAAAAACGCCAAATGTGCCTCAAATTAACTTGCAACCTCACTCACAGGCTCCCTGGCAATTTGAGGCATATTTGTTTTTTTTTTGGTGGTCTTTCCAGTTCCATGGTTCGGCCGTTAAATTCGTAATTATTGCGAGGAAGTTCTTAGGCGCTCATTGCAGCTTAAACCTAAGTCCTGCGGACCTAGCGATCAGCGCCTGCAGCACTCATCTCCACCCCTGCACTGAGTGCTTTCTGCGTTCATTGCAGCTAAGTCCCGCGGGCCTTGCAATTAGCACCTGCGGCGCTCATCTCCACACCTGCAATGAGAGCCAAAGGCTAAGTCCCGCGGGCCTCCACCACCGCAACTGCGTCCCTCACTTTGCGAGGCCCGCAATGGGACACAACTTGCAGTACAACAACTATATTAGCTGTTGGAGGCCACACTACAGCGTCGGCCCTGTCCCAACACCATAACAGGATACATCCGGTTTTGTATAAAAACTTGCCCCCGCCAAGTGTGTCGCAGTGCAATGACTGTATTTCTGGGAAACCTGAGTAGGAAATAAGTTTATTAACTTATTTGTTAGACATTCAAATGAAAAGAAATGTACTATTCATTTTCTGTAGTACTACTATATATATATATATATATATATATATTTATATATATATATATATATATATATATATATATACACATACACATTTACATATTTAATACTGATCTGTTGTTTTACAGCAGTGAGGAAAAGAATATGCTTGGGGAACAAGAGTTTGACCTAGAGATAGATTCTAAGCACATATTCTCCAGAGAACAACATATGAGCGAGAAAGGTAGAGAGAAAACTCTGAGTTCAGTACATACTGTATGTTTCTGCCTGGCATCAGTAATGAGGTACTGTACATTGTTTCCAGCTGGGTGGTGCAGTTAGGGGACATTGAACCAGTTGCTGCTCACCCTATCTTGACCTACACAGGATAATATTACCTTTCCAGGGATCCAGTGTTAGATAATATGAGCCAAGTTACGTGACTCGTCCCCTTCGTCCGAGCTGCCTCTGCAATTCATACTGTACATTCAGTCTGATCATGTGATGCCAGCTGCTTGTCAGGGTATGCCAATTGTTTACTGCGGAGGCAGCAGTACTTGATTGGGTGGAAGAAGCATTTCCCTGCCCCTGTTAAGAGAGCTCATTCTATAGTGGAGTGATAATGAGAGAATCTACACACTTCTGACACCATAATCTCCGGGTAATTGGCACCAATAGAAAAGCCACAATGTTATTCCAGGGTAATAACCATATTGACAATTGATCTCTTGACAGACATTATCGTTTCCTAAATCAAGTGACAGAGTCCTACGTAGGACATTCATTGCAGAGAAGCAAGAATAAGATTTGAAGTTTTAGAGAAGAAGATTCAGTGATAATTTTAGAGAGTATTATTATATATTATTTTGCAGAAAATATATGGTTATATAATATATAAGGTTATCATGAAGAATAATTAAGGCCAATCTATTCGGTCGATAATTGTCAGGCTACATGGGGCTACCCCCCCCCCCCCCCCCCAATATCTCCACCCCATTTAAGTCCTAATTGTTTGAGATAAGAAAACAGGTAAGAATTCCAACTGCAATTATATTGGTGCCTATGTCTTTTTACTATAAATAGCTAATATGCAAACATCTGGCATATTTAAATCAAATGTTCTATATGTATACTTTGAATCAATTTGGTTTTAACAAGAAACATATTATTGTAACCAAGCTACTTTAGATTATGAAGGATGACACGTTTCCACAAAATCGGTGGATACCATGCTTATTTTATATAAACTTTCAAACAATTAGGCTGTTTTCACATTGAAAAGTTCTTCTTAAACAGACAGCAAGAGGATACAAGAACTTAACAGTCAGTGAATAAAATTAAAATAACCCATTTACATTCATAGCTTTGTAGGGTCCAACATAATCCCACTGCCATGTGCTTCATTAGACAAAAATAAAGTTTAAACAAGCGTTGGTGGCATCCTGAAATATGTGTCCTCCGGAGGACCTCCCTAAACACATTTGTGTTGACAGCCTTTGCGTCCATCCCTATTGATTTGCATTCCTGGCTATAACAAGTGATCGGCCATATCGTGTAACATGAGGGTCTCTTTCCTGACTTGTATTCACCCTCTTGTTTACATTGCAAAAACATACACTGCCTAGCAACCAGATAAACAGACCCATCTTGTATGCCTCAAGAATGGTGAAGTTTGCAGTTTAAGGTTTCCTCCAGCGATTAAGGTGGCTGAATGTCAGGCCCTGTGCCTGAGAATTTAGAGTTGTCAAGTCAATCATCAACTGTCTTAAAGATTCTCTTCCAGTGGAACATCTCACTCAGGTACATCATAATGATTATAATTGGCTTCTCAATGTGGGGCCTTCTCACATTTAGACTTGGAATTCAAAATGTCATCAAGCATCCACAATTAATCCCTAAATCACACTATATATATATATATATATATATATATATATATATATATATATATATATATATATATAGATAGATAGATAGAGAGATAGAGATATTTTTCTGATTATATATATATATATATATAATGTCCCAGCTCAACTTCCCAAAATGCAGTGTAATAACTGTTTTTCTCTGTTTTTTTAACTTGCTTTAGACGTTCAAATGTGAACACAGATGTACTTTTTATTTACTGTACTACTATACGGTGGAGGGCTTCTATTGCTCTATTGCCCACCATATTATAAATGATTGTTGTGGTGAACTACCTACTCATAATTTCCACAACACAGGCTGAGATCCCGCTCCATGCTGATGATAGACAGTAAGCATGAAACAGCTGTACATGGATTGGATACTCGGCCTGTGTTTATTCCAACCTCGGCTTTGCATTAAAGCTGTGTAATACAGCATGCATAAGCTTAAAGGAAGCCATGTTTGATAATGGCTACGGAATGAAGAGCGAGGCATTTGTGGCCATATTTGTGTGTCCCAGCTCAACTTCCCATTATGCAGTGTAATAACTGTTTTTCTCGGAACTCTGGGCTGGAAGCAGGTTTATCTCATTAGCTACTACACTGTTAGGGTATAAAACCCATTAAAGTGTAAGGTAAGCAATAAGTAGAGAGCTTTAATCCGATTAACCATACTGTTTGGAGTGGTATTCGACCATTTGTAGATCACTGGGTACTGTTATTTATATTTTTGGGGAATATACCCTGGTGAAGCTTCTGAACTGAGGTAAGAAGAGATGACATCCTGCTTCCCGTATTTGGACTCCCGCTTACACACATAGCATACTTCATCTTTGAGGTTTTTACACTGAGTGCAATATATTTTTCTTATTTTCTATTGATCTAATAAACATTTGACTGAGCTGCACTATGAGTCTTTTGGCACCTCTTCTTCTCCCACACCCTTGTTAGATATATATATATATATATGTATACTATATATATATATATATATATATATATATATACAGTGCCTGGCAAAAGTATTCACTCCCTTGACTTTTTACCTGTTTTGTTACATTACAGCCTTAAGTTTAATGTTTTGTTAATCTGAATTTTATGTGATGATCAGAACACATTGGTCTAAGTTGGTAAAGTGAATTGAGAAAAGTATATACATAAAACTATTTTTTAGAAATGGAAAACAGAAAATTGCCATATGCGTATGTATTAATTTCTTTGTTATGAAGCCCATAAAAAGCTCTGGTGCAACAATTACCTTCAGAAGTCACATAATTAGTGCAATGATGTCTACCTGTGTGCAGTCTAATGGTCACATGATCTGTCATTACATTTACACACCATTTTTGAAAGGCCCCAGAGGCTGCAACACCTAAGCAAGAGGCACCACTAACCAAACACTGCCATGAAGACCAAGGAACTCTCCAAACAAGTAAGGGACAACGTTGTTGAGAAGTACAAGTCAGGGTTAGGTTATAAAAAAATATTGAAATCTTAATGATCTCTAGGAGCACCATCAAATCTATCATAACCAAATGGAAAGAACATGGCACAACAGCAAACCTGCCAAGAGACGGCCGCCCACCAAAACTCACGGACCCGGCAAGGAGAGCATTAATCAGAGAGGCAGCACAGAGACCTAGGGTAACCATGCAGAGACTGAAGTATCTGTACATAGGACAACAATAAGCTGTACGCTCTATAGAGTGGCCAGAAGATAGCCATTACTTTCAGCAAAAAACAAAATGGCACGTTTTGAGTTTGCGAAAAGGCACGTGGGAGACTCCCAAAATGTATGGAGAAAGGTGCTCTGGTCTGATGAGACAAAAATTTTACTTTTCGGCCATAAAAAAAAATGCCTTGCGCAAACCCAACACATCACATCACCCAAATAACACCATCCCCACAGTGAAACATGGGGGTGGCAGCATCATGCTGTGGGGATGTTTTTCGGCAGCGGGGACTGGGAAACTGGTCAGAGTGGATGGATGGTGCTAAATACAGGGATATTCTTGAGCAAAACCTGTACCACTCTGTGCGTGATTTGAGGCTAGGACGGAGGTTCACCTTCCAGCAGGACAATGACCACAAACACACTGCTAAAGCAACACTTTAGTGGTTTAAGGGGAAACATGTAAATGTGTTGGAATGGCCTAGTCAAAGCCCAGACCTCAATCCAATAGAAAATCTGTGGTCAGACTTAAAGATTGCTGTTCACAAGCACAAACCATCCAACTTGAACGAGCTGGAGCAGTTTTGCATGGTGAAATGGGCAAAAATCCCAGTGGTAAGATGTGGCAAGCTCATAGAGATTTATCCAAAGCGGCATGAAGCTGGGATTGCCACAAAAGTTGGCTCTACAAAGTATTGACTTTAGGGGGTGAATAGTTATGCACATTGACTTTTTCTGTTATTTTGTCCTATTTGTTGTTGTTTGCTTCACAATAAAAAAAAAACATCTTCAAAGTTTTGGGCATGTTCTGTAAATTAAATGATGCAAATCCTCAAAAAATCCATGTTTATTCCAGCTTGTGAGGCAACAAAACATGAAAAATGCCAAAGGGAGGTGAATACTTTTGCAAGGCACTGTATATATACATAGTGTATGCATACTGTAACGGAACCCAACACTGTTTTACCCTGTTTTATGGCTATGGTTAAAATATGATCACATTGCTGTACTGTAGATATGTTGTTTTATGTTCTACAGAATGTATTGGCTCAGAATATTACAGCTACTAGGCTAATAGATAATCCTATTATAGAGACTCCTCATAAGATAAGGAAGTATATTGTATAAAGTGTTTTCATTATGAGACATAAGAACAAACAGAAGGATAATCTGATCAATGTCTGATTGTATCAAAGTAGCCAGGTAGCCTCAGGGAGGTGTGACCACACCTATTGTCTCTCTATGTGTATTGTGTGGCCAAATATGGGGGATGTGTATTGCCTGTGGAAAGAGATGTGTATATATATTTCTGCATAACAAAATAAAGACAGTATTCTTTGACTCCCAATTGAGTGTCGTCCAATATGGGAGGTTGGGGCTGGTGAGACTGCAGTGCTTCTTGGATATTTTACCGTATACCAATGGAAATACTGGACTTCGTGTTCCAACTCCGTTACACATACATACACTGAGTTATGGAGCATGTTTTGTGATTTGCCAAAGTCATCTTGTTATGCTTGGTTTTGATTGGAAGTTTCATTTTAAAACTTATCTTTGCATAGCTTTGCTTTTTAAAAGCATGAGCTGGTGTTTTTTAATTCCAGAAATTTGCAAATAATTTTTCAATTTAGAGTTCTTGAAAAGAGGATGTTTCATTGAATTTTTAAAATGACATACACTCATATTTCACAAAGTTGCCTTTATTATTTGCCTAATTACGGTAATATATAATCCCACCCAAACATGCATTCTGGATTAACATAGAAACTTACGGTGCTGTTAATCAATATATCACTTTTAAGCATGTCCTTTTACATTAAGAAGTTACTGAATGCTTGACTTGCCTAAAAGTTAGTTCACAATTAATATTGAATTCCAATATTCACAAAATTCTGTTGCACAGAAGCAGGATATTTGTTATATACAGTATATACAGGTTTAGTTACATATAATCTATTTAAATATATTACATGGCTTTTGCACCATACTATGGCCTAGATTCAATTGAGCTATTGTTGTTTATGGGAGCCCGTAAACTATTTGCCTATTCAATTGGCATCTTTTTGTGAGGATTTGCGCTTGTCAAGATCGTAACTTACAACCCATCTAAGACTTTGATCTTTCAAGCCCACGAGAGTTACAATTGCAAATCGCTATTCAATTGCTACAATTTCTCAAGCCCGTAAATGTTTTCACACCCGTAAATGGCAAATGTAGAAGGAAATCCTACGAGTACCAGACAGGAATCGCAAGGTGGTTTAACCACTGTTCATAGCACTGTAAATGCTAATAAAAAAATCAATACTGCACTTTAAAAGACGGGGAAAGCGATGAAAGACATTAGAATTAATTGCAAGCTTGTAAATCTGCAATTTTTTTTTTTTCATGTGTCATTTCAGTGTTATGTCAATCTTGAGAATCAATGAGTTAATACATATCGCCCACCCACAAGGACTAGAACATTTCCTTCATTCATTTTTATTATTTTGTACATTGCAGGATTGAGAGTCTGATTGCATATTGGACCCATAAACGCTAATTGATTAATGTGTAACCTCCATGTTTTACTGACGTAGTGATGACGGTCTCATTTTCTATTGGCTGTTTCTAAATGGGTAGTTACGGCCTTGCTCAATTGATAATGTTCACGCTCTGAAATACCACATACGATTGCATGGTTTCAGTTTTGACTTTCGGACGTAAGTTGCAGGCTTATTCAATTGAATCACTCTGTAATTGTAGCAAATTTCAAGCACGCAGACAACGCAATCTGCGGGCTTGCAATTGAATAGGGCCCCATGTGTTTGTATTGGAAAATACATATTGATTAAAACATTAAAATTGTGCATCACTAAAGTACACAGTATGTGATACCCAGTGTTTTTGCATATACCAAGTAAAACAATCTGTGGACAATAGAAAAGCCTAAAGTTCATCAATTCATCATTTTTATTACCATCTAAAACCAACTTGCTATTCCTCAAGAGTGGCAAGGTCAACATTTTGAATAACATCACGTTTTAGTGAAATTAATTCCAGAAAGGACTGAGTGTAGAGTTAGATTACCGAAGGTCAAAAATGAAGAGGTGTTGAGGTTCCTCTCAAGACCACTGATGTCATTATACCTACAGTCCTGCATCTATTTCTAGTGGTCACAACTCCTGAAGAACATCAGCAGATGTGATCCAAGGAAAGGCAAATAAGGCTGTGTGTGGGGTACACTGATAGCGTTACATGGGAATACTCTAGGAATGAAATGTGAGGAAGAGGAGGGAAGATTTATTAGCCACGTGTTGGCCTTCTGATGAGGATGGCAGGAGTGACTACTTTGCTCTCAAGTAAACTAAAGAACTACCTTAAGAAAACATATCATGACATCCATTCTAAATAAATGTTTCTTCGGTTATTTATATGGTGATAACTCTATATTTTCTAGCTGTCAAGTCTATTAGGTAATTAGCTTAGCAAACTATGACACAAGGAGGAAACTCCTCCTTAGATATGTGATAACCCTTACTCCAGTATGTGACAAAAGCAGAAAACACATTTTGTTTCGAGTATTTATCTCTGCAATGAATCTTGTCCCAACACATAGCACCTCTGTCCCACAGCATTGAGAATCCCACCATAGTAAATCAGTTATTAATACACACCTCATGCTGCACTAGTCATTCTCTAATGGTCCTTGATCTCTGTGGAATTTGGCAGACACTTCTTTTAGAGACGACTGAAATCCTACCAGAGGTAATTGGACTCCTTCAAGACTGATGAGGTGCCAGGACCGATGCTTCTCTAAAATAGGGGTCTGGAGATGGATTGGAACTGAAACAAGGGGAATGTGTTTATGAACTGACCTTTTACTTAATGTCCAAAGGTGTGATTAATCATTTGAGCGACAAACAGCACATGGAGTCAGGCTTACCAACTGCTATGGTTCTAGTTCCACTGTAAAAGTTGTTTATTTTCTACTCCACTCTATATTTGTAATCTATTTTTGTCATTTGGGACCAAAAATATATTTAACATGACACAATCAACAAAACAAAATTAATCATTAATACAACAAAAAGATCAAATGGTCTATACGTTGTACTAGTCATTGCTTTCTAAATTAGATTGTTCTTGAGATACAAATCATTTTATTTGTGTGAAAAGGGGCATCATTAAATTCCAGTTGCCTTCATACAGGCCGTCTGCAGGCTTGAAATTTGCAACAGTTACAGATCAATTTAAATGAACAAGCCCGCAATTACATGGCCAACGCCAAATCCGTAAACCATGTAACTGTATGTAGCATTTCAGGGCATGATCATGATCAATTAAGCAAGGCAGTAAGTAACGATTTAGAATAAAAAAAAAGCAAATGAGACATGATGTCATCAGTAAAACATGGCGTTTTAAACATCAATCAAGCATTTAGACATCCGATATGTTATCTGGCTCGCAATCCAACGATAAGTCAATACAAATTTAATGAAGAAACTATAGTCCATGTGGGTGGCCTGATATGTATTAACTCCTTTATTCCTGAGCTTGTTATAACACGGAAATTAAACGTAATTTTGTTTTTTTATTGCAGGTCTGCAAGCTTGAGACTGTTGTGCAATTAATTCTAATGTCTTTTATCACTTTCCACGTATTTTAAAGTCCAGCATTGTGTTTTTATTGGTTTTTATAGTGTTAAGAACACGTGTTTAACCCCCTTGCAAGTCCCATCTCTCTCAACTTCCTCCTCATGAGGGTCTGTATGCACCCCCATAGTGTCTCTCTCATATGGTGGTCCTTATCACTATTTATTATGTCCCCTAATGAATCTCCCCCATGGAGGTTCCTATGGATCCCTGTGTCTACTTATCCCCATTGTGCCTTTATGGACCACCATGGCCACTGCCAATAACAGACTATCACACTAACCCAATCCTAAATTACAATTAAAATAAAAAATAATTATATGAAAATAAAAAATACCCAAATTAAAATAAAAAAAATGATAAACATGTTAAACAATTAAGATATTATTTAATACATAACTCTCCTTGGATCCAGCACTGACAAACCATGCACCGGTCCTCACTCTTCATCCTTGGATAGTCGAGAATATCCAATACATAAATACATCTTTCTTGAAGCCAATGGCCTCATCATTGGGCACCCTGGAAATGGTCTTTTCAGTCTTGATTGAAGCCATTGGTCCTCACCTTAAATTGAAAAGGCCATTTCAAGGAGGCTTAAAATGAAGAACAATGGCTTTAATCAATAATGAAAGAGGCAAATTCCAAGAGGCCCTTTCATGATGAACATTGGCTTTATGCAATATGAATATATTTATTGGATTGAAGAAAGGGTAAGGTATTATTTAATCTCTTTTTTTACAGGTTTAATATTTTTTTTAATTATAATTTATTTTTTATTATTTTATTAGTTTCTGCAATGTTTTTATTTTTAATTTAATTTTAAATGTAATTTTAGATTATGTTTAGGCTTGGAGGACTGCAAACTTTACGTTTTTTAGTAAGGAGATGTTCATTGGCAGAAAGGTCTGGGATGGTGGAAGACAAACAGGCAGCTCTGGGATGGTGCCAGACAAGCAGTCAGCTCTGGGCTGGTGCCAGACATGTAGGCAGCCCTGGGATGAGAGGTCATAGAGGCAAAGGTGAGGTCAAATGGTCCTCTACTCTGCCCATGATGTCATCACCTCCTCAAACTCTGGTCTCCCAAGATTTTTCTCCTGCTGTTACTACCCCATGAAATTCCTAACCCACTCTGTCAGGTTTTACCCTGCTTTTCACAGTTTCAAATATTCCCTGAAAACTCATCTAAAAACTTGTTCCCTAATATTAGCAATTTAAAAAAGATGGTGAACACCTCCTATGCTTTGATCTTGTTGCCAAACCAGACCACCAACAAGCAAACCCTCTAATTTTCTCTTTAATAACATTTCCCACTTAGATTGTAAGCTCTTACAAGAGTAGGACCCTCTACACCTTCTGTACCAATATATACACTTTGTAATGCTAGTCTGATGTATTCACTTTATTCCCTGTGCTTAGGACTATGAAATATGTTGGTCTTTATAAATAAATAATAATAATAGAAGAGGTTAAATTAGTCATGATAGTCATCCATTGCTGTTACCTTACATGGATTTAATGAAGCAGAAATAGTCAACATGACATTTTAATGGAATGGTTGAGTACTTCCAGAATGAATTATTCCAATATTCTTTGCAATTTGCTACTAATATTGCAGGTGGCTAATTGTATTGCTAATTACACTCCATATATACACAGTTACTTAGTTCTACACTGTTCTATTTTTTGGCTTTCCTATGACAACCCATCATTAAAAGAAATTGTATGGAGAAACCAAAATTCCCAAAAGACAGGAATGAGCCCAAAGCACAGAGCTATAATTGACTCTGCTTTGGAAGTAACATTTCCGTACAGATTATGACAACTGGTTAAGTCACCATTTTGTTCCTGTTGGATGCAATTAATAAACTGTGATCACTAGAGGAGTATTTCTGCTACCAGGTCTAGGGAAGCAAGATTTCCGGAGGACAGTAGGCAACTCTGTACTGCTTGTTTGTTGACAAAATTAAAAATGAATAATTAAATAATTGATTAATAATTAATTAACAACTAATTAATTAATAACTAATCTGCATATTGCAGATCAGAGGAGACCTTAAAAGGTTGAACTTGATGGACTGAAAGTCTTTTTTCAACCTTAATTACTATGTAACTATCTTCATGTGCAGCCCTATTAAATTCCCTGAACTTTTAAAACCTTTTAATTTGGCCCCGTAAAGCAAGCCGCTCACAATCTGCGGGTTAAGGGTGAAAAAAGCTACGGGACGTGAAAATTTGAACTGCGCGCCTGCAAATCCTTTCTTCTCTCAAGCCCGTAACTGCTACATTCCAATTTTGCTATTAAACTGCAACGAATCCACTGGCGTTCAACCTCCGTAAACCGCAAATGGAGCCAAAAAGCCAATGGGTACTACATAGGACCCACAAGGGGGTTAAAGCCCTATTCGTATTACTGTAAATGCCAATATACACACACTACTGTACTTATAATTAAAGAGAAAGTGATGTTAGGTCTTAGAATTAATAGCACAACATTCTCAAGCTCGCAAACATGCAATATAAAATACATTATTTTCTGTTTGATCTCCATGATATATCGATCCCGGCAATCAATGTGTTAATACAAATGATGGAACTCGCATGGACTAGAATATCATATTTACTGATTTATTAATATTGCATTATTTCTGGAATGCGGGTCCGATAAGAGACCCGTAAGGCTTTGAAATCTAACCTCAAATTTTCAGTGACATAATGATGACGACCTCATTTGCCATTGGCTCCGTCTAAACCCGTAACTATGGGTTTGACTAATTGATCATGTTCACGGCCGCACATCCACGTGCGCAGAATGGTTTACGGGATTGCGTCTCCGGACTGTAACTCGCAGCATGGTTCAATTTAATAGCTCTGTAACGCAGCCGTATTTCAAGCCTGCAGCCTTTGCGGGTCTCATGTTGCCGCTACGACTTCAAATTTAATGGAGCTGTGTGTCTCTAGAATTAGAATTTGAGAGTGTGGGTTTACTGAGTGCCTCTTATTCCTACTTTCTTTGCTCTTAAATTGTTATTGCCAAACACTGTATTGAAGTACCGGTAAGGATGCACCATAGGATGGGGTAACTTACGGCTGGAAAAAGGCAGGAAATTAGGAAGTTAAAGTAGCACGCATGTGATTGATTGCATGTGAGAAATGAGAGAGGACAGGGTCCATCAGAACCCCAAGACAACAGGCCTTGGAGGTGGGAGTGATGATGGCCTTGTCAACAGTGAGATATATTTGAGCAGCGAAAGCTGTAATACAGGGTGGGAAGATTAGGAGCTCAGTCTTTGACATGTTGAGTTTGAGCTGACAGGCGGACATCCAGGAGGATATGCTAGAGAGGCACCTGCACACTTGTACTAAAATAGAGGGGATAGATCTGGTGCTGAGAGGTAGATTTGAATGTCACCTGAATATAGATAATACTAAACTCCTAAAAAATTTAGTAGGGTACCAAGGAAGTTGTAAGTGAAAAGGAGGAGTGGGCCTAGGACTGAACTATGGGGTATACCAACAGTCTGAGGGAAGGCAAAGAAAAGATGCTAAAGAAGGGGACACGTATTGGCGAAGGAGCGAAATATAGTCTGGGGGGTGGGGGGACATGCAGAAAGAGTGGATATACTGCTGGTTAACCGGAACCCTGCTTTTTTTTTTATTTCTTTGTTTAAATTCAAATTTTTTTTAGAAATTATATATATATGTATATATTTTAAATTATGGGTCAAAGCTTTCTTGGGAAAGACACATTAGACATATTACTAACATACTCACATAATAACTAAACTAAAAATTTAAATATATTTAATTAAATGCTAGAATGCATTGGTAGTAGAAGAAAACTGGAATGAACCAAAATAGACAGCCTCAAGTTTATTTGCAATTCAAGGCTATTGCTTCTGAAAACAATATTCACAGGGTGATTACCAATCTGGACACTATTATTGTAGGCATATGTTCACTGTTTTGTATTATTTATGTATGATCTCTACTGCATTATTTATGTATGATCTGTAGCTGTAGTTTAAAAATACATATTGCACAGTCATAGTGAAAATATTCAAGTGAAATATTTCTCGTAACTCACAGAGGAGTTCACTGCTATAAAGAGAGCTTCACAAAACAAAGAGCAAACAAATACATTTCCTAGAAAAATAATTAAGAAAATAAGCTAATGAATATGAATATATATATATATATATATATATATATATATATATATATATATATATATATATATATATATATTTATATATATATATATTAGAATATTGCCCGGCAAAAAATGAGCTAATGCTGTTTGGTGTATGGTAATGAACTAAATACGGTAATACATTAATAAAGGAATATACTTTACCTATTTTGAAGTAATAAATGCAGAAAGCATTATGCTGAAGAGCTGACAATCTGTTTTCATGTTGCTGTGTGCAGTGTGTAGTGTAAATAGTGTGCGTGCGCAAGCCAAATCCGATAGGGTAACTATGTACTGCCGCATTCTGTAAGTTAGTGTTGTAAAATGGCGCCTAATGTGTGGTACGCAGCTGTTGGTGATTTAGCGTCCTTGTTCTTGGAGCTCGTCCGGCTTTTTTGGAAAATCCGTATGTGTTTGGTGGTGTTATGCGTGTTTAGGGTCCTGTAGCCTTGTTTTCGTTTTTTTTGTCGGCCATTTTGTCTCTTGCTTAGGTGATTTTCAGGTGTCTAAACTCTTCAATTTGGACTTAAATGGAGGTGTAACTTCACTTGCAGAGCTCCTGGGTGCTCCCTCTTGCTGTGGGTAAGCTTTTTATGTGTTTGTAGTGTGTATTTATTGTGTTATGAATGTTTTGAGGTTCGCTCCGGTCAGCCGTTAAAGTTGTAATTTTGCGAGGTTATAATGTTTTTCTTTCTAAGTCCCGCGTCTCGTATTTCTGTTTCGTAAGTCCGTAAATGTTGCAAGGTCCGCAGTTGCTGGCATGGAGCGCCTTTGGAGCGTTAGCAACAACTTTTGACAACCCGCATTTATGACAACTATATATGTGATATATATATATATATATATATATATATATATATATATATATATATATATATATATATATATATAAAATCAGGGGTAATCATCACATTTAGTACCTTTGGGGTAACATGCAGACATTGTGAAAATAGAGTGACGTGGACCTGTCATATAAAATGCCAATGAAAGAGTAAGAGCGAAAAATTGGGGAGAATGGAGATAAGTAATGTAGAGAAAACAGTTACTCAGGTTTGGGAGCAGTGGAGGAGGAGGTCCAGCAAAATGGTCTCCAGATATCCATCAGTCTTTTTATCTGTTTATTTTTTCTATAAGGTAATAACTGGGTGTTGTGGTAAAGACATCTTTATGACCTAGGGCAACATTGACATGAAATGAATCTCTAGGAATTATTAAAAGGCATTGTACACTTGTCACTTTCCATGGTTTGGAGCTTTGTGAGGTGATGTGCAGCCATGATGAATGCAGTTCTCTGATTGAGTATTTCACTGTTGTTATAAATGATGTCAAGTAGTAACCTCATTAGATAAACTCCTCAGAAAGGGACTCCCTACCCCGTAGTTGCAATAATGTGTTATTCCCATGTAATATAGCTAATGTTAATAAAATGTTATGCTGTGTAAGCAGTCAGAGCTATACAAAAATAAAGTTATATATATAGTAGTAGGCCGCTTCTGGCTTGCCTTCCGCATGACAGGCTAACAGGCCTTGGGGAGTTCCTTTAAAGAGAGTATGTCATATATTAAAGACTAACACATCTATATAACTGTCAACAGAGAGACAAGGACCATGTTATGTACATCGTTGCCAGAACAAAATATCCGTGGCCATGAGTTGAATGAGCATGTCAGGTGTATTTGGTATAGAGAAAAATAAAGTGATACTGACATCTAGTGGTCAAAGAGTATACTGACAAATTGAACATGATGGCAGAATACACTTGTCCACTTCTTTTACAAAACTTCAGATACTATTTCAATATGAACCTCCAGTTAATCGAAAAGAATAGACTTGGTGCTTAACATTATACATCCACTACCGACTTGCCCGTCAAAAAATGACGGCAATAATATTGTAAGGCAGGTAATGTTGTTTGTGTGCGACATTAATTTGTTGGTGTTCCAAGATCCTTCGGCGCTCATTGCGAGGCTATTGATTGTTTGTGTGCTATGAGCAGCGTTGTGTTTTTTTGTTTGTATGCCAATTAATAATTAATAAAATAAGAAATGAATATACTTTACCTATTGTGAAGTGATATATGCAGAAAGCATTGTGTTGAAGAGCTGGCAATCTGTTTTCATGTTGCTGCAGCATCAGTGCTGTGGAGCTGCTGTGTAAGTGTCGTTAATGTGTGCAGTGTGTAGTGTAAATAGTGTGCGTGCGCGAGCCAAATCCGTTAGGGTAGCTGTGTACTTCCGGATTGTATAAGTTAGTGTTCTAAAATGGCGCCTAATGTGTGGTACGCGGCTGTGGTTGATTTTGCGTCCTTGTTTTTGGATGTCGTCCAACTTTTTCGGAAAATCCGTAGGTGTTTGGTGGTGTTTTGCGTGTTTAGGGTCCTTTAGCCTCGTTTTCGTTTTGTTCAGCGGCCATTTTTTCTGTCTCTTAGGTGATTTTCGTGTGTCTAAATTCTGTAATTTGGGCTTAAATGGAGGTGTAACTTCACTTACAGAGGTCCTGGGTGCCCCCCCTTGCTGTGGGTAATGTTTGTATGTGTTTGTTGTGTGTATTTATTGTGTTTTTATGTTTTTAGGGTCGCGCGGGTTGCGTCCTTGTTTTCGTATCTCGTACGTCTTTTAAAGTAAAATCCGTAGGTGTTTGGTGGTGTTTTGCATCTTTAGAGTCCTGTAGCCTCGTTTTCGTTTTTTTCAGAGGCCATTTTTTCTGTCGCTTAGGGGATTTTCGGGTGTCTAAACTCTTTTATTTCTAGTGAAATTGAGGTGTAACTTCAGTTTTCGAGGTCCTGGGTGCCTCCCCTTGCTGTAGGTAAGCTTTTTATGTATTTGTTGTGTGTATTTATTGTGTTTTTAATATTTTCATGTGCGCAGGTTTCGGGCGGTAAGGTCGGATTTTTGCGAGGTCGTAATGTTTTTTTTTCTAAGTCCTGCGTCTCGTATTTGTTTGTCGTAAGTCCGTAAATTTTGGGAGGTCCGCAGTTGCTGGCAACAAAAGTAAAAACAGCAACTTAATTGTAAATCGATTAAAAATATATATAATATACTCCAATAAGGTGCTAAATGCATGCGGGTTGGTTAAACCAATATACTCAAGGTACATACTATAATACAGAAAAAGTCTATACAACAAGGTCCCTATATCTATGCCTCCTGACCAAAAGGCTATGGTGTGCCCCACAAACTGGCTAAATGCCCTATAATAAAGTGGATCAATGCCCCAGAAATCAAGTACTGTATATGTATACAACCATACCCTAAACATACAAAAGTGAATAAAAATTAAATACTCATTCACACAGCTAAAAACTATAGCCTTATAAATTCCCCATTGGGACAAAAATGAAGTAATCTTCCGGTGAGGTGTGGGTATTAAACTAACACCCATAATATATCTCTCAAATATTGCTGAAGAATTGTCTTATGACCGGTAGCATGTAATAGCAGCCTGAAGGGTATAACCCCCGTTTCGCCTCATAGGCTTTATCGAAGGCTAATAAAGTGCAAAAAAAACAGCCAGCACCTTGATCCTTAGAGGTTTAAATACCTTGTGCAGACTCTAATGGTGCCTCCGCATGCAACTACACACTTACTCAATGACGTCAACCCCCTGTTACATGCATATATATTTATATTTTTTTGCTGTTATGTTCTATTTAGTGCACCGACTACTTAATTCCCATCTCTTCCCCTTCAGTACCTTATTTTTCTTGTCACTAAATATGAACTGTCCATGTGAAATGCACATATTTAACATTTTCTATAAAGTAATATTTGTTTTGATTTCTCTGAGATGCCAGCCTCAGGAAACCAAAAGAGAAGGGTTGTGATGTAGACAACTTTGGCCCAAAATGGAGATTAATAGGCCTAGATTCCCAGAAAGTTGCATTTGCAGAGCATTATTATATAACAGGAAATCACTCATGCCATTTGATGTTGCAATTTAAAAATATTTTCCATGGACAAAATCACGTTTCTAGGCATTAAATGGATTCTTCATGACCGCTTGGCACAGTGCACTTGGCACAGGCCAGGAGATGTACAATAGTTTCAGTTTTTAATTTCTTGTAACTAATTAAATAGGCACAAGTGTAATTTCCAAATGCTTGCTCCACCCCATGACAGTTTTGCTTTACATTGAAAAAAAAACCTCACATTGCCATTCATCTGTCCGCCATGACGGTTCTCGAAGAAAGATCCATCCAGTGGTTACGAAGAGAGACTGGCTTCTTATGGAGAACTGGTACGGGTGGGAGAGAAAGCATCTGAGCTGGCTTCTATGTGGAACAGCTCTAGAGTAAGTTTACTTCATCAAGATTGATTTTATACTTTTGTACTCATTCTTCTAATTTTTAGAGGCTTTTGTTGATAATGTAAAGAGAATAGAGTAGTGGTCAGCAACATTCCAGGATTTCTGAATCTCTCTATGTGTGTGTTCAATGTCTCTCCTATTTAGCATCTGTGAGTTAATCAATTTCATGGACTATGATTGATCCACCGGTGTTCAGGCAGAAAGATTGAAACCCTGAACTTTTGGGAGCCCTCCTAGGACAGAGGTGCCTATAACTGGAACAGAGTAACTTTAATGCAACAAAAACACATTCCAAACCATAATAAAATAGTATATACAGAAACCGAACATTAGCTCAGAGCATACTGTACCTCAACCTAATTTTAACATGTTATTATGTGTAATCATAAGAAGTCACAGATAGAGAGTGATACTGAATAGTCTGACAATGACAATAACATGAGTATGTATGTACAGTACCACACACACATACATGTACATTTTTTAAATAACCAGATTTAAAATTTGGGAATATCATACAAACTAATATAAATTTGCTCATGCTATGGCTATGGCCCCTATTCAGTTGAGCAATTGTTGTTAACTGAAGCCTGTAATGTAGCCCGTAAACTAGTTTGCTATTCAACTGGCGTCTTTTAGCAAGCCGCAAACGACCTACGGGTTGCAGGCTGAAAATCCCTGCGGTTGACAAAATCGTAACTTGCAACCCATCTAAGCCTTTTATCTTTCAAGCCCGCAAAAGTTATAATCGCGAAAATCTCAAATCGCTATTCATATGCTGCAATTCCTCAAGCCTGCCAATGTTTTCACACCTGTAAATGGCAAATGTAGAAGAAATTACTACGAGTACCAGATAGGACTCGCAAGGGGGTTAAACACCTGATCGTAGCACTGTAAATGCAAATAAAAAAATCAATACTGCACTTTAAAAGATGGGGAAAGTGATGACAGACATTAGAATTAATTGCACAACAGTCTCAAGCTCGCAAATCTGCAATAAAAAATGTTTTTGTTTTATTTCATTTTGGTGACATATTAATCGCAGGAATCAATGAGTTAATACATATCAGGTCACCCACATGGACTAAAACAGTTCATCATTCATTTCTAATATTTTGTACATTGCCAAATTGCAAGTCTGATCGTATATGGGACCTCTAAACGCTAATTGATTGATGTGTAACCTCCACAACGATGACGGTCTCATTTACTATTGGCTGTTTCTAAATCAGTAGTTACGGCCTTGCTTAATTGATCATGAACACGCTCTGAACTACGGTGCATTGTTTACGGTTTTGGCTTTCAGCCCATAAATTACAGACTTGTTCAATTGAATTGCTTTGTAATTGTAGCAAATTTCAAGCCCCCAGGCATACGGCCTGTATAAAGCAGTCTGCGGCCTTGCAATTGAATAGGGGCCTAAATCTTCCATCATTCACAGCAGAATTATCTTTCTACCCTGTCTTCCCCATCCTCCTTAACTCCCCAAGTACCCTCTCATACTCACCAAACACACCAGCAGCCTCTCTCATATTGAGCTTGTTCCCAAGTAGTCTCTCTTATACATCAATTGCTCCCCAGTAATTTTCCTCATTCTCACCATGCCCACATGTACTCTCCCTTATGTTCATCCATCCCATTAATAGTTTCTCTCATATTTTCCCTACCCACAAGTAATCTCTCTCATACTACTTGTAATGGACTGCAGTTTACCCATGTGCTTTAATCTTTGGATTTATTACCCATGTGTTTTAAAAATAAACTATCCAAGACAGACCATTTTTGCCTGCAGGCTTTAATAACAGACTGTCCTGGTATCGTAAGAGAGGCATATAACACTTCACTTGTCGTCCTTTTGTCTTTGTATTTGTCACGGTCCTGGATTTGAAATTACTTGAACAATTTAATATTTACTCATTTGGTGGATTGAATATGGAAGAAAATGGAAGAGGCCATTATATACCATACGTCCTGGGGGCCTACTTTTTTATAATCCAAAAGCAGGTCTAATCAACAGAGACCTCCTGACTGAATGGCTATGGTGTGCCCCACAAGCTGGCTAAATGTTGATTGGAATATTGATTTAACCTTCCCGCATGCATTTAGCACCACATTGGAGTATACACTATATATGTTTTTAATCAAGTTATAATAAAATTCCTGTTTTTATGTTTTGTTGTTCTAATGGATATATAGTGTCAAGCCGTGGAATGAAAATACGGTCAAGCTTATTGTTTACCAATTGTTGATTTTTGGGTTTAGTCCAATTGTTGGCCTATAGTTACATATCTTAAATGGAGCTGAATGTCTACCTATAACCCAAATGAGAGGGACATAGAAAATGTATTAAAAGAGACAGAAGCAACCTTCACGAATACAGGTATTAACCCCCATGTCCCACAATCTGGTGTCTCCCAGGCCCTCAGAGAAATGCAAAAAAAATAAAAAAAAACAAATCACAGCAATATTGGAGATATCAAGCCTCCAAAATGATGGAAAAAAATCAATAATACCTAGGTGACTAAGAGTACAATTTATTCCTGCATCCCATCTGCTCAATGAGACTTTTCAGAATAAATGGCTGGAAACAGTTACAGAGTGCTTATTAAAATTAATGAATCTAATTATAGAGGCTGAGCAGAGTAACCTCGTTACCATAAATCAAAAGGTAACACAGGGCTTGAGGATCTACTTAAGTTAAATTCTGCCACTGAGTATGAATTATTTAATACAAGATTACAGACCAACATTGATAAATTCAAAAAGGAAATTATAAGTAGAAAATAGAAAAAATTCTGACAAGATCAGAATGATTACAAAATGAGGAGAGTGTTTAAAATCACTAGACAGAGAATGGAACCAACTCCCTCTTATATAAGTTCATCTGAACTTGAGATCTGAGATACTGAGGAACATGGTACATCATCAGGTTCGTTTTACCTCTAATAATGGTAACTGGCGATCTAGAAAATCTATATAAGAAAACCAAAGATAAGAAAGGGTCTCAGTACATAAAAAAATGTAAGTTACTTGGAGACACAATCCATAAAATTATTATAAAACAATGAGGACATTGTAGTGAAACAACCAGACAAAGGGGGAAATGTGGTGGTAATGAATAGTCAAGATTATCTTGACATGTGTCTAAACATTCTAGATGACAAATCTACATGTGCCCTCCTTGAAAAAAGTAATTCCAGGCGGAACTAAAAAACATCTTGTCTAAAGCCAAAGATGAGGGACTAATCAGTTCAGACATGTTTGAATTCCTTCTAATTAAACAACCTACATGCTCCACCTTTTATGCCTTACCTAAGGTCCACAAGAATAAAATACCTATACCAGGGAGACCAATAGTTTCTGGTACTGATAACCTAACACAAAATATAAGTTTACTTGTGGATGACTATTTCAAGGAACTTGTAGTAGCTCTACCTTCATACATGAGGGACACCACCTATTTATTATGCCACCCTCAGGACGTGTGTGTACCCAACAATACCATATTTGTAAGCATTGTGTAGAGCAGTTATACACAAGTATCCCTCACACCTTAGGTATAAAAGCTGTTGAGTTTTTTTGAGAAGTAAGATAACTACTTTAGAAGCATACAATAAATTGATTATTGTACTACTGGAATTCATACTCACCAAAAACATTTTTTCTTCAATCATAAATGGTACCACCAGAAGTAAGGTGCCACCATGGGGACACCCTGAGTGCCCAACTACGCCATCCTATTTTTAGGTTGGTGGGAGGACGCACAGGTTTTTAATGACCTATTGGCTGAACATACCCAAAAGATCTTGGTATGGCATTGTTTCATAGACAATATATTAATATTCTGGACTGGTACTAATTAAAATAATTTGTTTCTGAACTGAACAAGAACGAATTAGGGATATGTTTAACCTATGATGCCAATATAACAAAAATTACTTTTCTTGACAATTCAAAAAAAACAAAACAAGTACAAGGATAAGAATGAAAAGGATATGAATAAGATGCGCTGTATACTAACTTATGGACAAAATTCAACAGATATAAAACACATTTTTGATATACACTGGCCAATACTCAGGGCAGACAGAGATCTGACAGGAGTGTTTCCCGAAAAATCTCTGATAACATATAGAAGAGCAAAAAATGTCAAAGATGAGATCACACACAGTCTATTTCAACTTAAAAAAAGTTCCAGAAACTGGCACCTATACAGCCCACAAAGGTATTTACCAATCCCAATGATGGATGAACATACAGAATTGATGCATTTTATTATTGTCTTTCTACTGGGGTGGTATACATTATAAAATGTATTTGTAATAAACTCTATGTGGGCAAAACTACACACCAGCTCAGAAGGCGTGTGTTGGAGCATGTGTATTCAATACAAAATTAAATTGATACTCCCATAGCAAGACACATCAAAATACATCATAAGAATGATGCCAATGTGATCCGTTTTTGCGCTATTGATAATGTTATTCTGGGTCCTAGAAAGGGTAACCTTAACATAATATTGTTGCAAAAGGAATCCAAATGGCTTTGCCAGCTAAAATCTCAAAGCCCCTATGGATTGAACAAGGGCTTTTCCTTTACTCCATTCATTTGAAGATTAGATATGGTCTAGTAATGAATGTGGATAGGTACTAATATGGGACAACAAACATTTTTTTAGATATTTAAATACACATTTATATACAGGCACTGATATGCTGAATGTATGCAGTCTAACAGATTTTCAACGTATGTACATTCAATAAAATTCAAGTTAAATTTATAGTTCTATTCTGCATTTTTGAAACTACTACGGCACTTTATTACACATTATATTAAAATATTACATTTCACATTATAGTGGGCATGGCACACTTTCAATTTTGAAACAATAGCTCACGTTTGAGTGTATATTATTTATATTAGTTATAATTTTGGCACTTTATTGCAAACCATATTCAATTATATATTACAGTTGTAATTTTACATCTTTATACTTAATAGTTTCATAGTATTATAACTTTCTTAAGTGGACTTTGGTCATATTTTGCTTCTATTACACCATGTTGTACAGTATATCCAATGATATAGTAGAGTGGGTGTTGTACACTTTGAATTTTTGGAATTGCGGCTCATTGTTGAGCATATTCACGCATATTTATTTATTTATATATATATATATATATATATATTTTATTTTTATTTTTTGACTTTCATATTCATTTTATTTTCTTTCTATTACATGTTAATGGTTTTACCACAAACATTTGTTAACACGCATAAAGACACAATTTAAGACACAGTATATCTTTAACACGTTATCCCCCTTGTACTAATTTATACATTTACAATATGCATCACTGTACTATCACACAGAATATTTAATCCTGATGCAGTCAAATTACTATATTTTAATTTCCATTTTCATCATAGCACTTATATCACTTTTTGTCAATTACACATAACTATTTAGTAGAGTTTTAAATATCACCATTTCTATTATATTTCATTTGTACCCCTATATCATCTCCATTTTATTTTATACATTTTATCTTAATTTTTCACATTTTGGATTTATTTATATCTTATTATCCTGTTAATTGTTCTCTCAATTGTAGTATCATTTATATTATACTATTACTGTAGATATTGCCCCATCAGCCCTATTAAATTCCCCCAACGTGAAAACCTGTAGCCTGTAACGGAGCCCACTAGACTTACGGCTATTAAATTGGCCACTTACAGTTACCCGTAAATGATCTGTGGGTTACAGACGTAAAAACCCTACGGGCGTCGAAATCGGAACTCTGTTGCCACAAAGCCTTTGATCTGTCAACCCACTGGCGTTCAAACCGTAAGCCGCAAATGGAGCCGGGTATTAGAGAGGGCCCGCAGGGGGAGTTTAAATTCCTATCCGTAGCACTGTAAATACAAATATAAACACACTACTTTATTTTAAATTAAAGGGAAAGTGATGTTAGGTATTACAATTAATAGCACAACATTCTCAAGCTCGCAAATCTGCACTATAAAATCCTTTTTTTTCCGGTTTAATTTCCGTGTTATATCGATCCCGGCAATCAATATGTTAATACATATAATGGAACTTGCATGTAATAGAATATCATATTTACTGATTTATTAATATTTAATTTTTTCTGGAATGCTGGTCTGATCATAACTCGTAATTCAAACCCATAAGGGATTGAAATCTAACCTCCATTTTTCAGTGACGTAATGATGATGATCTCTTTTATTATTGGCTCCGTCTAAACCCCTAACTACAGGTTTGACCAATTGATCACGGCCGTACATGCAACTTTTGGATTATAATATGTACCTGGAGTACATTAATATATTGATTTAACATACCTGCATGCATTTAGCACCACATTGTAGTATATACTATATATGTTTTTAATCAAGTTATAATAAAGTTCCTGTTTTTATGTTTTGTTGTTCTACCGGTTATATAATCCCATCAAATGTTTCCCCAATCAGTAGGTTCAAAGGTAATTTAAAATCGACAAGGCAGCATGCTGGTATTGTTATGGAAAAATTAAAAAAAAGTTGCTTTGGGAAGGATAGCAGGTCCTTTGCATTATCCTCCCATGGACAACTTGCACATTTCACCACTGGGTGTGGTTCCTAAGGAGGAAGTAGGTAAGTACAGACACATTTATCGTTTGTCCTATCCTAAAGGGGGATCAGTGAATGATGGGATAAAAGATTCCTTGGCTTCAGTGAAATATGCTTCTTTCAATCAGGCAATTGCCTGGTTCAGAAAGCTAGCTGTGGGGCATTCTTGGCAAAGTCTGACATAGAGTCAGCTTTCAGCTTGCTCCTGGTGCACCCAACCTCGCATCACTTATTAGGATTCAAGTTAAATAAAGAATACTATGTAGACCTATGCCTTCATATGGGGTGTTCAATTTATTGCTCTTACCTTGAAGCATTCAGCTCATTTCTACAATGGGTTGTGGAATCACCAGGCAGTTATTCCTTATAGGTATGACTCTGTGCGGGTAGTGCCAACCTTTGAGGTATGCAAGCAACTTGAATTGCTTTACATGCATAGCTCAAGAATCTGGCATGCCAATGGCCAAGGACAAGACAGTGGACCCTGTAAATGTCATCCAGTTTTTAGGAATTTCTCCTGATTCTGTTAAATTGCAATCTTCACCATCTATAGAAAAGGTGGAGGACTTACATTGATCTATTTCCAGAGTTGCATCATGCAAAAAGTTTACCTTGTTGGACCTACAGTCTCTGTTGGGGAAGTTGAACTTTGCCTGCAGGGTGATTCTCATGGGGAGAATTATGGTAGATGCTTATTTTTCACAACTGCGGGGGTTAAGAAGCATCACCATTTCATAAGGATAAAAAGAGCAATTTCTGAAGATTTGGAAATCATTCCAGGACCAGTTTAATGGAAAGTCATTCTTTCTAGCCAAGAGAGTACTGACCCATGACATTGATCTTTTTACAGACGCTTTGATCAGGAAGCATCGGCTTTGGTGCATACTTCAAGGGTCAATGGTGTGCAGAGTCATGGCTGCAGGACTGGATCGAATCAGATTTGGTAAAGAACATGGCCTTACTTGAGCTGTTTCCAATCATAGTGGCAATATATATATATGGGGAGATCAGTTACAGGGCCAGTACGAAGTATTCAACTGCAATAAGCTGTCATTGCTGTGAATAAGTTTACATCTTCATCTATCCTAGTGGTTCAATTGATTAGGCGAATGGTGTTGGGTTGCATGGAAAGAAATATACTATGAAGAGCAGTGCACGTGCCAGGATGCAAGAATGTTATTGCTGACGCGCTGTTGAGGATGCAATGACAGGACTTTAGAGATAATGCTCCAGGTGCAATGGCAGAACCTACTCATTTAATGGACTCTGACATGGGATGTCTTGTATAAAAGGACAGGTATATGTCATGCTAAGGCTAGGGGACATGGGTTAGGTAGTAATATGTTATAAGGGTGAGTGGTTAGTGCGGGCTATTTCTGGTTATGTTGCTTATTTACAAGGGTAGGGTGCTTGTGTCAGGATTCGTTACATATAACTTATTTATTGTTTAGTAGTTTAAAAATAGGGTGGGTAGTAGTGGGGTAATATCTCCTTTGTCACCCTAAGGTGGTTGGTCTGAATCTATTACAAACACCAATTTATACAAAACACTTGCTTTGCAAGTATGGTTCAGCATATAGTTTGGATTATGGGTCACTCCTACGTGTACTGGGCCAGACGAACGGCAGCGATGAAAGATGGTGGTTTGCAGCTAGGTTTTGAGAGAGAATTAGTAGAGTTAAGGTGGTTTGGTAAGAAGGGTATAAAGTGGGAAGGGATGTTGGTGAAGATGGTCCAGTATGCTAGGTGGGTGTCCCCTCCTGATATATTGGTGATAGATGCCGAGGTAATGATTTGGGGGATGATTCCATTAAAGGAATCCATTATGATAATAAAGAAGGATTTAGCTAGGCTGGTTGAATTATTCCCTGATTTAATTTTGGTGTGGTCAGTTGGTGATCGAGCTTGGGAGAATTTCTATTCATCACAAAAATTTGGATGGTCCCGATTATAGGAGCTTTTACTGGAGGGACGGGGTACACCTTAACGAAATTGGTCTTTTAATTTGGGTTTGGAGGATGGGCTATCGTTGGCTTCTGTGAGGGGGCACAGTGATAGAAGCATGTCTTCCGCAGTGTTTACTGGTGAAGCAATTAAAGCACAGAAAAGGGGATGGGGGTAAACTGCATTAGCAGCATGTCTTCCGCGGGGGGTTACTGGTGAAGCATTTAAAGTAAAGAAAGAAGGGAGGGGCAGGGGACAAGGTGTTAGAAGCGTGTTCCCTGCTGGGTTTACTGGGGAACTTTGTTGTGAAAGACGGTGGAGCACATATCGCTGGGAGGAGAGGTTTGCTTTGGGGGCGGGCACAATTTGTAAGGTATTGCGCCTGTGGCGGGGGTGCTTGCCAACAGTGGGGCACAGCAGCAGTATAAGGTATTGCGGTGGGAGCAATCAGGGGGCACGGGGTTCCCTTGTAAAACAGTGGTGGGTGGGGCAAGCACCTTTTTCATTATTTGTTAAGAAGTTATGTGTTAATAAGTTAAAGTTGTGCGATCAATAAATAATCTGTGGCTGTTTAACCCCATCACAAATGTGAGTTTCATTATTGGGTTGTGTCCATTATTTTGGGAGTCCATATTCACTATGCTCCGGTCAAGTTCTTAATTTTTTCAGAGATCCTTTGGAAACTAATGAGCCAGGACTCCCTGCGGGCGTGCTGCGGGCTTGAACTCTGCTACAATTCTGGTGCTATTCAATTGAACAAGCCCGCAAGTTACGGGCCGAAAGCCAAAGCCATAAACCATGCACTCGTTTGTATCAGTTCAGGGAGGGAACTTGATCAATTAAGCAAGCCCGTAACCACCCATTTCGAAACAGCCAATAGAAAATGAGACCGCCATCATTATGGCAGTAAAACATTGAGGTTACATGTCAAATAATTAGGTTTAAGGGTCCGATATGCGATGGGACTCGCAAACCCTCAAAATACAAAATAATAAAATTGAATGCCAACACTGTTCTAGTCCATATGGGTGGCCTGATATGTATTAACTCATTGATTCCCGAGATCGGTATAACCCCGAAATGACACATAATAAAAAAAAAAATGTAATTGCTGATTGCCGGGCTTGAGACTGTTGTGCAATTAATTCCCGTCATTTACAGTGCAATAGTGATTTTTTTTATCTGCATTTACTGTGCTGTCCTCTCTAGCGCTCGTAGGATTTTCTCCTACATTTGCCGCTTACGGGTGTGAAAACATTTGCAGGTTTGGGGAATTGTAGCAAATAAATAGCGATTTGCGCTTTTAGCCATGGTAACTTTGCAGACGGGAAAGATCAAAGGCTTCGGGATGCTGTAAGTTCCACTTTTAACAACCGCAAGGTTTTCAAGGCCGTAGCCCGTAAACCGTTTGGAGCCCGCAAAAAAGATGCCAATTGAATAGCAAATTAACTTACGGTCTCACTTACGGGCTCCAGTAACTTACAATTGCTCAATTGAATTAATTGGCTCTGTATCTTTGCCGAAGCAAAGTGAAATTTTAAACCTCTTTTGGGCAGCCACCTTCACACTTCTCAAGGTGCCTTCCAACTCCTAAACTCCCCACCCATGAAAAATCACAGACTTGGATAGAGTTGCCAGGTTGACCCAATTATACACTCAACACTTAAAGAGTGCCACCTTCTTCTAGAATGCACAATGTACACTTGTGTGCCACTTAAACCTTGCAAAGTGCATGCACCACTGAAACTCCTCCATTAAATTAATTGTAGTATGCATGTGAGTGTGCATGAAAAGAATGCTCACCTCCACTCTTCCTACAGCTGGCTGTTCCACGTTCACTCACATTTAATCCCGTATTTATCAAACGGTGAGTGCATTTTGGCACCACTATCGTTCAGCATTCAAATAAGTAAATGTATCAACTGACATGTGTGAATTCATCAATACCAAACATATTTGTATGTAAGTGGTGTATTAGATGCTCGAATGCATGGCGTATATGAAAGATTTGCATTATATAGTAATTTTCAATGGGAGGCCTATTACATAACAGAACTGCGATAGTTTATATATATAAATCTAACAGTATATACCATTTTACATCATAATATATATGAATAGTAATTAAATAATGTAATAATAGAAATATTGCAAATATATACTATAATACTATCAATATTAATTAACATTAATGTTTATTATGTTTTTCTTTAAATTATATTTTACTATTATTAAATGTCTTATTATTATTATTAGGGTAATGTGATTAATATTGCTATCAATTGTATTATTAATTTTGTTATAAAAAAAAAAATTACATTTGAAATTATTATTTTTCTGACTAACATATTCATTGCTCTATTTAATTGTTGCTGTTGCTCAGTCCTTCAGTCGTGGCTGACTCTCGGTGACCATATGGACGCAGCACACCAGACACATCTGTCAGTGTTTCTGGTTATGTGTATCCAAATGGTTTTCTTGGCAAAGATACTGAGGTGGGTTGCCAGTTCCTTCTCCAGTGGACCGTGATTTGTCTGACCTCTCTGCTATGACCTGCCCATCTTGGGTGGCACTCAAGCACCTTCACCATGACAAGGTAGCGATCTAGAAGGTAGAGATCTATTTAATTACAGCAGCTTAGAAATACATTGTGCAAATGCCAAGGTCTTTCTGAGCCGATACTTCTCATTGCAGCTTCTTCAGACTGAGCACCAGTCCATTACAAGTCTCTGTATTAGAAAGAGGGGAAAACTAATTGTCTGATGCATTAAGATGAAAGAAGAAGGAGAAGAGATGAAGGGATGATAAAAAAAGGAATTAATCACAAGGCACCTGCTGCTCCACCCACAGCACTGTGGGACTACCAGAGTGTGTTAGTGTTGCATATATACACTGTGTCCAGGAGAGGCAGCAGGTGAAGCCCACTCATCTCTAAGTGATCCCCCGGTTCTCTTCCCCCCAAGGGCCCCACTGCACCTGACCTGCAATCACAATAGCTACATGTTACCTCACAAAGCTCCACTCCTGGCAAGTCATCTAACCTGTCATCATAAAGGTTGTACATTATCTAACAATGGCTGCAAGTTACATCATAAAAGTCTACATTCTGGGCCACAGTATAAAGAGGGCCGATCACCAGCACCCTCCTCAATCAGCTGCAGCCTCCACTGGAGATCACTACATGGTCTATGCCAATTTATATTCATGGGTGAGGTGCAGATCATCAATATTAGTGCTACAACCATCACATGATACAAAGGAGCCTTGCACACAACCAGCAACAGGTTGACAGGCCCAATCCACAATGTTGGCTTCTAGATAACAGAATCAGAGAGATTGATTACCAGTTATGTATGCCTTGCTTCTTGTCTGCTCAAGGACACGGGTCAAGACTATTGTGTCAGCACATGCATGACATCATTAAGCTGGAAGAGCATCTGTCCTATAGATCCACAACTCTAGGATGGGCCTAAGAGTTTGCAGCAGTACCAAGGAGACTGGTTTTATTGTGTAATATCTGTAGAAAAAGGAAAATATCTAATGGTATTCATATGTAATAGTGACTGAACTTGAAGGAGCTATGTTTGGGTTATGGACTGTCCTTGTGTATATGGAATAATTTCTGACTTTCACTTTTCTTGTCCTAATTGAGTTGGAGGGATCAGTATAGGAAGATGCCACTGTGTGCAACTGATATCACAGAATACCTTTTACCACCTTCTGATGAGTCCTACCATTCACCTCATTTGTGCTTTTGAGAAAGACTATGCAAACTAATTAGAATGCTTAAAAATTTATATATATTTAGGCAAAAAAAGTGAGGCAACGGCCATTTGCTGTGGGGAGCTCGTCCTAAAAGGAGCTCCATTAGATAAAGTTTCCTTTTTTTATAGAGAGACATTTTTTTCACCAGTCAATCAGAATCTGCAAAAATAGTATATAGGATGAAGGTACGATCAAAAAATGGTTATTTGACGCAGGAGGTGAGTTACTATGAAAGAAGAGGACGGATTTTTCGATCAACATGGAAGTGCCCTCTTAAAATGGCAGAAGAGTAAGGAGGATGGGCATCAATGATCGTCGCTGGAAAGCATCAAAAGGTTACAATTTTCCCCATATATATATATATATATCACATATAATATTTTCCGTAGTGTGTAAAGCCAGCACTAGAGCACTGCGTGTCAATGAGCGGCGCTAGCTGCACATTGCATCCTGAGGAGGGGGACGAGCAAGGGAGAAAGACAGAGGGGAGGGAGAGAGGAACAAGACACGGGGGAGGGAGAGAGGAGGGGAAAGAGACAATGGGAGAGAGAGGGGAAAAGAGACAAGGGAGAGGTGGAAAGTGACACAGGGGAGGGAGGGAGGAGGGAAATAGACACAGGGGAAGGAGAGGGAGGAGGGGAAGGAGAGGGAGGAAAGAGACAAAGGGGAGAGAGGGGGAAAGAGACACAGGGGAGGGAGGGAGGATGGGAAAGAGACACGGGAGGGAGAGGGGGAAAGAGAAACAGGGGAGGGAGAAAGAGACAAAGGGGAGGGAGAAAAGGGGGCAAGAGACACGCAAGGGGTAAAGACACAGGGGAGGGGGAAGACACAAGGGAGGAGGGGGAAGACACAGGGGAGGGGGGAGAGAAACGGGGGAGGAGCGAGAGACACAGGAGAGGGGGAAAGAGACACAGGATAGGGGGGAAGAGACACAGGATAGGGGGGAGGAGACACAGTGGAGGGAGGAACGAGACATGGGGAAAGACATGGTGTTAAGCGACACAGAGGAGGGCGTTAAAGAGACAGGGGAGGGGGGAAGAGATACAGGGGAGGGAGTGGGCGGAAACAGACACGGGAGGGAGAGGTGGGGAAGAAACACGGGAGGGAGATGGGGAAGAGACACAGGAGGGATGGGGGAAGAGACGGGGGGAGAGACACAGAGGAGGAAGAGAGGGGGAAGGAACATAGGGGAGGGAGAGGGGGAGTGAGGAGACATAGAAGGGGGATGGAACAGACATAGGAGAGAGGGGAAGAGACACAGGGGAGGGATGGGGGGAAGAGACATCAGATATTATCCCGTCAATTTTGCCGGGCTAGTTAATAGTATGTATATATATATATATATATATTTTTTTTTTTTTATGTATTTAAAGTTGGGACTATCGGGTTCCTCTATGAACCACCATGAGGGGTTTCAAGTTTACTGCCTCTCCTCAGCGTGGGATCCTAGCTTGTGGGGGAGGTAGTTTACCACAACAATCATTTCATTTATGGTGGGCAAAAGAACGATAGAAGCCCTCCACAGTACAGTATATATATATATATATATATATATATATATAATATTTATATTTAATTCAGTATTCTGAGAAAGACAGATGCTACTCTTAAAAGCTTGTCAGCTTGTCATTCTAATATGTTTGTCCAATAAAAAAGGTATTGTTATATACTGCAATATTTTGATTACTCATCTAGATTACTGGACACTCACGGCTACCTCACATTTATATATATATATATATATATATATATATATATATATATATATATATATATATATATAAATTTAGTTTGCCATGTATATATACTACAGAAATGTATGATTGAAGTATATAACAGTAACTTTTTATTGGACAAACATATTAGAATGACAAGCTGACAAGCTTTTAAGAGTAGCATCTGTCTCAGAATACTGAATCAATATATATATATACATATACTGTACTGTGGAGGGCTTCTATTGTTTTTTAGCTCACCATAAATGAAATAATTATTGTTGTAAACTACCTCCTCCACAAGTTAGGATCTGGGCCCAAGCTGATAAGAGGCAGTGACCTTGAAACAGCTGTACGTGGGTAGGATTCCTGGCTTGAGTATAATCCATCCTGAGCTTTGCAAAAAAGCTCTGTAATAAAACGGGTATATGGTTTGAAGGAAGCCATATTTAAAATGGTTTTGGACTGCAGGAGCAAAGCCTTTGTGGTCACATTTGCATGTTCCCTGCCCAGGCTCCCAGAGTGCAATGTTATAACTGTATTTTCTGGAGTTATATATATATATATATATATATATATATATATATATATATACTAGCGAATTGCCCGTCAAAAAATGACGGCAATGAAATTGTAAGGTAGCTAATGCTGTTTGGTGTGTAATAATGAAATATATAATACAATTAATAACTGAATATACTTTACCTATTTTGAAGCATTGTGTTGAAGAGCTGGCAATCTGTTTTGATGTTGCTGCAGCATTAGTGGTGTGGAGCTGCTGTGTAAGCGTGCTGAATGTGTGCAGTGTAATAGTGTGCGTGCGCGAGACCAAACCGTTAGCGTAGTGGTGTACTTCCGTATTGGCGTAAAATGGCGGGTTATCTGTGGTATGCGTCTTTGCGGATTAACCGTTGGTGCCTCGTACTGTTTTTCGAGTTTCGTGTGGTGTTTTGCGAGTGTGTTGTGGTGTTTTACGTGTTGAGAGTGCTGTAGCCTTGTTTTCGTTTTGTTCGTCTGCCATTTTTTCTCTCGGTTAGCGATTTTATTAGTGTCTAAAGTGTTTTATTTTTATTTAAATGAAGGTGTAACTTGTTTTTTTGAGGTGCTGGATGGTTCCTCTTGCTGTAGGTAAGCTTTTTATGTGTGTGTTGTGTGTATTTATTGTGTTTTAAATGTTTGTATGTCGGCGTGCTGCGTCCGATGTTTGCGAGGTCGTAATGGTAACGTGTCTCGTATGGTGTTTGCGTGTGTAGCCTCGTTTTCGTTTTGTTCAGCGGCCATTTTTTCTGTCGCTTAGCAAATTTTTTAGTGTCTAAACTCTTTTATTTTGAGTGAAATGAAGGTGTAAGTTGCTTTTTGAGGTCCTGGATGCTCCCTGTTGCTGTAGGTAAGGTGTTTATGTATGTGCTGTGTGTATGTATTGTGTTTCGAATTTTGTAATGTTCGCGAGTTGCGTGCGAGTGTTGCGAGGCCGTAATGTGTGTAAACGTGTGTCGTATGTTGTTTGCGTTGCTCCTAAAATTTAGCGAGTGTCGTAATTTGTGTGTCGTGTTATTTGCGTTGCAACGTGAAGTTTGCGAGGGTCGCAGTTGCTGGCATGGAGCGCCGAAGGCGCTCCATGCCAGCAACTGAGGCCCTCGCCCAGTGCCCTCGCTGCGCATCCGCAAATGTTTTCAGACCCGTAAATGGAAAATGGAAAAGAAAATCCTATGGGTACCAGATGCGACCCGCAAGGGGGTTTAACCCCCGTCTTCAGCACTGTAAATGCAAAAAATATATAAATACTGCACTGTAAATGATGGGGAAAATGGTGAAAGACATTAACACAACGGGCTCAAGCTTGCAAATCGGCAATCAAAAATGATTATTTCTATTTTTTTTTCATGTTTCATTTCTGGGTTATATCAATCTTGGGAATCAATGATTAATACATAGCATTCATTTTTATTATTTTGTCTGATCGCATATAGGACCTCTAAAAGCTAATTGATTGACATGTAACCTCCATGTATTGCTGACGTAATGGTGGCGGTCTCATTTTCCATTGGCTGTTTTTCAAAGGCTAATTACGGCTTTGCTTAATTGATCATGTTCACTCTCTGAACTGCTACATATGCGTGCATGGTTTTGGCTTTATGCCCGTAACATGAGGGCTTGTTTAATTGAATCGCTCCATAATTGTCGCAGAGTTCAAGCCTGCAGCAAGCCCGCAGACATACGGCCTGTATACCGCGAGTTGCGGCCTTGCAATTGATTGCGGCTCTATAGGTGCAGTACTTAAAGGAACTGAGCACATTTTCAACTGCACAAAAGATATATGTGTGTATGTGGTCCATAGCTCATTAACAGTGATTGCATTTTGTGATAAATTATTCAGTTGTAATAAAATGGACACTGATGTCACGTATTTGCTATTCTGAAGAGGTTTTAAACATTACAAAATATTTTCTTTGCATGACAAATATGTGCTGCAAAGGCGAAAATATAGTGATTCTTCCATATAGCTCTACAGTACAGGCATTGCAGCACCTTACCCATTGCAAATATTTTTTTTAGTATAGGAAACCATGGCCATGTGAATTAAAAAAATGTCCATCCACAATCAAGCAAAATAATATATATATATATATATATATATATATAGTCCTGTAATTTGTTTTGTTATGTACACACTACCATTTTTATGCTGGGATTGGATGACAGTGTTTTTATGCATAGTTTTTAATAATAAATATTTTTGGGATATGCAGATGGTGGAATCTTCTGTGTAATTAATTGTAACTGAGCACTAGTTCTTAAAAAGGCTCTATCAGTCTTTGGTGTGGTTATCTGCATATACATATATTCGATGTGTCACATCCTTTGTATGTACAGTTATACAATATTGCACATACCTCTACCTTCTGTAATATTCCCAAATTAGTTACTTTGCATGTGGTGACGTTTTATTTGAAACCCTAGACAACTGCCTAGTTGGTTGCTCTGTCCTAAGTTATGTTAATGTAAAGAGGTTCACATGCAGCATCCCCCAAATCGTTATCACTCCGTACTGATTATCCTACTAATCCCTAGCCACCTACCTCTCGCAGTCACCCTCGTTCACCACCCCCAGGCCTAACTCAATGCATCATCCTGTACTGGATGGGTGGTACTCAGAGAAGATTACCCATGACCATCTCTACTTTCACCACTAGATGCCACTCTTTATACACTTATTGTAGGCATTTTTTTCTTATGACGTTCCAGTCATTTATAGACGGCGTCCGTCCGGTTATGAAAGTGGACAGTGATTATTAGCTTTGAGCTATTTGCCCAACAATAGAAGAATGAAATATGGAAAAATGTTTAAACCATTTTGCATTCTGTGTGGCCTGAGAAATTACTAACAATATTATTATGCTAATGATTAGTTAGCTAGTGATTACATTTGCAGCTTATTTATTGGATCGATTTTAGATTACTAGCGACTTGCCTATCAAAAATGACGACAATAAAATTTGAAGGTTGGCAATGCTGTTTGCCACATAATGCAAGGCTCTCCCCCCTCTAACATGCGGGCTTCGCGATGAGTGCCTTTAGTGCTCATTGCAAGCCTCCCCCCACTCTCTGACCCCTGTGTCTGCTTCCCCCTCTCCCTTCCATGTGTCTGTTTGCCCCTCTCTCCTTCCCCCTGACCTGTCTTTTTTTCCCCTTATTTCACCTCTTTTTCTCCTCTCTCACCTCTGTGTCTCTTTCCACCCTCTCCTATCTCTCCCTCTCCTGTGTTTTTTTGCCACTTTCTCCCTGTTCAAGTCTTGCGTGCCTCACGATGAGCGCCTTTGGTTCTTTTTTTCAAAGTCATGCAGGCCTTGCCTTCAGACTTGTTTTGAGCCTTTTTCAAAACATTTACCGGTTTATGGCCGCCATTTTTTACTCTCTTTTCGATCTCTTAAAAACGCCAATTAAACCTCAAATTAGCTTGCAACCTCACTCACAGGCTCACTGCCTCTCCCCCTGTCCTGTGTGTAAGGTTGTAAGTTAATGTTTTAATTCATTGGCGTATTTTTGGGGTCTTCCGATGGCTTCCGGCTTTTGGGCTTGAAAAAAAATGGCAGCCGTTAAAAAGTCTTATTTTTTTAAAAGTGTTGTGTGCCTCGTGGTCATCGGGGGCCTGGAAATGAGCGCCTATGGCGCTTATTGTCAGCCTTTTTCAAAGCCTTCAGCGTTTGTTCGTGGGCCTGGCAATGAGCGCCTTGGCGCTCATTGCCAGCCTTTTTCAAAGTTTTTGGCACTCATTGCGCATGCGCAAGCCCATGACTTTTAACATGGCGTGAACGACAATTAGTATCTACCACAACTATATTTATGATATATTGCCAGCTGCATCGTAATTCTAAGATGATGCAGAACAGATGACACTTTACCTATGTGCAATCCGACTGGGCATATATGTGTTAATGAATGGTCACTGTAATGATCTAGGTTCCATAACTTTTGAAGTAGTAAAGTTCAGTATAAATACGTTTTCAGTTACTGTTTTAAAAAAAGCGCATCTTGTGTTAGGAAATTTGCACTACAATACCTAATAATCCCGCAGTGTTCCAGTTTTAGTTTATCCCTTTTTTTTACAAACTAATTTGTGTTATAAATCACCAGCAATAATCTCCTGCAGTCCACTCTGTGGCTCTGTGCCGCAATCTCTGTACTCCTGCAGTCCACTCTGTGGCTCTGTGCCACAATCTCTGTACTCTTGCAGTCCACTCTGTGGCTCTGTGCCACAATCTCTGTACTCCTGCAGCCCACTCTGTGGCTCTGTGCCACAATCTCTGTACTCCTGCAGCCCACTCTGTGGCTCTGTACCACAATCTCTGTACTCCTGCAGCCCACTCTGTGGCTCTGTACCACAATCTCTGTACTCCTGCAGCCCACTCTGTGGCTCTGTGCCACAATATCTGTACTCCTGCAGTCCACTCTGTGGCTCTGTACCACAATCTCTGTACTCCTGCAGCCCACTCTGTGGCTCTGTGCCACAATATCTGTACTCCTGCAGTCCACTCTGTGGCTCTGTACCACAATCTCGGTACTCCTGCAGCCCACTCTGTGGCTCTGTACCACAATCTCTGTACTCCTGCAGCCCACTCTGTGGCTCTGTGCCACAATCTCTGTACTCCTGCAGCCCACTCTGTGGCTCTGTACCACAATCTCTGTACTCCTGCAGCCCACTCTGTGGCTCTGTACCACAATCTCTGTACTCCTGCAGCCCACTCTGTGGCTCTGTGCCACAATATCTGTACTCCTGCAGTCCACTCTGTGGCTCTGTACCACAATCTCTGTACTCCTGCAGCCCACTCTGTGGCTCTGTGCCACAATATCTGTACTCCTGCAGTCCACTCTGTGGCTCTGTACCACAATCTCGGTACTCCTGCAGCCCACTCTGTGGCTCTGTACCACAATCTCTGTACTCCTGCAGCCCACTCTGTGGCTCTGTGCCACAATCTCTGTACTCCTGCAGTACACACTGTGGCTCTGTACCACAATCTCTGTACTCCTGCAGTCTACTGTGTGGCTCTCAGCTCTATTCTTCCACCACAGTGAGCGTGCACCTGCGCTATGCTATCCTTTTGTGAATTCTTCATAGTGTCCAAACAAATTTGGTGGCCATTTATTAAGAACAACTTTACTTAATATGTGAATTCCTGTTCTACCTGCTTGCAGTCCTCCATTGGGTGTACTTCCCCTGCTTCCTGTTCCCGACAAGACCTGTAGTGCTGTTGCTATACACTTTAACTGAATCACCACCTTCATAGATCCATACTTCCATTATGGTGATAGTAAATAGACTGACCAACATGACCTTTGCTTAAAATTGTGTCTGTCCAGGAACGAGCCAATACTTTTATGCAAGAAGTTGTTTGCTTATATGGCATATATTTTATGCATTCCATCCTCAGTTTCTAATATATATATATATATATATATATATATATATATATATATATATATATATATGGCACTGGTTCATCATGTACCTAGGCCCTCCATTTTTCACTCTGCTTCTGCTTTGGGACCAACAATCATGTCTTACATTCCTATACAACCATAAGCTAGCTCACAGAATGTCAGACAATGGTGACACATCTGTGTTTTTGTTCCTCTAGGCAACTGCTTGGTCTTCTTATCTTTTTATATCTCTAACCCTGTCGATGAGCTTCTGATTCATGGAAATGGGCAGAAATCAGGTTGATAAAGATTGCACACTTGAAAACTCTTTAGAAAATGAACCTGATTGATAACATGACTAGCTGTTGATTTTAATTAATCGGTGTTAGCATGCAATTTCTTGAACCAAGTTAGATTTGATATGTACAGAAATGTGGGTTGAAGCATTAATGTTCCAGTTTTAAACACTTCCTTTGGATGAGATGCAGAGACAGATAATTAAGGGCTCAAATTCCAAGTGTGAGTCCCCTGACATGATAGACAAACACAGCCCATCCTGCAAGGCCAGACGCAGGGAGCGGCAGCTCATCCCTGATCTCTCATCCAGGGTGGTCCCACTTGTGGGCAAAAAACTAAACCAAACAAGACCAGAAGCATCCAGATGTTTGGGGATTGCAGACCCACTTGCTGATATCATGTCAGCCTGCTTGCAGTAAGTGATGATACTGAGGATTCACAGTAACACTGCTTTTTTTTTATTTTTTATATATATATATGGCCGGACACTGAAAAATATATAATGCCATTTCAATCCAGTTATGTTACCGTGTATGTTGCTGGATTGTTTTAGTAGGACATGGATTTTGAATAAAGTGCTGCAGAAAATGGTGATGATGTAGAAAATGTATAGTAAAAACAGAACATTGCCAACGCATCTTTACAAAAAATTGAATTGCGGTGGAAGGTTTAGAAGAAGGGAAAAGTTATTATTTTAAAGATATTGTTTTTAAATTAAAACAAAGTTTTATCAGTAGTTGACATCACTCCAGTTCTGATGTTATTTTATTCAACCAATTCACTGAAAGGTGGGAGATCTTCCCAAATTGTCTCCAGGGCTCTAAAGAAATATAGTAAATGAATAGGTACCCCCACAGTAGTCATATGTATCAATATAAGAGGTTTATCATTATTACACAACTAGGAACTTGCCCGTCAAAAATGACGGGATTAAAATTGTCAGGCTGGCAATGCTGTTTGCCACACAATGTGAGGGTTTGGTCCTCTGAGCACCTTCTGCGCTCATTGCGAGCCTCTCCCCCCGTGTACTTCAAGTTTCCTGCTTTGCACTGATAACCTCGGCTCTCATTGTGAGCCCCACGTTGAGCGCCTTTGGTGCTCATTGCAAGCCTCTCCCGCTCATCAGTGCTCATTGCGAGCCTTTCCTCTCGCCTGCGCTCATAGCAAGCCTCTCCGGCTTGCGGTGCTCATCGTGAGCACTGTGATGAGCGCCTTCGCCCCTCATCGCGTGGCTCGCAATGAGCGCCTTTCCTCTTGCCTACTGTATGGGCCGCTCATCGCAGGGTTCGTTAACCTGCAGGTTTTGTGCTTGGGAATGCCATGTGTCTCTTTCCAGCATCTCCCCCCTGTCCCTTCCCTGTGTCTTTCTCCTTTGTGTGTGCTGAATGTTTGCATGGCTTGCGGTGTCTGCAGTTGGTTTTATTTTCAAAGTCCCGCGTGCCTGGCATTGTTCGTGCAAGTGTTACTGTCTTCAGCCATGTTTTTCCTCGCTTGGGCGATTTTCCAGTGACCAAAAACGCCAAATATGGGTGTAATTCACTTGCAACCTCACTCCCAGGCTTCCTGTGTCTCCCCCTGTGCTGTGTGTGAGTGTGTTAAAATTTTTTGAAAATCTTTTTTGTTTTTGTGGGTTTTTAGAGTTACCGTAAGTGCTTGAACAGTGCCACAACGCTGGCGAGCCTCGATTCGCGAGGCTCACTTGTGTGACGGCGCTGCTGGCTGCAATGAGCGCTGAAGGCACTCATTGCAGTCTAAGTGCTGCGCGCCTGCTTCACCTCACTTCACGAGGCTTTTAATATTCTGCCCAGCTACTATCCATTTTAAAGGGCCATTGTAGGTATATATTTTAAATATACTCTTTTGAAGAAATATAATTAAAAATAGGCTAAATGTTTTTTTAACCCTGTTCATTTTCATATGAAATAATACAGATATACAATCTAACATTCTGGCTTCAACATCCAGAGCTGGGAGGAGACTTTGAATACACAGGAAGCTGCTATCTGCAGGAAGGCAGTGTGGAAAGCGTATTAGTTTACAAGGACACACCCTCCTGAAAAAGTAACAGATTGTATATAAATAATTATGTTCACTTTCTGCTTTCTAAAATAATCACATATAATCGTTGTCAAAGTATGAGACGTCGTCACGCTTTGCGTGGTGCGTACTACGAGGCGAGCAGTGAAGGCAATGAAACACGCGGGACTTAGCCACCAAACACTGCAAGCAGTTGACCAACGCGGGACTTAGAAAAAAAGATTGTGAGACGCAGAACTTAAAAATAAAAACTACAAGACACGAAAAATACAAACTTAATGGCCGAACCGCACAAACCAAGAATTTAATAAAAACGACAACAAAAACATCACACCCAGGACGGGGTAACAGCCAGGACGTCTGGGAGTGAGGTGGAACACAAATTTAAGTAGATTTGGCCAAGTGAGGAAAAAAAATGACCGCCAAAAAAAAGGAAAACGAGGCTACACGACCCTGGACTGCACAAAACACAACCAACTGCGTAGCACTTTCACAGAGGAACGTACAAGGTACAAAATACACTATTACAAAGGACGGAAAATGCTTGCGAACCGCGTAAGACATAGACAAACGACCCCAGTTTACAAAACTAACTTGCAACTAATAACATTACGAATCTAAAATGGCGATTTACACAACTAAACCAACGGTTTGCCCTGCGCACGCAGCATATTTCTACTGCACAGTTGGGACATTGATGACACTTTCTCCTCAGGGCAGCAACAGTCCAACTGTACATTGTATGCTGCAGGAAAATAAAAACAGATTGTTAGCTCTTCAGGCTATTGATTGCTGGATATATTAATTACAAATAAGTAAACTAGGTAACTAATTAATTAATATTTAGTTAACAAAATATAGATATATCTATCTATCTTTGTGAAGAGCGTTGAAGGTGCTCAGAGGAGCAAAAGTACACGAGAGGAGAGGCTTGCAATGAGCGCCGGATGACCTCAGAGTAGAAAATGCTTTACATTGTGTGGTAAACAGCATTGCCATGGCTTCAAATTTTATTGCCCCGTCATTTTTGACGGGCAAGTCGCTAGTTTTTTTTTTTTTTAATAATCAAGATAAATTATTATTTTAATTGCCAGATAGAAAACAAATTACCAAAGAGGTCTTTAAAATACATTTTTACTGATTTCTATGAATAATGTATTAAAATCAGGGGATTTATTTTCCTCAAGGCACGTCACAAGACCTGGATGGATTTAGAGATATTCATGCTAAAGCAATGTGATCAGCCAGGTAGGGTATTCGCATGCATTTAGACCTGAAATAAGTGGTGCTTTTGTCATTGATATAGCCATATGTGCTCTGTACCATTGTATAAATGGTGTATAAGTATTTGTGAAAGGTGATTTTAATAGATTTTACACCCGCACACACACATATATATATAATGTATTATAAAACTGGCTTCCACTACTTCCTTACATTATTCTCCTGAACCTGCCAATATAACCAATTTGACAATGCAGGTGAACCCAAATTTGTAGAATATAATTGTCAATATCTATGGGCAAATTTCTATTGATCTGTCACAGAATGACGGACTATATTCACTAAGATTTGAAGTTTGCTACCAGCAGAAGGGGCTGTGAACAGGAGGCCCCTGTGCAAAATAATCCGATTAGTAATGTACCCCTTCCCTATAGTGAGCCAAGTACTTTGCACCTACTGCAGCAAAACCCTATTTCCAACTAAAATGTATCCACTTCCATTAGTGAATATGCTGAAAAGAATAATATTGACTAGTGATAATATGCTTCCTGTAATGAACATTACCAAGAGGTTTTCAACTGACAAGAGGGCATCCTTTGGGGCTAGAAGTAAAAGGAAAGAAAAGGGATCTTCACAGTAAGGCTGCCTAATCTGTGGAATTCTCAAAGGGGGTGGTGACAGCGGATTTGATAGATAACTTAAAAAATGTATTGGATATATTTTTAAATAAAAAGGGCATTCAGGGTTATCCTAGTTAATTAGTTAATTAAAGAGAGATTATTGATCCAGGGATGATTCCAGTCGCCAGTATCTGAGGTCAGGAAGGAATTTTATTTTTTCCCCTTTTGAGACAATTGGCAAAGTTTCAATGTTTTTTTGTCTTGTTTGCCTTCCTCTGGATCAATAAATAACAATTAATAAACATATTACAAAGGTCAAAGGAGATCTAAAAAGTTTGAACTTGATAGACTAACAATCCTGTTAAATTTGAAGCCCGTAGAGGCGTCAGAACACTCGCAAAAGCTGCGAGCTTGAAATTCAGCTGTGTTACAGAGCTATTAAATTGAACCATGCCGTGAGTTACGGGCCGGAGACGTAAACCCGTAAACCATTCTTGCGCACGTTGGATGTGCGGCCGTGAACATGATCAATTAGTCAAACCCATAGTTACGGGTTTAGACAGAGCCAATGGCAACAGAGATCATCATCATTACGTCACTGAAAAATGGAGGTTAGATTTCAATCCCTTACGGGCTTCAATTACGAGTTACAATCGGACCCACATTCCAGAAATAATGCAATATTGATAAATCAGTAAATATGATATTCTAGTCCATGCGAGTTCCATTATATGTATTAATACATTGATTGCTGGGATCGTTATAACACGAAAATTAAACAGAAAAAAAAGTATTTTATATTGCTGATTAGCGAGCTTGAGAATGTTGTGCTATTAGTTATATGTAAAGTTGTTTGTGTATATTTGCATTTACAGTGCTACGGATAGGACTTTAAACCCCTTGCGGGTCCTCTCTAGTACCCATAGGCTTTTTGGCTTCATTTGCGATTTACGAGATAGAACACCAGTGGATTTGTAGCAATTTAATAGCGATTTTCGTTCGTAACAGTTACGTGCTTGACAGATCAAAGGATTTGAGGCTGCAGAGTTAAAATGTCAACATCCCGTAGGGTTTTTCCCACCTGTAACCCGTAGATTGTTAGCGGGTTTGCTTTACGAGGCCAATTTAATAGCCGTAAGTCTTGCAGGCTACGTTACGGGCTACGGTTTTACACGTTGAGGGAATTTAATAGGGCTGTAAAAGTCTTTTTTCAACTTCAATTACTATGTAACTATGTAACATAGCCAAGAAAAAATCTTGTTACCTTCATAAGAAAAGTATAACACAGAGTGAATGATCTATATTGTTATCAGTTATAATGTAGCGTTTTACATTCTGAGACCGTAAGCAAAATGAGATGCCAAAGAGAACAAGGTGAGGAAGTGTTTTATTAAACCGTCACAAATATGCGACACTTACCTCATAAGCTGCACTTTCGATATCTCTCTGGGCTTTAACAGAACACGACAAAACAGGACTGTCCTGGGAAAAATTGCCAGCCATGGCAGGAGCCGCATGCCAACACACACACTGTAGGAATTGTAGCAGCTACTCACACCTGCGCCTATTCTAAAGTATTTTAATGATTCTTGCTCCGCACATATAAAGGACAGGTTAATTCATTTAACCCCAAGTTCATTGAGAATTGGGCTATAATAGCGGCTGTCTGGGTAACCGGATGTATCAATCCACAAAGCTCCAGCCTGGGACGTACGGCATAATTTATTATCCTATAAAGGCCGATTTTGCTCCGTGTTGCCGAGCTGCACTAATTGTGTCTCCCTGCATGTCTTTATACTGCAAACAATGATCGCAATAGGATCTCACCACCTGCAGCTTTAATGCGCAGGAAGTTAGGAGAGTAGGGGGTTATATATATATTTTTTTGTTATTAAAGGCACAGTGTCCCCTTTTGATATTCTGATGATTTATTCAGCTAAACAAAAAACACATTAAAACAAAACATTGCATCTGCATCTATTCTTCTTTTCTATGTATTATATCAACATTTGAATAGTTTGAGTTAAGGCTGAATAGTACGTAATGTTCTTTATTCAATGTATTCTCTTCAACTTTTTCAATGGACAACAAAACACATCAGTATGTGTTGCTGAAAAAGCTAATTTTACAAAAGCAATGGATTGTATTTTTAATTCATTTATTTGTTTTGAGTTGTTCTCTACAACTCAGTGTGTTTATATATAATTTGTTATAAGAGTTGAAATTAAATATAGGTCATTTATTTGACAAAAGAGAACTTTAAATCATTATGTGAGAAAATACATTTTCATTATAAATATTTGATCCTTTATTAGGATTTACATCTGGGGTGTCCCTAGGCAAAGATTCATCAGGTGCTCCCCGACACACATTTTAATATTAAAGTTTTTTCCAGAAAAGTCTTAATTGGGAGCTGTAGGCAAACTATGTATACATTATGACAGTGGGGGAAATGTTCTAGGAACATGTGGACCAGAGCTCCTAAAATATGTATTTCTGGCTCCTAAATATTTTTCAAGGTTTTAGAGATACAGTGGACCCTCTGTACTCGAATACCTCAGAACCTGTCGTTTTCGATACTCAACGCAGCTGACTGAGAAAACATGGCTTGGATCTTCACACTTGCTCTGTATTCGACGTCACCCCGCATCATTTCTCACCAGAAAGTAGGAAAGTACTGTGTAGCATGCCTACAAAATCCCCACAGCAGTCTATGTGCCTATAAGAGCCCAAGAGAAGCCTGTGTCTACAAGAATCAAAGTGCAGCCTGTGCCTACAAGAATCAAAGTGTAGCCTGTGCCTACAAGAAACAAAGTGCAGCCTGTGCCTATAAGAACCAAATTGTAGCTTGTGCTTACAAGAACCAAAGTGTAGCTTCCAAGTAATAACCTCTCTTCTCCTTCTGCTCCTATACATTGCCTCCATCCCATTGAGCCCTCAAACCCTCTCAGTCCAGTTAAAGTGAGGTTAAATTCTATTTTGTTTGATCTAATTCTTGTTTTATTTTTTTATTATGCCGGTTTAGTTTTAAGGTTTTGTATCTATAAACAACACCATCAGTTAAAACTAGAATGTGAGATTTTGGGGGTTCAGAACAGATTATTTCAGTTTACATTGGTCCCTAAGGGAAATGTTTGTTTGGTACTCAACCTTTTTGGTACTCAACCTGCCGTGCAGAACGTATTAGGGTTGAGTACCAAGGTACTACTGTACTTAATATGTGCCCAGTGAAAGATTAAAACGACACTAGAGTTAACTGAGGTATCTCCTTAAATAGACATAGAAAGGTTATTTTTTCTTTTGTTTTTCTTTTGTTTGTATCTGAGGATATATAGTAATTTAATACATATTTTCATTTTTCAAATGAAGGTCTAAGAGCACAATAAACAGATCAACAGATCAGTCGTAAACACAGCATGAAATCCCAGCATCCAGGAGAGGAACATATTCATACACTTATGTCCTAACCAAGAAAGACTTTTTAAAGGGAAAATAAAATGGGGACGATAGTTATTAATCCAATTTAATTATTTTACATACAATCACAAGCTAATGAATTCAGTTGTTTGAAGTTGAAATTAAGATTACTTGCTCAGTAGACAATGTTGAAATAATAACTAGAATATCTAGAAGCTGTTTGTTTACATCTCTAAACAGAAGATGTACAGTCTCTCCCATTGGGGCCTTTGCAAACAGTTACTTGTTTACACCTCTATAGACCAGGAAACACAGTGTAACTCGAATTACAACAAAACTACAACTAAAAATATATACAAACTATCAGGCACATGCTTGAAAATAATTATTGTGACTTGTTAACAACAATTACAATTCACTCTGTATTAAAGTACAGTAAAGCCAACACCTCTATAGAACTCACCAATGGTACCACTAGTACAGTGAACCCCTACATTGAGAGGCCCAGTCCAATAATATAATCCACACATCCTTGAATTTCACAGGGTGATTTATGACAGGTTGATTGTACTAAGAAAGATGTGTACATATATTTAAAGCAGTACTACAAAGTGAATATAGCTTCATCTATAGTAATGGACTTATCTAGCTTTCAAAATGTAGGCACAACAGCACATTTGGCTCAGGTAGTAGTAAATATAATAGTGTACCACTCTGCACCTTCTATAACATCAGCTGTAGAAAGGAGCATACACTGTGCTGTCACATGGCTCACACAGCAGGTCTAATATTCTTATTTTCCAATGTCCATTGGTCCCTGTCTAACCTTGATACAGGTGCAGTTTAATAAAACTAGCAACAATTATGAATTTTAACTTTTAATTTTAACTGATTAATTTTAATTTTATCATTAACAAGATCCTCCCGTGTAGTTCTGGGCTGATTCCTCACCGTTCTCATGATCATTGAAACTCCACAGGGTGAGATCTTGCATGGAGCATCAGACCGAGGGAGACTGGCAGTTATTATGTGTTTCTTCCATTTGCGAATAATCACACCAGCTGTTGTCACCTTCTCACCAAGCTGCTTGGCGATGGTCTTGTAGCCCATTCCAGCCTTGTGTAGGTCTACAATCTTGTACCTGACATCCTTGGACAGCTCTTTGGTCCTGGCCATGGTGGAGAGTTTGGAATCTGATTGATTGCTTTTGTGGACAGGTGTCTTGTATACAGGTAAAAAGCTGAGATTAGGATCACTCCCTTTAAGAGAGTGCTCCTAATCTCAGCTCGTGACCTGTATAAAAGATACCCGGGAGCCAGAATTCTTGCTAAATGATAGGGGATCAAATACTTATTTCCCTCACTGACCTACAAATCAATTTATAACTTTTTTGACATGCATTTTAGTTTTTTTGTTATTCTGTCTCTCACTGTTAAAATACACTGACCATTAAAATTATAGACTGATCATTTCTTTGTCAGTGGACAAACGTTGAAAATCAGCAGGGGATCAAATACTTTGTTCCCCCCACTTTATTTTAACTTTGCATTTATATATGAAATCACTATGTTTCAAACGTTGCTGTTTATGAAATTTGTCAAGAGTAACATATCTATGTATGTACCATTTATCGGAGATGTATATTAAAGGTATATGAAAGTTTCATGCATCTGGTAGAGGAGAATCAGTAGTGTATGCAAGCATTTTCACATGGAAACATCACAAAATAAACATTAATAAACTTAACTTTCTTCACTTTTCTGGCAGTTGATTTTGAGAAGAAATGCCCCAGAAAATCCAAGCTAAATTAGCATAGAAGTCATAATTAGTTGTGGCCAATTAGAGACAACCACAACATTGTTACAGTCTATTGGAATACAGTCTCTGCAGCAAAGTATCATGGGATTTAAAGCTGTTTGTTCCTACCACACACCTCTCTCTCCCCTGGAAGGAAGGATCTCCTCTACTGAATCTACACTGTGCTGCTATTGTCTGGAAGCTTAGTATAGGGTTAAAAATGTACTTGGATGCAGTTTTTCTATTGGTTAGTATGAGGTGCCTACATAAACACCTCTAGGGGGTTGAAGCCAAGCTTTTTAATAAAATAAATAAATATGTGTATAGAATTAATCAATTAAATATATGTTTCTGATATAAGCAGGATGTGTTACAATAGAACAAGTTAAAAACAGGGAAACTTAGATATATTCTTTTCATGTAGGAAAGGCATCAACATAACTGAACTCCAGTTGACACAGTATTTATTAATACTGTTAGTATACATACACAGAATGGGGGGGGGGGGGACAAAAAGCAGATAAACATTGCTGTTTGTTATTACCACCCCATGTGGGTTTCTCTGTCCCCATTTTATTAATCATCACACTCACGGCTTTCACGTTCATTGTTAACTCCCATCCCCAGCCTGTTTAGGTATCACTCTATTTAGAGCTTTCTTTTTGTTCATGGCTTGTCCTACATTGAGGTCGGCAGGATATAAAGCCTTGCTTTGGCTGGGGGTCTTTCCCACGATCTTGGCACCGTCCTCTGTACACTTGCTTGGCGTCCAACACTACAGCATCACGATATTATGGGAAACGAGAAAGAGCTGAGTGATGGGCAGACATCTGCAACCTGCAATACAAATATATTGAAAGCTCTCATTTTGACCGGCCAGGTTACTTGTAAATAGTTATATAGTCACTGTACTAAAAAGCAATGTATTCATTTAACTAGTCGGACATTGTAAATATACTTTTTTTTTAAATATTTTAATCACAAATATTTTAAGTGTCATTATTATCACAATCAAAACTGTAGCCAGCAAGGTATGAATTACTTTGTGCAACAGTTTAAATATTCAATGGGTAGGTCCATTGTATCCATTAAGTTTAATTATCATTAGTAATTCAAACACTTCTCTTCAAGTAAGGCTGTCCTGCATAGGCGATGTTTGGCTCCTTTTTGGATGTTTTCATGGGCTTTCTGTTCCCCTAAGCCACAGGTTGCCGACTATGACTTGTGAGAAAAGTAGTAGTGGATTTTTATGGGGTGGGATGTTTTAGCATGGAAGTGCCAAGTGAGCAGGGTTCTGAGGTCTCTGAAGGCTCTGAGTGTGTAGGAGAACTTGGGCTAGAGTCTCTGAAGGCTCTGAGTATGTAGGAGAACTTGGACCAGGGTCTCTGAAGGCTCTGAGTGGGTAGGAGAACTTGGACTAGGGTCTCTGAAGGCTCCGAGTGTTTAGGAGAACTTGGACTAGAGTCTCTGAAGGCTCTGAGTGGGTATGAGAACTTGAACTAGGATCTCTGAATGTGTAGGAGAACTTGGGCTAGAGTCTCTGAGGGCTCTGAGTGTGTAGGATAAATTGAACTAGGGACTCTGAAGACTCTGAGTGTGTAGAAGGACTTGGCCTAAGGTCTCTGAAGGCTCTGAGTGGGTAGGAGAACTTGAACTAGGATCTCTGAAGACTCTGAGTATGTAGGAGAACTTGGCCTAGGGTCTCTGAAGGCTCTGAGTGTGTAGGAGAACTTGGACTAGGGTCTCTGAAGGCTCTGAGTGTGTAGGATAACTTGGACTAGGGACTCTGAAGACTCTGAGTGTGTAGAAGGACTTGGCCTAGGGTCTCTGAAGGCTCTGAGTGGGTAGGAGAACTTGAACTAGGATCTCTGAAGACTCTGAGTATGTAGGAGAACTTGGCCTAGTGTCTCTGAAGGCTCTGAGTGTGTAGGAGAACTTGGACTAGGGTCTCTGAAGGCTCTGAGTGTGTAGGATAACTTGGACTAGGGTCTCTGAAGACTCTGAGTGTGTAGAAGGACTTGTGCTCGAAACCGGTGCTGGTTAGCACATGTGATGATTCTCAATAAGATAAAAAAAAAGGTAAATATTAAACGGATTTGGAAGGTTCCAGGTTTTTATTATTAAAATAATTTATTTGCTTATTTAAAGACAATTTTATTAACAAGTGCTTTTTTATTCACTGAAACCTTCCAAAAAGTCCCTACAAAGATCTTCCCTCTGTAGCTAATGCACACCGTGTATCTGAAGTACAGGGTGTAATGTGTCACATACTAGCCAATTGCTGCTGAAATGTTGCTGATACACTGTCTGTGATAGACTAATTAATCTGGAAGCTTTTAGTGAATGAAAACAGAGTTTTTAAGCACTTTTTAATAAAATGTTTAAACATGTTAATATTATAAACAGAGAACCATCCATATTACATTAAAGGTCTGCTGCCTTCAAAGCAAAACTGGATACAATGGTCAAAATTAAAAGTTGTATTTATTTTATACTTTGTAAAAACATATTGTACATTATCAAGTCTTAAATGTAGCATACTATAAATATGACACTTAGGCACAATCTTATTAGGTACTATTAAAATGATTTAATTATACATTGTGGCACATTTCTTAAAACATATTAACCCTTTTCCTACCAGACATGTTCATCATGTTATATTTATAAAGCAATCATTGCATAACTCCTCTTTGTAGGCTTTTAAAGAAGTTTATAAAAGGTTAAAGTAATGAAAAGAACAATTCTGGAAGGAGTAACTGATTTCTTCATCGCACTCGGTCAGTGCTCTGCCCTAACACATCCAGCTAGAAAGAGGTCCTGACATTATTGCAAAGCTGCATTTCTAGAGTTTCAAAACTAATTTAGTTTTTTAAGCAGTGTTTCAGGAAAAAAAAAACTTTTTTGTTAAAAATGTACGTTTTACAAAAGTTTCCTCAGGAAGTAGGTCACTGAAAACTAAAATGTTAGATTAAGAACAATTGCATCCAAAAATAAGAAATTATACATTTTAAAAACATATTGTTTATTTTCAAGTGTAATCCTTCAAAATGTTTGCCCACAGTGGTGCTTTCAGGAGCACTTGCAGGTGCTGCTACAGATGATCTCTCTGTCCAGCATACTTCCCACCATCTGATGGGATTTAAGTAAGTGGAGCAAGAATCTCTTAGTAAATGAAAGCTCAGGTTATCCCCTTTCCTGTGCAACTCGCTCCTCTTCCTCTGCCTATACTCGCATCTGTGGTCCTGGCCATTTGCCCGGAGGGGAGACACAGCTGATACTCAGTGTTTAGAGCCAAAGGATAAAAAAGATCCTATGGTCTTATCACATGTGATGCTAATAAAGATCTGTGTTTAGAGCACATCCAAACCACAATGCCCCATAAGGAAAGTCGTATAATGTTTGTAGGCATATATTTAAAGGAACACTGTACAATGAACACATATATATATATATATATATATATATATATATATATATATATATATATATATATATATATATATCACACCAATATAGTTGTCGTACTGTGAGTTTGTGTGTAATGCTCGCTAAATTGTAGCCTTGAAAATTGCAACAGTTGTAGAGTGATTAGCATTTCAGGGCTTGATCATGATGTAGAGAGTGAGGAGGAGAGAGAAGGAGAGGGGGGAGAGAGAGAAGGGGAGGGAAAGAGAGTGGGACAGAGGGAGAGAGAAGGAGGGAGAGAGAGAGAAAGGGGGAGAGAAGAAGGAATAGAGAAGGAGGGAGAGAGAGAAGAAAGGGGAGAGAAAAGGAGTGGGAGGGAGTGAGTGAGAAGGGGAGGGAGAGAGAGAGAAGGAGGGAGAGAGTCAGAACACACAATATTATACCATCATTTTTGACGGGCAATTGACTAGTATATATATATATATATATATATATATATATATATATATATATATATATAAATACAAATAGAAATGGGCACTGGTGTATTGGACCCTGGAGGGTGATAGTTGTGTGTGAGATGGTTGGACAGCAATGCTTTTCTTTATTGATTCAAGCTGCCTGGTTCTGGGCTGGGCCTGTGAGGTTTATTATCATTTTCAGTCAAATCCAATTATCTAACAAATGTCCCTTACCTTTCCCTCATCCCTAACCCCTCACTTCAATGACAGGTATAAGAACACACACCTCATAATCAAGCTTGTAGGCAGCAATGGAGCAAAAAACAAGATGGAAATGCTTATTCTTAATCAAAGACCTTCAAAAATTCTGATTTTCTCTAAAAATATATATTTTTTCCATGGCTTGCACAGCTGCTAATTCTAGTTTGTTTCATACTTCCCAAACAAGTGCCATTTGTTCTCGAACTTCATTGACCATTTAAAAGAAAAATCAAGATAGTTGGGAGGTGCCACATATAACATAAAAATACCACAAAACTGCTTCTCTACACATAAACACACACATTGAAAAATCTGGGGGGGGGGGGGGTTGTCCCCATCGTCCCCCCAGTTCCTACACCCATGCCATGGACATATGTACTTAAGGTAATGGGAATTTGACTGGACTAATAGGATGGGAAGTATAATAGGATGGGAAGTTTTGGTTGTCTGCCAATTGGTTATGTAAGGAGTCATTTGTTAATGGGTTAATATAAGGGGTTTGGGTGAAAGGAGGAGGGATGGTTATGTAACAGCTTTTTTTAACAGTTCTCTTTTCTTCTTAGCCCAGTAGGTTTTATCACCTTCACATTTGCCCTCCCATGTTCTATCCTAGTACAGCAGTTATGCCTCCTTGGATCATCTGCAGAATATCCAGTATGGTGTTCTTGTCACAGCTGGTTGGTGGAGAGTGCAGGCCCACAGTGAGGAGTGGGCATCAGGGTTTGCTCATGAGGTATCGGTACTCTTGGGGCATGGGGTCCCCTCGAGTTGCGTTTATGGGTGGGCAAGCACCTCTCGTGATTTGTTCTTATTACCTGTTAAGTAATAACATATAATAGTTGTCAAACTACTAAACGTCGTCACGCTTTGGGAGCTCACAAGAACTGCGTCCCTAGCGAAGTGAGGGTCGTAGTTCGGGCCACATTTGCGGAAGGTGGAGGCTCCAACGTTGGTGGGCTGCAAATGCAGACCCTTGAGAAGCGAAGGGTCCGCATTTGCGGAGGTGGAGGCTCCCATGTCGGTTGCAATGAGCCGAAGGCTCATTGCAGGCCGCAAATGCGGACCCTCGCAAAGCGGGACTTTAAAAAAAAATATTACGAAGTCGCAAAAATACAACCTTAACGGCCGAACCGCGCACACCGGAAAACATAAAAAAAATACACACAAAAATGAAATTAAAAACTTACCCACAGCACGGGGGGGGGGGGGGGGGGGCACGACGTCTGGAAGTGAGGTTACACCACAATTTAAGTCCAATTTACAGAGTTTACACACTCGAAAATCCCCTAAGCGAGAAAAATGGCCCCCGAAAAAAACGAAAACGAGGCTACACAACCCCTAAAACCTCAAAACACCACCAAGCACATACAACTTTTACGAAAAACCCGTACGAGGTTCAACATACACTATTAGCAAGGACGCTAAATTATCCACACCTGCGTACCACATACACAATTGCCACCATTTTACAACACTAACTTACAGAATGCGGAAATACACAGCTACACTAATGGTTCCCCTCGCGCACGCAGCCTATTTACACTACACACTGCACACATTGCTGACACTTACACCTCAGCTCAACAATACTGCAAATCTACATTGTATGCTGCAGGAACATCAAAACAGATTGTTAGCTCTTCAGCACATTGCTTACTGCATATAGGTAAAGTATATTAATTTATCATTTCATTAATTAATTAATTATCATGAAAAAATACAGAGACACAAAAAAAACCTCCACAGTCTCGCAATAAACGACAAAGCCAACGGTGCTCATAGGACACAAAATACACCAGGGGACAGACTTGCAATAAGCGCAAAAAGGACATCAGCGCAGACCTTATAATAACAGCAAAAACGCCTCTCATAACAAAAAATACACCAATTGACAGGCTCGCAATGAGCGCCGAAGGATCTTAAACGACCAAAACACTTACTGTCTATTAGTAAACAGCATTACCTGCCTTACAATTTTATTGCCCTGTCATTTTTGACGGGCAAGGCGCTAGTTCACTAATAAAAGAGCTGTGGTCTTTAAACTCCCAATTTATGTGTGTGTGTTTATTGTTATGTATTACTGTCTGTATTTACTATGTCACGGTCAAAAGATAATGGACTTGTCTATCAGCAGAGGTGGAAAATAAATAATACAAAAAAAAAAAAACAGTTAGAGATTGCCTAAGGCAACATAGAGATTGAGTAGATTACGGCCTACGTTTTGTTGTCTGTTTACTTGTTTCTGAATGCAGGCTGGGAGCATTTTTCAGGGCATTGTGGGAGGGTTGAGAAAGTTTGAATAATTGAGAACAACAGCTAACATGGCAGTGCCCCAACTAAGATACAATTCAGTGTGTGCCATCAAGCGCCCCCCTGGTACCTCTTTGACACAAAAGCCTGAATTCCACACAAACAACCATTGCCCTCCCCTACCCCAAATAAAAACAAAGCTGGAACGATAGTCTGTCAGGCAGGGATCAGCAAGCATGCATCCAATGATCAAGCTTCATTTAACATCCTGAATTCACTGCTTCTATCCTGGTATGCTTTGGGGGAGCAGAACAAAAGCCTAAAGACATGAGCAGTAAATAAAAACCATGTATTTTGTGAAGCAGGAAGAATACGGTCAGTCCCACAAAGCAACAGCCGAAATTCAAGCAACTCTCGAGTTTATGTAAAAAAAAATCTACAGAATGTTAAAGGTGCCTATTTATAGTATGCTGTTTCTAAATGTTTCCAACATTTAAAAAAAATAAAAATCTTCAAAATGGTACCAAGTATATACAGTCATGTCCATTTGTATTGACTACCATGGTTACTGAAGCCAGCTCAGTTAGAAAACGCTGCATATTGCTCTGCACTTTTATAACTGAGATATTTAACTATACTTCCATAGATTGTCAGGTTCCCTGGTGGTCCAGTGGTTAGGATTTAGTGCTGTCACAGCTACGGTCTGGGTTTGATTCCAGTCAGGGTACAAAGAGGTCACACCATCATAAAGTCATGCAGGATTGGGTCTGGTCAGTACATGGATGGGAGAACACCTAGGAATACCAGGATCTATATGCAGAGGGCACGGAGAGTCAGACATGACTGAACACCACACTCACATATATTGTCAAGAGGGAATCAATCTTGGGATATGAAACTAAGATAGTAAAGGTCTTAATGAAGCTTATTAAGTTGCCCAAACTTCCTAAAATACATTTGCCCAATATCACTTCTAGTTTATCATAAGAGTGCATGGTTAATTGTTGTTCAGTCATGTCCAAATCTCCATCAGGCACAATCATTGCATCTCTGGTCGTGCTTATCTATATGGTTATCTTGGCAAAGATACTGGAGTGGTTTGCCAGTTTCTTTTCCGGTGGACTGGGATTTTTCTGACCTCTCTGCTATGACCTGCCCATCTTGGGTGACCCTACATGGTATAGCTCACAGCTTCAGTAAGGTACACAAGGTAGCGATCCAGAATTATTTTTAACTTGTGTTTAAATATTGAATATAAACTACCTGGTTGTAGTGTTGGTACTTATAGGTGAGATCACATGGAAGTTAAAGTAAACAGCTTTTACTGTTTTTTATTGAAGAATCATTTACTTTAAAATAATGAAAAAAAGTAGTTGTTCATAGATTTGAGTTACTACAGATACCACAGGTAAAAGTTTGACATAGCATTACATTATATTAGTAAGTGACAAACTTGTTGCTTTCACTGTTGGTAGTCATGTATTAGCTGTAACTTGCTTATACTGTGTATCCTTTGTAATAAATAGTAACCACATTCTCCTTGCTTTTTTATTTTTTTTTGACTGGGAAGTAATTTTGGTTTGTAGTAGGCTGTGATATCTACTAATTTAAAAGTGAGTCTCTGTATTTTTACATTATATATCATGCATATGTAGTAGCGGCTTGCCCGTCAAAAATGACGGCATGATATAGTGTCCTTGTGTTTTCTGTCTCTATACCTTTCTGTGTACCCTGGATGTATCTATCCTTTCCCCCTCTCCCTTTCCCCCTCCCCTGTGTCTCCTTCCTCCCTGTCCCGCCCCTGGGTCTCTTCCCCCTCTCCCTCCCCTGTGTCTGTCCCCCCCTCTCCCTCCCTCCCCTGTGTCTCTTCCCCTCTCCCTCCCTCTGTGTCTATTCTACCCCCCTGTGTCTCCTTCCTCCCCTTTCCCTCCACTGTATCTCCTTCACCCCCTCTCCCTCCCCTGTGCCCATCTCATTTTCCTCCCTCTCCCTCCCCTGTGTGTCTTTCCCCTCTCCCTCCCCTGTGTCTGTTCCTCCCTCCTCTCCTGTGTTTGTTCCCCTTTATCCCTCCCCTGTGTCTGTCCCCCTCTCCCTTGTGTCTGTTTTCCCCTCTCCCTCCCCTGTGTCTCTTTCCCCCTCCCTATGTCTTTTTGCCCCTCCCCTGTGTCTTTCCCCCTCTCACAGTGTCTCTTCCCCCCTCCCTGTGTCTCTTTCCCTCTCTCTTCCTCCCGTGTCTCCTTCCCTCTACCCTGTGTCTCTTTTCCCCTCTATCCCTCCCCTGTGTCTCTTTCCCCCCTCTCCCTCCCCTGTGCCTTCCCCCCTCTCCCTCCCTCATGTCTCTTACCCCCTCTCCCTCCTTCCCCTTTGTATCTTTCCCCCCTCTCCCTCCTTCCCCTGTGTCTCTTTCCCCCCTCTCCCTCCCCTGTGTCTCTTTCCCCCCTCTCCCTCCCCTGTGTCTCTTTCCCCTGTCTTGCACTCAATATGGTCGCTTCTGCCATCACTATCCTGGCCACTCCATCTACCCGAGGCCTACGTCTAGCCTCAGCCTCCACTCACCGACATGGTTTTAGGCCGAGCATGGTGTGAAACAGGCATACCTCCACCTCTGGGCTCCACTACAGCCGCCTCCGGTCTCTCCACCACACATTTCCCGGCTTCCGTCTCACCCATCACTGCCTCCACTTGCAGGAAACACCGGTTAGCAGCAGCCTCTGTTGGAGGGACAATGCATGGTGAAGCAGAGGTATTGCAAGCAGGTAGCTCACTGAGAGCCTCAGCAAAGCCACCACTTGCAGGCCTCGATGCTCATTGCAGGCCTCTCACCTAGCCTAAGTCCTGCGTGTCTCGCGATGAGCGCCTGTAATGAGCATTTTCGGCGCTCATTGCAGCAAAGTCTCCCAGCCCAAGTCCTGTGTGCCTTGCGCATGCGCAAGCCCGCAACATTTTCAGAGCATTACCAACAGACTCGCAATATTATATGTAATGTGGTATGTAATAGGTGTATGTGTGATGTATGTATTAGGGTGTATGTAGCAAAATAAATGGAGTAGGCCTAATTTATAGGGTGGCCAAAGCAGTGCTCAATTACAACCCAATAAATGACAGAATGATTTCAATTCAAATTTATCTCAAGTCATTTAATATCGCAGTGATCCAAGTCTATGCTCCAACCTTGTTGAAGAGGCTGAAGTTGTCCAAATCTATAAGGATATTCAACACATCCTAGATATAACACCAGGAAACAAGGTTACTCTCATCAAGCGAGCTAAATGAGGGTTGTCTGATATTTTGTGGCTCGATCACTCTTCTGAGTAGGTTGCTCTCTGATTAGGTTACCAGGCCAACATTTAATAAGTAACTTTTAATAGATATATAAAACCCCTTTGGCCTAAAAGTTTATTTTCCTCATTTTTGAGATTATGTACTTACTCCTCTAGTTGTCAGGTGTGCTTTTCTTTTTCTTCTTTTTTTGTTTAAGATAATTTTCTGGCAATCCTACCACACAATGATGAGGTAGAACCCCACTCACTCCAGGTTGTGCAATATTGCCTCTATAAGCAGCCCAGTTTATTGGAGGGGAAGTGGACAAAGGGAGACATATCTCCATATGTGGTGGAATTGCCCTACGTTTACCCCCTTTGGCTTCAAGTTGCCAATTTATAATTCATTGTCTACCAACTCCTTTACCACCTGATTCCTATTTCCTTTTACTATCATACCCTTATCCAATTTTAACTAGAAATAATTGCCTAAACCATGAAGAGAGTTATAGCCCATCAATAGAAAGAGCCCAATATCCCCTCTCTCACTCACATTGTAGCCCTAATTTTAGAAAGCATGGGAATGTAAAAGCTTACAGCTTTGCTTCCCAACTATTTATCCACATTATCTTTAAAGTGGGATCCATGGCTTATGCTTTCCCCACACTAATAAGTAACTCATCTTGTGGCCATTAGATTTGGAATTCTAAATTTTGGATTAAGAACTGTGAATTTGGACCTGTTTACTGTATGCCAGTTGATCGCTTTGGAGTTAAGATGACCATTTGGACCTTATTCAGATTCATTCTGTAATTGATACATAAGTGGCTTACCCCATTCTTCTCCTTTCTCACATGTTTATTATTATTCCACCTTTTTTTGTTTGTTTTAACCTCAATATGAAGGTTATCTTATATCTTATATTTTATACTGCTATAGAAATGTGTGTTGTATTGGTGCTATGTATCTTGTATTTATATGCTTTCTTATTCCTTGTGTGGAAATATTGAATTATTCTCCTGCCTCAAATCCTTTAAAACCTCACTAAAAACTCATATGTTTCAACTTTAATATGCACAATACTTTGTACCTCACCTTTATATACCTCACCCATACCCTCTAGAATGTAAGTTTGATAGTTTTATTGGGTGCTTTAGGCAAATCACTCTATATGCTTGATTTTAGCTCAATAACATGACCTTTTATTCTTTTGTAATTTGTTAAAATAGTTTTTAACTTTTATCTACCATATTTAGCACTATGGAATATGTTGGCAAATAAAGGTTAATAAATAATAATCAATATGTTTCAGCCATATGTATGGTTTACCATGGAAAAAAAGTAAGCATTTAATAAAAAAGGAAAAATCTCTGGTCATGACTCCAGTGAATATACAAAAATAAAGAATGGATTCAAGGGACTAAACATGGGACACAGAATGTCTGAAGAACTTTGCACTGAAGTTTGTAACATTGTCGAGAAAAGAGCAACAAAGAATATCCCCAAAAGAAAGAAAACTAGGAAGGCAAACTGGCGAGTGATGAGGCTTTGGAAGTAGGAAAGAAGGAAAGTGAAAGGTAGTGGATCTAGAAAAAGATTTGTCCAACTAAATGCAGAATTCCAGAGGATAGCAAGAAGAGACAAGGAGACATCTACAGAGAGCGATGTAATGAGAAGATAACAGAATGATAAAGTCAAGAGATCTCTTTTTTTGTCCATGGATTGCCCCTGATCTCAGGATTTCAAACCCTTGACTTGTTTACTGGTATTGCTCTTATTTGCTGCCTGCCCACAATCTCGGACTGCACTTACGCTTTATTACTTCCTTTTCTTAGGTCTTATTTTAGCCTCTTAGTCTTAAAGTCGGAGAGAATTTTGTTAAAGCTGACCAGCTCTCAGCTGACCAGTAGAAAAGCTTGGCTTTAGTTAAACCTCAGATAGCCTTATGCTTATCCAGGAAATGTTTAAATTCATTAACTGTATTAGACCCTACCACTTCCACTGGAAGGCTGTTCCACTTTTGTTTATTTAAAGTAATACTTTTTTGCACATTACCATGTTGGCTGCTTTTTGTTTGAAGTGTTATTAATAAGTTAATATCATTTTGTAGATATGGTATTGAGGACCGGACACAATATTCTAGGTGAAAACTGTAGAGCGACACTAATACCCCTCTGATATCTTCCAATAAAAATCAATCAACTTTTAAGCTTTTCATACAGCTTTGTTTTATAGTTTGCCTACTTGTAATCTGATAGTAACCATAACATATATTCTGCAAAAATGGACTTGGAACATAAAGAGAAATAATATGTGGCTGTGCCTGGAAAATACATATTTGTCAAATGTAAGTGGGGCACTAACAAAAGGGGGACATATGGGAGTGACAAGAGAGGGACTGTCCCTATAAATGAGTATCAGGGAGAAGAATGTCTTACTCAGTTATGTTTGCGAGTAGGCATGCATGGGACAATAATGCTCAGAAGATGTGGGGCAACATAGCATTGGTGCATTACAAATAAAGGATAATAATAATGAGGAGAATGACAGAGGAACGTGGAATCATTAGAGGCAATAACAATAGCTGTATATGAATTCACACAACATATGAGAACTTACTTCCTTAAAATGTTTTTGATATAAGATTAAATGGTTTGAGTTAAATGAGAATGAGACCACTAAAATACATGTATGAATATATAAATATAATTCATTAAAATGCTTAAAATGATTCCTAGTTATATATGTAGTATGGAACATGCTTCTGGTGTGGTTGTCCCTGTGCTGAGCATTAAGTAGCAGCTGTCCATGATTATGAGGATTTGGGGGATCAGTCTATGATTAACGCTCAGCTGCTATTGGTTTGCAGGGTTCCACAATAAGGATTATCTCTCTGATTCCCGTGAATGTCAGATTTTAACAGATAGCAGAGGAATTGGGCCCACCCAGTGTGTTTAGAGGAAACCTGCTTATCAGCCAGAACCTTTAGCTATGATGAGGCTGGCATGGACTCTGGATCTCATGTTCTTGTTGAAAGAACCATCTATAGCTCAATATAAACCATATTGTTTGTACATCAGTAGAAAAGTCCTTATTTAACCAGACAATGTCGGGCCAAATTGAAAAACAAGTTACAAGCCACTCCATGAAATTCATACTGTACACATTATGGAAAGGAGGACTGAATCAAACAGGTATGATGACCTTTTGCTGCTGGTCATTGGCTGCTTGAAACCTCTGTTGCTAGTCTCTGACTACATTAGACCTCTGTTTCTAGTCTCTGGCTACATTAAACCTCTGTTGCTAGTCTCTGACTACATTAGACCTCTGTTGCTAGTCTATGACTACATTAGACCTCTGCTGCTGGTCTCTGGCTACATTAGACCTCTGCTGCTGGTCTCTGACTACATTAGACCTCTGCTGCTGGTCTCTGGCTACATTAGACTTCTGCTGCTGGTCTCTGACTACATTAGACATCTGCTGCTGGTCTCTGACTACATTAGACCTCTGCTGCTGGTCTCTGACTACATTAGACCTCTGCTGCTGGTCTCTGGCTGCATGACAACTCTGATGCAGGTCACTGACAGAGACCCCTGAAGGAAAAAATGGACAGAAGGGGGCATGACCTAGCTCAGAGGGGGAAGCAAGGAGGAAGGAGGACCTGAGAGGTTATTTAGGAACTGCCTAAGCTTCCTGTTTTCTCTTTGACTTCAGAAGCTTCAATCCTCAATGACAAAGGCGATAACAGCTACAGTTATGGAGTAAATTCCCACCCTCCCTACCTTTTAAAGTCTTTGTTCTATTGACTATCACAGCGGTAGCGGCGGGCGCCTTCCTGCCAGGAGCATAAGTTGGGGAGAGAACATGGTTAGGAGTTGGCTTAATTGCTGAACCTTAGGGGGTTGAACCTGGTCCACTTAAGGTTAGTAGGCAAAAAGATGCCTCTCGTTGGTCAATCCATGTGGGGGCTTACCTGGCAACAAGCACTGGTGCCTAAACCTCTTGTTTGTACATTGGCTGTGGACAGATTTTTTTCCAAAGGTGGTATGGTTTATTGAGTAAAGGGGAAAAGGAGGTGGTTGACTCCAATTACCTTCTCTACCATGTTTGGTCATGTTTCAACCCCCTTCTGCTGGTCTTGATTGGTACAAAATCTCTGCTGTGGGTCAAAGGCTGTATAAGACTTTGAGCTGTTAGGATTCTGACTACTTACATATTTCAATATCCACCAAAAATCTGCACACACCCTCCAGCAGCTCAGCAAAAATATGAGTTGTCAGGTTCTGTAGCACGTACCACTTTTATTTGTCATATGGATGGTGTTTGATTTCTAGTTCTTATTACCATATAAAAGATGCTTTATAAAAAAAACATACTTTAATAGACTTTGTGGTTTACATTCACTGACATTTTCCTCTCGTAAGCTGAGATCTCACCAATTCCAGTGTTATTCTTTGGAGCCTATTTGCTAATGCATTAATGTTCCTTTAATATAGTTGCAGGAACCCCAAACACCTCTTCTTCCCTCCAGTACTGACTGGATTAATAATCATTGTAAAATAAATGGGGTGCTGCACATCTCTTATCTTAATGACAATAACAATTACAACAAGTTGCGTTAATTATGCATGCCAGATTTCTTGGAGCATGTTCTGTAGGGGATGGGGGTTATGGCTGCAATCCCAAAACCCCACTTCTCCAAAGCAGACATGCTTTTTTTAATGTTAGTTAATGGTGAAGTAAAAAAATATATATATTTATTTATATTTATCTTGTCCCTATAACTCTCCCACCATAGTGAATGTTGCAAAGGCTAATTGTGTAATACAATATTTTATCTCTCAGTTTCTAATGAAATAGAAATTATGGAAAATGCTGTGAGAATAATTAAGTTGTATACATGTGTTAATTAGTATGTATTTGTTATAATTTGTGGCAAATATACAGGTATGAAAATAATTATAATAAAATCCTATTGATGAAGTCATAGAGCAGGTTGGAGATGAGTTTAAAGAAATACTATTGTGTTGCAAACAACTATTCAGTCAAGATAGAGCTTTAAATTAAAAAGAGGCTCCATTGAATAACCTAGGACTCAGACATTTTTCAGGAGTGATAGCATTCGCATTTCAGTGAAAATACCTTCATAACCCTTTGGAATCCACCCAAAGTATGAAAACAAATGAACTTTCTTAACTGTATATATGAGCATGTAATGTTGTGTTACACCAGAAATATGATGGATTTGTTCATCTACAACCACCCCCGGAGTTGGCCTTTTCAGAATCATCTTGCCCATTTATCACCGCCTTGCAATGTTACACTTGCCCGCCCATAGAATGAATTCCCAGTGTGCAACCGACTTATTGCAACAAACACACTAGAAGCTATGTTTGGTTTAGATGTCGGATACTGTTAACATTAGGTTGGGTGGCCTCGGGTGAACATTATAATGGGTGAGTGCAGCTCACAGTTTAGGTTATAAGTGTTAAAAAATCCTGCTGTACAGTCAGCTAGTAGTAGGATACATCTGGAGATTTCTAGATGTCTACTGCTGTAAAACATTGAGTTTTACACTGAGTGACTGAGATAGATGCTGATTGTTTTTTATTATATTATTGTTAAAAATATTCATGCACAACCATCACTAATATAGTTGTCACGTGTGAGTGAGAAGGAGAGTGAAGGAGAGAGAGAAGGATGGAGAGAGAAAGAGAATTGCGAATTGTGCATGTACACTGTGCATTGCAAGGCTCGCATTGCGTGGCAAAGCCACACATTGTGTGTATCGCAGTGCGCAGAGAAGGGAGGGAGAGGGAGGGAGGAAGGGAGAGGGAAGGAATGAGGGGAGAGAGAGAGAGAAGGAAGGAAGGAGAGAGAGAGTGGAAGGGAGAGAGAGGAGGAGTGAGAGAGAAGAGAGAAAGAGCGAGTGAGCACAGAGAGAGGGAGAGGGCGCAGCAACTACGACCCTCGCAAAATTTACGTTGTTACGCAAGGAAAATACGAGACCATTACGTACCATTACGACCTCCCAAAAATCGTCCGCAACACGCGCACATGAAAACATGAGAAATACAACAAATACACACAACAAATACATAAAAAACTTACTTACAGGAAGAGGGAGCATCCAGGACCTCGAAAACTAAAGTTACACCTCAATTTAACTCAAATTAAAAGAGTTTAGACACTAAAAAATTCTCGAAGCGAGAGAAAAAATGGCCGCCCCGAAAAAAACGAAAGCGAGGCTACAGCAGTCTAAAGACGCAAAACACCACCAAACACCTACGAATTTGCCAGAAAATACCTACGAGATTAAAAAACAAGGACGCAACCCGCGCAACCCCAAAATCATTACAAACACAATAAATACAAACAACAAACACATAAAAAGGTTACTCACAGCAAGGGGGAGCACCCAGGACCTATGCAAGTGAAAAGAGACAACAGGAGGGAGGAACAGACACAGAGGAGGGGGAAAAAGACTCGGGGGGGGGAAGAGACACGGGCAGTGCGCTGTATGAGACGCGCAGCATACTGTGCAGCGAAATCCGCCCATGCACATTGCATGGCGGGTGGCGTGCATGCGCAATGCGCCCCCAGGAGCCGTGCATGCGCAAGGGAGAGGGGAAATGAAGACACAGGGGAGGGAGAGGGGGAAAAGAAGGCACGGAGGGAGGGGGAAATGGGATACAGGAGGGAGAGCAGGGAAGAAGAAACAGAGGACGGAGAGGGGGGAAGAGACAGGGGAGGGAGAGGGGGGAAGAGACAGGGGAGGGAGAGGGGGGAGAGACATAGGTAAGGGGGAAGACACATAGGGAAGGGAGGGGGAGAGACACAGGGAAGGTAGAAGAGACACCAGGGGAGGGAGCAGGGGGAAAGAGACACAGACAGTACGCGGCATGAGCCGCACATGTGCACTGTACGGCAAAAGCCGCCCATGCGCATTGCTCGGCGGGTGCCGCGCATGCGCGAGGGAGAGGGGGAAGAGACACCGGGGAGGGAGACGGGAAAGATACACAGGGGAGGGGCAGAACAGATACAGGAAAAGGGGGGAACAGACACAGGGGAGCTAGAGGGGAGGAAAGAGACATAGGGGAGGGAGAAGGAAGACACAGGCACTGCTAGGCGAAAACCGTGCAGGCGCATTGCTCGCCAGGAGCCACGCATGCTCTAGGGAGATAAGGAAAGGAGGCACAGGGAAGGGAGAGGGGGAACGGAGGCAAAGGAGAGGGGGAAAGAGACACAGGAGAGGAGGGAGAAGATGACACAGGGGAGGGAGAGGGGGAAAGAGACAGACAGTGCGCAGCATGAGCCGCGCATGCGCAAGGGAGAAGGGGAAAGGAGACACGGGAGAGAGAGGGAGGAACTGAGAGGGAGAGGGGTAAAGGAAGCACAGGAGAGGGAGAAGAGGAAAGGATACATAGGGGAGGGAGAGGGGGAAGCGACACAGGGGAGGGAGAGAGGGAGGACACACAGGGAAGGGAGAGGGGGCAGAGACCCGGGAGGGTAGAGGGGAGGAGAGGGGCAGAACAGACATAGGAGAGGGGGAAAGAGACACAGGGGAGGGAGAGGGGGAAGAGACACATGGGATGGAGAAGAGAAACAGTGGATGGAGAGGGGGGAAGAGACACAGGAGGGAGAGAGGTGGAACACAGGGGAGGGAACTGGGGAAAGAGACACAGGAGAGGGGGAAAGAGACACAGACAATGCGCAGCATGAGCCGCACATGCTCACTGCACGGCAAAAGCCGCCCATCCGCCTTACTTGGCTGATGTTGCGCATGCGCGAGGGAGAAGGGGAAAGGAGACACAGGGGAGGCAGAGGGACGAAAGGAAAGGGGGTAAGGAGGTACAGGAGAAGGAGAAGTGGAAAGGAGACACAGGAGTGAGAAGGTGGGAAGGAGACATAGGGGAGGGAGAGGGGGGAAGAGACACAGTGGAGGGAGACGGGGGAAGAGACACAGGGGAGGGAGAGGGGGAAGACACATAGGGAAGGGAGAGGGGGAAGAGACACGGGAGGGAGAGGGGGGGGCAGGGGCAGAACAGACATATGAGAGGGCGGAACAGAAACAGGGGAGGGAGAGGGGGAAAAGAGACATAGGGGAGGGAGAGTGAAGAAAGAGGCACTGCGAGGCGAAAGCCACGCATGCGCATTGCGCACCTGGAGCCACACATGCTCTAGGGAGATAGGAAAAAGAGGCACAGGGGAGGGAGTGGGGGAACAGAGGCAAAGGAGAGGGGGGAAAGGAGGCACAGGAGAGGGAGAGGGGAATGGTGACACAGGGGAGGAGGGGGGAAAGAAACACGGGAGTGAGAGAGGGAAGAAGACACAGGGGAGGGAGAGGGAGGGAAAGAGACACAGGGGAGGGATAGGGGAAGAGGCACAGGGGAGGGAGAAGAGACATAAGGGAGAGAGTGGAGAACAGACACATGTGAGAGTGTAAAATAGATTAATTGTGATTCGCAGTTCACTGGTTCTTAAAGATAACTCGTAGCTTTAACATTACAATATGGATTATTTTCATTATGTGAAACACATATTATAGTTTATTTAGAGATTACAGCTTTTTGTCCTAAAACATTACTAGCAAGGCTTGTTTGTGTTTTGTTTTTACTTTCTTTCTATCTGTACTTTAATATGTATATTCTGTTCCAAGATTAACCCCAAAAGTGAGTTGAGATTGTCATTTAGGCATGTATCTGCTAAACAGTACCCTCCTTCCACACTGGACTTGGAGCAAATACTGGATTCTTAGGGCCGAGTCAATTGCAAGCCTGCAACTCGATCTCTGTAGGCCGTATGTCTGCGGGTGTGTTGCGGGCTCCCATTTGTCTCCGATTACGATGCTATTCAATTGCTCAAGCCCACAAGTTACTGTCCCAAAACCGTAAACCAAGCACTGGTTCGTAGTAGTTCAGGGCGGGAACATGATCAATTAAGCAAGCCCGTAACCTCCAATTTCGAATCAGCCAATAGAAAATGAGACTGTCATCATTACGGCAGTAAAACATGGAGGTAACATGTCAATCAATTAGAGTTGGGGGTCCGATATGCGCTCAGACTCGCAAACCGGCAAAATTAAGAAAAATGAAAATGAATGCCAATACTGTTCTAGTCCATGTGGGTGGCCTGATATGTATTAACTCATTGATACCTGAGGTCGATTTAACCCCAAAATTAAACATAAAAATACATTAATTTCCTGCCGATTTGCGGGCTTAAAACTGTTGTGCAATTAATTATAATGTCTTTCATCGCTTTCTCCGTTATTTACAGTGCAGTATTGATTTTTTGATTTGCATTTACAGAGCTACAAATAGGTGTTGAACCCCCTTGCGGGTCCTCTCTAGCACTTAAAGGATTTTCTCCTTCTTTTGCCATTTACAGGTGTGAAAACATTTGCGGGCTTGGGGAAATTGATCAATTGAATAGTGATTCGCGATTTTAGCCTTGTGAAAGTGAAAGATCAAAGGCTTTGGGAGGCTGTAAGTTACGGGTTTAACCATCGCAATTTTTTCAAGGCCGTAACTCATAACTCGTTTGGAGCCCGCAAATAGACGCCAATTGAATAGCAAATTAACATGCGACCTCACTTGCGGGCTACCGGATCGAGCGAGAGCTCAATTGAACCGGGCTCTTAATATGTAACACAGTCCATTCAGTTGATATGGTGACATGCACCAACACACTTCTCAGAGGGTTTGTTGATAAGAGATGGGCAACTTAATCATTCATATATCTTAAACGTGCGGACTACATAAAAAGCTTGTTACCCAATATTCACCATATGTGTTAAGCTAGCACAAGCTAGCTAATACACACATCCAGCCATGGATTACCCATAATTTGATAAGTGTCTGTTTGACTACGGTCCACAGGGACATCACTGAAAAGGAAATATCTTGAATGAGTCTGTATTCTGTATTCTCATTGTATACCCATAGTCTTATAAATCACAAAATACTTAAAACAATTCACCTACAAGATTGTATAATAAATCCAGAAACCATAGAGAAATCCTGATCTCCCATCCTGGATGGGAGACCACATAGGAATACCAGGAGCTGTATGCTGTGGCCCACTGGTGAAGGAATTGGCAACCCACTCAAGTATCTCTGGTATGAATACCAAGTGTAACAGTATGGTGTGTTATGGTCCATGAGGTCATGGAGAGTCGGAAATGACTGAACTATGCAAACACACACAAAAATCAAAGCATGAGAGACATTATTAAAGGAACACTGTTACAACATTTGTTTCTTATAGAACAAAACACACCTGATGCACACTATAGTAGCTGTTTTCCTGAGATATTGAGAGATTTGTGCTGCAATAATATGCTAATGTCCTCCTCAATATGCTAATGTGTGGTTATTTTTGCTTGTTAGGGGCGTAGAAGGGGATCCAACATATAACAATGGTGTGGGCTGTTCTGGTTTGTTTTTGTGTTTGCAAAAACAATGTGTATAGCTAATTTGCATTCCGTAGTTGCACATTTGCATAATAACATAGAACAAAAAAAGCTCAATATCTCAGCTATTATTTCCTCTAGAAAATAATGTCTATTACAATGTATACAGTGGATATACAAAGTCTACACACCCCTGTTAAAATGTCAGGTTTCTGTGCTGTAAAAAAAATTAGACAAAGATAAATCATTTCAGAACTTTTTCCACCTTTAATGTGACCTATAAACTGTACAACTCAATTGAAAAACATATCCACTGTAGCTTTTAGTTTTTACTTGTTAAGAAAATGTTTAAAACAGTTACTACAACTACTACATTATAAGGCAACAGAGACCCTTAAAGTCTAATTATTCAAAAGAGCTTAGTGTAAATATTAAATAGGAAGTCTGCGGGTTCAATATACTTTTCAGTTGGATATAGATATAGAATAGTTTTATTTCTTTGTTCATTGAATATTTTTGGAAGCAAATATGTGCTTTTTATTTAATAAGGAAAATAAATATCTATCTGATGCTCTCAGGTTGAGTATAAGTACAGTTATATCACTGGAAACTGGAGATCCGTTTGGCTGTAAGGTGCAGTTTTCTGGAGCCCGCCATATTATTTTAATATCCTTAATGAGCAGAGTATATGAGATTTGACCAACGCAGATGAGGAACTGAAAATGAGCCAATACCCTCATACAAAATGTAATGGGAGGGTAATTTAATTAAGAGTAAGCAATACCTTTAAGAAATTCACTGCAGCATAATGAAGCCAAAATGAAATCTAGCTGCATACATAGTGCTATGAATGTAGGTTACTTTGGATTGCTTACAGAACCTAAAAGGAAGTTTTATTTAAAGAAAAGGTAGATACAGCAAAAATAAAGCACTAAGCTTTGCTGTTTTCTTGAATACCAGAGGAGGTTTTGATTCAAAATAAACAAAGGAAGTTCAAAATGTCCTTATTTACAGCAATTGGAGCAGAGAAGGATAAAGGCCCAAAAAATGTCCTGCAGAGCAACAGGATACTGCGGCCTACTAGAAAGGACTCGCAGCTCTGCAGACAGTAGCAGACCTGAGGTAAGAATCCTGTCAAAATATCATTTTACACACATTTTTAATAAATGATATTTGGCATTACTATAATTGTTGGGTTTATTACTTAACTCAGCACCACTTTTGCTCCTAATCCCAGTACCTCAAGATTTTTTTTCATAAAGTACAGGCTAGATTTTCAAATATAAAGACAAGGCTCGTTGGGGCAGTGGAGTTTGGGGAAGGGCAAATGGTTGCCACCTCAAGACCAGCAACTTAGCTAAAAGTATGTCCTATTGTGATATATATACTGTATGTATGTTTTTATAGTAGCATCTATTGTATGTCCCCTTCTGGATCACTATCTTGTCATGGTGAAGGAGCTTGTGTACCTCAATGAAGCTGTGAGCTATACCATGTAGAATCACCCAAGATGATCAGGTCACAGCAGAGAGGTCAGACAAATTGCGGTCCAATGGAGAAGGAACTAGCAACCCTCTCCAGTATCTTTGCCAAGAAAACTGTATGGATAAGCACAATCAGAGACCCAACTATTGTGCCTGGTGTGCTGTGATCCATAGAGTCATGGAGAGTCGGACCCGACTGAATGGCTGAATAACAGCAGCATCTAAGTGCAAAGGTGCAAAACAATTGAATGACAACATTAAGTACATTTGACATAAAGTTAACCAAGGAGTTACTGCTCCTAAGAGGTTACACAACATTATGCTCTGTCTATCCAAAACGGCTACCCATCATAAAGTGCATTATACCAGGTAATAAGACTATGAGAATTGCTGCCACAAGGTTGTGGAAAGCATAGTATTTAAATGCACCCTGTAAACCCAAAATTATGTTTTTTTTTTAAGTTATTGTTAATGAGCATGAAAAAGTAGATTTTATTTTTCTGGGCTATGAGATCTCTGCAGATGGTGACTGTAGCCATGACATTAAAAAATATTTGCTTCTGGGGAGGAAAGCTATGGCAAATCTGGATAATCTATTAAAAAGTAAAGATATTACAGTTTCAACAAAGGTCCACATAGTTAGGACTATGTATTACCAGTAGTAACATACGGATGTGAGAGCTGGACCATAAAGAAGTCTGAGTGCCATAGAATTGATGCCTTGTGGTGTTGGAGAAAAATACTTGGAATCCCTTGGAATCAATACTACAGGAAACCAAACCAAATGTTTGCTGGAAAGTTTAATCGTTCTGGTAAAGCTCAATATTTGGCCATATCATGAGAAGACATGATTCCCTAGAGAAGACTCTGATGCTGGGAAAAATTGAGGACACGCAGAGAAGGAGACAGCAGAGGCATACATGGATAGACGAGGTAATGGAAGCAATGAACATGAGCTTGATGGAGCTGAGGTGCAGTGGTTGACAGATGTCCCTGATGTGCTGCAATCTATAGGGTCACAGAGAGTTGTACACGACTGAACGAATAATATATATATACTATCGACTTGCCCGTCAAAAAATGACGGCAATAAGATTGTAAGGCAGGTAATAGTGTTTGGTTGCGCCTTTGGCGCTCCTTGCCAGCAACTGCGGCGCTCGCTTTGTGACGATATAAAGGCAAAGTAGGGATTCTTCTTAGGGTAACAAGTGATTTCTCCTGGCTATGTTCTTTACAATAAAATGTGGATTTGATCACAGTTGACACCTGACATTTTAATGCCAGACCACAATCTAAAACAACCCCAAGGTTGTGCACGTTTGTAACAGCTCGGAGCCCCCAAGAAGAAAGCTGCTGTCATCCGACCTGGACCCACCAGAAGTACCTCTGTCTTTTGTACGTCTTGCCTCAACCAGTTCCTACTCATCCAATCTTAGAGCTCTCCTAGACATCAATTAGGAGCAAAAGTTAGATGTTCTGCATCTTGGTCAAAGGATAAAGCTGTGTGTCATTGGCATAATAGTGGTAGTTGAGGCCATGTCTTCTGATGATCTCTCCTAGTGGTAGCATGTATACAGTAAACATTATTGGAGATAAAATAGGGCATTGTGGAACTCCACATGACAGGGGCATACGTTTAGAGGGGTATACACTTGAAGAAACCCTCTGCGACCTGCCAGTGAGGATATTGCCACCCAGTTCCCAGTAGCTCTTCAGCCGCACTATTATTATTCCATAGCCCATTATATGCTGCAGATAGGTCAAGGAGAATTAGGATTACACGTCACCTCCATCTCTTGGCTGGCAGAAGATCATTAAAAACATAAACCTGGGCTATTTTGGTGCTGTGTCTGTTCACTCTAGAATGTAAAAAATATATAATCCAGCCCCTAATTTATGACATTTTATAAATAATTATACCACAGTGTAATCTGCCATTTTAGTTTCTGCTGCTTAACTTCCTCTGTGCGAGGAGAACAATATTCTTTGGTAAACACAGTGAAAAAGGTTTCCACTATTGCCATCGCTTTTTCAAATTTTATTGGCAGGTACATTCATTTACAAGGACACCACCTCCTGAGAAAGTAGAGGGCAGAGCCAGCACAGAAGAGAAAGTGGATCTTTGCAATAAAGAAGAAAATGCAAATAAAATGTTTGCTTTCTAAAACTATTTTACCCATTATCAAGCTTAGTTATTTAAAAGACCTTATTGAAAAAAATGTGGTCACCATGATCACCCCTTCCAGGCTCATCCAATAAATAACAGATTTCATTATTTGTCTGGGCATATTTATATTTATTTATCTTTTATAAACATTTACAAAGAACTTCCTGTCTAAACATTTTTTAAATTAGAACATATATTTGCTATAAAACAATGTATTCATGAGAGAAATCTGTCATAAAAATCTAAAAAAAGAATTTAGGTCCCTGCAAAATAAAAACTCTGTACAGAGAAAATCAAACAATTTGGGGAACTTTTGTCTCACTGATACTTTTAAAACTCAGAGAAAATTAACTAATGTTTCCCCAAAAAAAGATGATTGCTTCTGTTTTACCCCATTTTGGAATTGGACCTCCCCTGTAAATTGTGCCTCTTATTTCATATAATCTTTTATAGATTATGGCAAGAGGCCTAGTAATTAGACTATAATAACAACATTAGCAATTCCAACCATTCCTACTGATTGGTGTCCTAATTAGTAAATGATTACCTGGGAAGTGCTCATTACGGTAAATTACAGGTTATTAATCATTGTCTGAACCTATTGTAATTGGGTCGCCAATCTACAGCACATCCTGCTCTCCATGACGGGAGCCTTATTAATGGCACAAGCATTATTTTAAAACAATATTTATGATTCCCGTACGTTCAGCCAAGAAATTAATGATGCAACAGGGGTAAAAACTTGATTTTCTTTCCATGTGACTTCGGTGAGACTTAAAATGTAAGGGCCAAATTACTTCCTTAATGTATATAAGATTATGTAAGACTAAAAGATATTATGGGTTAAGTTATGTTGCCTAATAAAGCTCTCAGGGAGTTAAAGGACTACGGTGTTCCTATATTTAAAATATACTAAAGCTAAACTTGGAAATATAGATGTTCTAAGCTTTATGCTTCATTGTGTTATTAAGTTAAGTGAACAACTTCTTATTCCTTTTCCATTCAAGTCTGTAGAGATGGTTATCAGTTTGAAATACCAAGCTGGTGCAAAAATAGCAAATACGTTTTGGCACATCCATGTACAGAATGTTTTTAGAAAATAAACCAATACAACCTATTATATATTACCTTTATATGCAATTATGTATTGGATATAAACGCTGTTGGTAATATTAACAAAATAAATGGGTGTTCCTGCCTCAAGAGCTTACAATCTGGTATAATGGGGGACATATTAGTCATGTAATGGGAACTCTTACGCCTTACAGTTCAGTTGTATAATATGTATAATGCTGTCCAAAGGAGTTTGTATTCTATTAAAGGGATATGTAAGTGAGCTGAGTTTCAAATGTTTTCTAATAAACAGCTACTGATTAGTAGAAAAATATGTATTATATTGAAAAGTTGAATGTACGTACATATTTATATGCTACTGATATGTAGATGTGCACACCCCTAGGAAGCTTACATAAAGTGTACCCTGCAGGGTAGTGTGTGACCTCTAAAGGAAATTATGGTGCAGCTGCCAGATTGTGATACGAATGTTTCAGTCTTTACTTTCTCCTAATTGGCCAAAACATTTTTCAGATTGTATACCAGTTTAGCCTGGGTTTGGAGGGTGTTAACCCTAAGTTTCAACTGAAAGAAATTAAAATATATTTTGCTAACTTCAATATACAGTAAGTGTTTAAATGCTGATTTTGGTATTTTTTCATGCAAAACAAATGTTTTCATACACTACCAATTCTCTTCTATCAGATGCACTCATAATCCAGCTCACTGTGCAGTCTAATGGTAAAAAGAAACTGCAAAATGCTTCTATGCTAGTGATTTAATGTTATACCTTTCCTGTTCCTATGAGCTTACAATCTAGTTTTATACATAGAGCTATTACATTAATGAACATAATATTGTGAGTAATTAGAGACTAAGGCGACATCACTGATTACAAGTCATTAGTGTAAATTGAAAACACCCTTTGTTCATTGGCCCTGGTTTGCTGCTCACTCTGTACCCGGGTTAGTACACCCCCTGTTTAGTACAACCAATGAACTCTAAAGTGAAATAATAAGAGATCATGCCAAAATGTAAAGTGTAATGTTATAATGGGAAACCCTGCCCTAATGAACGTACAGTCTAATTGCATATGAGAGATTTTATAGCATATAAGAGAACGATCTGTGATGATCGTCTTCTGTATGTTTTATGGGACTCATCGCAAGAAGTTGCTTATATTTTAGTGGTGTGATGGGAAGCCAAGAGCTTAAAAAAGTATAAAATCAACTGTGTCCATCCTCAGTATGTGCTGTGCGTGTTTCAGTTTGCCAGCATTAATATGTGTTAGAGAATGTTTAAGGTGGGCAACACAATTACTAAGTCAATATATGTATATGTATATATATATATATATATATATATATATATATATATATATGTGTGTGTGTGTTTTCCACAATGTCTAACCCTTGGGGGTAACACCAGATGCTTTAAATGTATAGTCAATGTCATTGCCCTCAGAATTGATGCGGAGAACCATTTCCCGTTCATTCTGATTGGCTAGTCCCTAAACATATGTTGAAGCAAGAATACCTCTCTGTGTGTGGCACAGTCAAGCTCTGATCTAGGTTTTAGCAAAATCGCTGCCTTCAGTTTCCACTTAAGCAAGTATGTCAAACGTATATCTCATCCCCTCCTCCCACCTCCAACGTCTTGTCCCAAGGGCTGTGCTGAGTCTCCTGCTCTGGCCTGGAAATTGGGGAATACTATGTGGAGCAGATGCACAGACACACATAAGTTGTTGTGCTTAGCACAGCTCCTGGTTTGAAAGGCCTGTCTTATGTAAGCTCTAATAACAAGCCCAACAGTCATCTCCTGGCTCCAAATGTGAAATAACACAAATCCAGGCATTAAACTACTGCCATTTTCTCTAATACGAGCAATTGAGGAGCCTGCGTGTTGAGTGTGGCATTGGGCACAATATCACCTGTTTTATTTTCATTTTTTGTGGTGGTAGAAGAAGAAATTTTTCTTAAAAGCTATCTGTTTGCAATAAATACATAAAATATATTTAAATAAATCCGGGAATGTTAAAGGCTCATCTGGAATGATTACTAAACATTGAATCTTATTGTCTAAGGCCTGTAACGTGCACATGCAGCTCCTATAGGCATAGCATACACCTTTACTGTAGGTCATTTCAAGCCTCTCATAAGCAATACTGTAAATAAAGCTTTTTCGAAAGCAATAGATGATGCAGACACATTAATTAGTCCACCTCGCTATACATAGGGTATATAGATTGTATACATCAAAACTGACAAAATTATATTAACATCCATCCAAACATAACATCATAAATCATATGTGCCACCAAAATTAGGTACTCATTGCTTTTTTATGTTTTATATTTCAAAGTAAATAAAAATGAGATGGGTAAGAAATGTATGAGGTAGAGAGGGTAAGGAGTCAGGTGGAAGGAAAGGTAGAAGGGATGTGGTAAGGGTGTAATAATATCATATATGTGGTGCTTTTCTCCTACAGCCTTCCAACAATACATTAAAGTAGTAAGCTGTTTGCCCTGTAACTGGCATATTCTATAAGAGTATATAAGAATGATAAGCTACAGAGTCACAACTATAAATGCAGGTACTGATATAATTTATGGTAACAATAGATATTTGTTATAATTTGAGGAGATATAGCTCACAAGAAAGTGTAATAATTATTATCATCTTGTGTATAGCAATACATTTTTAATAATCATGGTCAATGCATCAGTATGATGGGAGTAGAGATTATTATTATTATTATTATTATTATTAACTTTTATTAGTAACGCGCCAACATATTCCGTAGCGCAATACAGGGGATAAAAAACAAGGAAAAATACAGCATTAACAACCTTCCAAAAATGGAGGACCCTGTTTTGAGCTTAGAGTATTTGCAGAAAGTGCTTTTCCCAAAGCATCCTAGAAGACTGAAAACTTGCCACTTACAATCTGAAGGGAATGGAAGGGGCAGAAATCAGGGAAAGATTAAACAGATAAGGAATAAAAAGGGTCAGAAGATAAGTGAAAGTTAGAAAGGTTTTTCATTTAGAGGGAGAGAGAATGAGGTGAGGGCTCTAGCATTTAATATGTTGTCTGCCCCTAGTGGTGAGATAATATATGCTGGTAGGAAAGTCAAGTGATTCCCATTTCTATATAAATTTAATCAGAAATGGGGTGGAAGGGAGAGCAGGACTCCCAGAATTCAGAGTAACCAGTGATGCCTACTGAAACCACGATGCAGGTAACATTTGGTAGCTAAAAAGAAAAAACAATAAAAATACAGTATGAAGGAACCAATAGAACAGGGAGGGAGAGAGAGCAGTTAGCAGAAAGGAAATGCCAAGACATGTGGGAAGGAGGAGATCTAGGCAAATTATACAGAGATGAGATTGTGGACAATAATTGCAGGTAGGTCACAGAACAAAGCAGTGGCTTCTATATAGGAGTAGTCAGTGACCACCAGTGTTAGAGTTCAGGTTTTCCGATCCTTTCTCCCATCCAAGAGTATTGAAAGATACAAAGCACCACCCTTTATCCTTTACATGCCCAGGAAGAGTCCTCAGCAACTTGCTGAATATTCTGACAATGGAAAAGGGGGTAAGCCGGCTTCTGGGACAACCTCAATCCCACCAATTGTTGATTTGTTTGTGTGGTGGAGAGGTGGTTCAGAACAAGACCCACAATATTTGACATTCTGTATCCCTTTTGCCTTTTTGACATATTGCCCCTCTGTAGTTTTGACATTAAGACGTTCACCCTGTCTCCCATAAATCTGTTGCAGCATAAAGAACTTAGCAGCAAGTTGTTATATACAGTATAAAGTGTGACTTTTTTGTTATTCTTGTCTGGTACCTTGGAATTGCAATGCAGTGACTGTATGGTTTGTCAGTTCAAGGGATAGATTACTGATCCTGTCTTGGTCAGGGGAATAGTTGAATTTGGTGCCATGGAGGGGTCAAAGTATAAGAGGCATCCAAATTGCGCAGTTTCTGGGTTGTCATGTTCAAACTGCATTTTCGTCCTTGTAGATGGAGGAGTACTGAGTGTTTGATGCAGCATCCCATGAAGGAGGTACCAGATTTCTACTAATTATAAGAATAATAGAGCCCTAAAAAAAACATTTTAGTTACCACAGATATGTATTTAGGTTTAATGCTGTCTTAGGCCCATTAAGGTTTTGCTTTCTCTTTGATACATACCTGTAATGTTACTTTTATGTATATTTACAATATGGCAAAAATATTCAGGTATACTTACAGACAGAAGTGTTGCTATATGGCGGGCCCTGTCTTTGACCATAGAATCTAGGGTAGATAGTGCTTTTCCTAAATCACGTTACAAGATTGAAAACTCGCAAACTTATAATATTAGTTACTGTCATTCATTTAATAAAAAAAATGATAAAGAATGAAAAAAACATTTCTCTCTCCAAACAGAATAGCAGAAACAGTCCTCCCTCTACGTTCGCGGGTTTGACACTCGCGGATTCGACATTTGCATTTTTTATAATTCAGTGAGATCGGGCCAGGGGTGCAGAGGGGGACGCTAAACCCCACCACCTTGCCTCAAAAGGACGCATAGGCCCTAGCAGAAGGCCCAAATCCGTATTTCCCCACGGGGTGAGTGCCACCCAACACCTAGAGCCTTCCCCAAGCGACAAAACATGGGTAAAGAGATAGTTTACCCTTTTTTTCGTTATTTACGTATTTTTCACATTCACGGGACCCCAGGAACGGAACCCCCGCGAATGTGGTGCGTCTACTGTATATGTGATGCATTTTCCAGATAAGATGTATTGTTTAGGAATTTCAATCAATTCTAAAGAAACTTTCAAGACAAATTAAGATTGACTATTTAGGAATTATATTATTGTTACCTAATGTTATTTTGCAAATCTGTTAGCAAACTATAGTATTTCTACAAAGGAAGATATTTACTAAACATGCCAGAAGATAAATAAATATGAGGTTGGATACAGTTAAGAAATAGTCCTGATTTACTGTGGGCCAACAAGGTGCCAAAATGGCAGAATTTTTTATGGCAAGGGAATGGAAGATTTACAGTGGAAAAGGACATAATGGTGGGATATAAATAGATCTAATCTGCTGGTAATTTCAATGTTTTATCTAAAACTAGATGGCTGTAAACTTACCAACACAACTTTCAGAGTAATAAAACTGTCTCTCAGAGTCTCTAAAAGGTGTCAGCTATGGGAAATATAAATTAGCTAAGAAGGGACAAATTAGCATAAGAAAACTCTCACATTCCCATGATATCCTTCAGAGGGAGATTCCGCGTCTGTCCCTTTTCAATATATTCTCATCAGAGTTACTGTCTGTTTGTAATTTTCAAGACATGCATTTAAATACATTAAAAATTAAACAAAACCTAGAGGGGGCTCAGAGGTGAAAGGAGACGGAGTGTTTGTCCTTTTGTCTCTCTTTGTGTGGGATGTGAGGCCGGCAGAGACAAAATAAAATTGAACAGCATAACTGTCTGGGATTTATTTAAATCAGGCAATTAAAACATTAAGTTAAGATTGCAGGGCCACTTAGGAATTACAGCAGGAAAGTGTCTGGTGAGCTTTCTCTACCATTGAATTCAAACAGCGGCATGACTTCCCATTACAGATGAGAGGGAAGTTTTAATGTTACAAGTTTTCATTCCTTCGAGAAACCAGAAGCAGATTGGTCTTAGAAGGATGTGTGAAATATTAACATAATTATTAGGAAACATGGAATGCAAGGTACAGTTTGTCAATCATAAATAATTGTTTTTGTCAATACGGATGGCTTAGGAACTTGCCATAAATCTATTCTGTCCATTCTATTGGCAAAAGTGATTCTGTAATTGTTTTGTAACCTGTTTAAATGCAATGTTCCTCCTATATGAACCGCAGCACACCAGGCTCATCTTGTGTCTGGTGGTGCCTGTCCATAAGGAAAGCAAAAGGGTTAATATACCATTAAGATATGATAGACTTTGTGCACATTTTTTTTCTTATTCCAGTGCACTTTATTAAAAATATATTAGAGACCCCCTCCCCTTACACTAGTCTTGCCCCTTTCTTATTCTCTCCAGTCACTGATAATTGTCAGCAAATAAAATATGACTTTAGTTCTGTGTAGAACCTGCCAGCCGTCTGGAAGACTTCCTTGCAAAGTCCCGGAGTCTAACCAGTTAGAGAAATGATTTCAGATGAACTACCAGACATTAGACACAATATAAATCAAACGGGTGTCATCATCGGTCTGTAACTCCTTCCAGAGTAATATTAGGCTGTGTAAGAAATCTGTAATGAGACAGATGATCTATTAAATGGTCTCTATGTTAAAGTGCATATAGATAAAAAGTAATTAAGTAATCAGTTTAGTCTTAAGAATAAAGCTTACCAGAGGCTTCAGTTAAGGAATTCTTGTACAGAAGTGATTTGGTAAGGAACCAGCTTCACACAGTATACGCTCTACACGCTTGTCCTTGCATAGACAATTTGACCTTGAGAAAACAGTGAGTGTGGTTATCATAGCCAGAACTTTTCTTCCAATAGCATGAGAGCAAATAATTAACTGCTTATCCAAAGAGAAAACTAAGTTATACATAATTTTGTACAAGGAAAATATTTTCGTCTAAGACACATACAGATAAATTCCTGTATCTTTCCTATTATCTACTTGCCACCTTGTTGGTAGGGTTAAGGTAGTTGTGGGTTAGGTTTAGGGTAGTGGCGGGTTAGGGTTATGGTATTGGTGGGTTAATGTTAGGGTAGTGGGGGGTTAGGGTAGTGGTTAGGGTAGTGTTGAGTTTCACTTCTGAATTGCTACCTTTTCATGATGAAGGGGATTGTGTATCTTAATGAAGCTGTGAGCTGTACCAAGATGAGCAGGCCTTAGCAGAAAGGTCAGCCAAATCATTGTCATCTGGAGAAGGAACTGGCAACCCACTCACATATCTTTGCCAAGAAAACCTTATGGATCAGTACAACCAGAGACATAATGATAGATGTGCCTTGCATGTTGCTGTCAATAGGGTCACAGAGAGTTGGACACTACTGAACAACAACAACAAGGTCTGACTAGGAATCTATAGTGGGGTATTAGTACTTCTCATCTTTCCTCCAATACAACCAAGTAGAAAAGCAGATATGATACCTATATTTTAGAAGGAAGCAAGAACAAAAGAAGAGAATTATAGACCAGTGAGTCTCACTTCTGTAGTGGGAAAGCTTTTAGAAGAGTTAATTAGAGATATTATACAAGAATATGTCTATTTAAACAGGATTATAAGTAGGAGTCAACATGGATTTATGAGGGATAGGTCATGTCAAACAAATCTAATTAGTTTTTATGAGAGAGTTAGAAAGGACTTGGTTAAAGGCAACTCAGTGGATGTAGTCTTTTGGGATTTTGCAAAGGCTTTTGATACAGTGCCACATGGGAGACTATTGTGCAAATTAAGGGATGTAGGAATTGCAGTAAATATCTGCTCATAGATTGAGAGCTGGCTAAAAGACAGGAAGCTAAGGGTTGTGGTAAACGGAACATACTCGGATTGGACTAATTTGGTAAGTGGGGTTTCTCAGGGCTCAGTATTAGGCCCTCTCCTTTTTAACATATTTATTAATGACTTAGGACTGGAAAGTAGTGTCTTTATGTTTGCTGATGATACTAAGTTGTGCAAGGTAATTAAATAAGAAAATGATGTACTTGGGAAGGAAAAATAGTCATACAATTTATAATCTAAATGGAGCAAATCTAAGGGTATCCAATATTGAAAGGGATTTGGGAGTACTTGTCGATAACCACCTAGGTAGCAGTGCTCAGTGCCAAACAGCATCTGCAAAGGCAACTAAAATATTAGCGTATAACAAAACTAATAAGGGGAATGGAGGGCTAAGTTATGAAGAAAGACTAACCAAATTAAACTTATTTTCTCTAGAAAAAAGGCGTCTGCGAGGGGATATGATTATTTTATATAAAATATCCAGGGTCAATATAATGTTTTGTCAAGTGAACATTTTGTGCCAAAAGGTTTTCAACTGACAAGAGGACATCCTTTGAGATTAGAAGTAAAAAGATTCCACCTTAAAGAAAAAAAAGGGTTCTTCACAGTAAGGGTGGTTAATCTGTGGAATTCTCAACCAAGGGAGGTGGTGACAGCGGATTTGATAGATACATTTAAAAAGGTATTGGATATCTTTTTAAGTAAAAAAGGCGTTCAGGGTTATACTGGAGAGAGTATTGATCCAGTGAGGAATCTCATTGCCAGTATCTGGGGTCAGGAAGGAATTTTATATATTTTTTCCCTTTTGAGACAATTGGCAAAGATTCACTTGTTTTTTTTCAGTTTGCCTTCCTCTGGATCAATTAACAATTCACAATTAATCTATATATTGCAGATCAGAGGACATATACAAAGAATGAACTTTATGAACGGAAAGTATTTTTTCAACATCAATTACTAAGTAACTATGTCATATGTATATATTATATATTGTCATATACATAAAAGTATAGTGTGCCCTGTATATTTGGGGTTTTGGGCTCTTAGTGCATCATTTTACATTTATTAGTGTTGAATCTTAGATCCCACATAGTTATCCATTACTCTATTTTCCCCCAAATACTTACACATTTGATTTACACCTCCTAGAATGTCTGCTCTGAGCATCTTGTTTCTTGGTTTCTGTCCTATTTACATAAGTAAACAGCAAAGTGTATGAAGTAGAAATTAGCATTCCAAGGTAAGCACGGTGTACTTTCCAGTAAGCACATTGCAGATCTTTGCATGGCCAGGGATGGATTCTGCTTCAGAGGAACTGAGAAAAGACCTGACATAGATACCCAATCACCTCACACCTACCCAAAGCTGGATTTTCAGGGTAGATACCTGCATGTCTCTAGCTTCTTTATAAAGAATAATAGACTTATAGGCTTCGACTGGAGCTAATAGTTTGTTAACATTCATTAAATCATGTAGGACTAGGACAGAGTAACGGAACCCATCACTGTTTTACCCTGTTTTATGATTATTATGGTTAAAATATGATCCTACTATTATACTGTATGTATGTTGGTTTATGCTCTGCAGAATATTAGCCCATACTATTGCAGACCTTGGCATGGGAGATAATCCTGTTACAGAGGCTCATAAGATAAGGAAGTCTACTGTATAAAGTGTTTTCATTCTCAGCCATAAGAACAAAGAAGGATGATCTAATCCATGTCTGATTGTATCAAAGTTGCCAGGTAGCCTCAGGGAGGTGTGACCCACCTATTGTCCCTCTATGTGTATTGTGTGGCCAACTATGAGGGATGTGTATTGCCTGTGAAATGTCTGTGTGTTATGGGTAAAAGATACTTTTACTAACTTTTGAACCCCTGGTCTGATTCATGCCATTTTTTAATATGTTGTTCCACAATTTATGTTGTTCATAAAAATGTAAGTTTTATTTATGTACTATGTAAAATCATAAAGTTATAAAAATGTATACAAATGTGTAAGTTTTAGCTGGGAGATAATTGAGTAGATACAGTAATAAACTCAATTATCTCTCAAGTAGAGGGGAGGGAAACTGTGGGCGTTACTATTGTGTTATTGGTTGTTTATAACTTCCCCTGGGTGTGTTCTGTTTACCTGACTGTCATAAAAACCAGGCTGGGTGTGCCAGCCAGAGAGTGCTCCTTGACCCTTCAAAACGTAGCCTCGTCTCGTTCTTGGAGGGGATTGCTATATCATACTGGGGATTGCTATGCTTTGCATACTCCCTGGAGCTTTAAACTACTGAACCCTTGTTCCTGGTGTACTCTTCTTGGAGGAGAGGTCCTCCCCACACGATCCTGGATGCTGGAGATTCATACAGGGTGGAAGGAAGACGGCGCGGCTCCAGTTAAGCTACGGCGGTTGTGGAGTCTGTGGTGGTTGTGGTGTCCGGTGCTTGTAGGCCTCGACACAAACTAGGACGCGTCCATCAATGGAGGTACCCGATCGGGGTGCCAGTAGATCCGTTACAGACAGCTTTCTCACTAGTGAGATTAGATATCTACAATTACTATGTTAATCTATAGAACCTATATCTTAAAGAGTGAAAGGATCTCTCACTAATAAGAATGAAGGACCCGTAGGCCACCTCAGGCTTGCCTGGGGTTGGAGGGAGGGCCACTTGACCTGGCAGGACCGGGTAGGGGCAGGAGGTGGGCTAACTGGGGAGGTGGAGCCAATTTCCACCAGTTTGCCCCCAGCTAGCCATGGGAGCAGATGCCCACCCACCCATCCCTAAAGTATTGTTGTTAATGATGTATAGGTTGTACTGCGGTAAAAAAAAAAAAAAGCTACGGATGAATAATAGCAAGTTGAGGATTATGTTGTTTATTGTCTGAAGTACTCGTTGTTGTGGATGTATCATTGAAGTATATATTATTTGGTATCAAAAGTTTGTTTATGTTGTCACAGCAGGCGGGTGGTGAGGGGAGTCGCCGGGACAGTGGTAAAATGAGTACGATCCTATCCTACGGTGGTACGGATGTTCCACACAGTAGGCCCTGGATGAGGCTTCAGGGCGTAGGGTGTACTGTCTCTGTCCAGACTCCTCCCCTTGGGGTTATGTTTATTTATTTATCGTTATGGTTATTACGTCATGTTGTGTTTACCAATAAATGCTGTGGCCAGTTATCTCCCAAGAAGTTGTCTGTGTCTAATTTTATATTCATTGGGTGAGGGGGAATACATTCTTATATGCACATACCAACTGGGCCTTGCTTAGGTCAAGTTCTAACTTTAGGTAATTAAACCCATTATTTTTTTCACATTTCGACATGGTAATTTAGCCATATGACCCCTATCAGCATTTTACCACTTTTGCCAGGTGGGCAACCTGTCCCAATGAGAGCCTTCAAAAGTTCATAATTTCAATATTTCTCTACATGATCACAAGTGAGACAATCATAATTAATGCTACTAACTATCTCACATGCATTTAATCAGAGAGATATTGAAATCTCTGTAGGGTCGAGTTGCCCACCACTGCCCTATAGTACATTGTGGTCTACAGTAGAAATATTGCTAAATAACCAGTTGTTATGAATTCAAAGGTCTTCAAAATGTACTTGTAAAACTGTAGTTTTCAACCTCTTTTTAGGACTCTTACTAAGGGCCTCATTCAATTGCGATTTGGCCAATTGAATAGGGGTCTAAATGAGCACATAACATATTTTTTTAAATACGTTTTTAGTTAGTGAAAACCTTGCTTTTGGATACATTTTTACTAACTAAAAACTTCTTTAAAAAAAATATGTTATGTGCTTATTTAGACCCCTATTAAATTGGCCAAATTGCAATTGAATGAGGGCCTAAGTGTCTAGCCCTGAGTGCAGTGTGGGTGATAAATGCCATGAAATCTACAGGGGGCATATTGGCGTAGAACATGCTAACATAATATGTTAACATTTTACTTTAAGCTAAAAAGATATGATTTTGCGGCACTGATAATGTGGCAGGAAACCTGCTGTCATATTTCCTGCTTGCAACCTATATATTCATGAATAAATACAGAAAGTTGTCGTCCAATCACGTGCAGTATCAAGATCTTTGTGTTCACAACTGTGACATGAAAGTGAATATGGTGACAGCATCAGAACTGAAGAACAAGATTATTTTTATTTTCAATGCACCAACATATTCCACAGCACCATACATGGACTGAGCACAAGGCAAAAACAACTTCTATACAACGCAAATTAATAGAGCGATCTGTCTATGAGCTTTTAATCACATATATAGTTGTGAGCATGCAGGTTGTTGCTAACGCTGCAGGCTCGCGTATCGAGCCTGCGGCCCTCGCAAAGCGAGGGCCGCTCTTGCTGGCAAGGAGCACCAAAGGCGCTCCTTGCCAGCAACTGCGGACTTTAGGCCCGCAAATGCAGACCCTCGCAAAGCAAGGGGCCGCATTTGCGGAGGTGGAGGCTCCCACGTCGAAAATTTACGGACTTACCATCCACAAATACGAGCCGCGGGACTTACAAAAATACGACCTTAGCCCCCGAAACATGCACACATGGAAACATTAAAAACACAATAAATACATACAACAAACACATAAAAAGCTTACCCACAGCAAGGGGGCGGGGCACCCAGGACCTCTGAAAGTGAAGTTACACCTCAATTTAAGTCAAAATAGTTTATACACCCGAAAATCCCCTAAACGAGAGAAAAAATGGCCGCCGAAAAAAACGAAAAAGAGGCTACAGGACCCTAAACACGCAAAACACCACCCAACACATACAGATTTTCCGAAAAAGCCAGACGAGGTCCAAGAACAAGGACGCAAAATCAGCCACAGCTGCGTACCACACACATTAGGCACCATTTTACAACACTAACTTACACAATGCGGAAGTACACAGCTACCCTAACAGATTTTCCTCGCGCACGCACACTATTTACACTACACACTGCACACATTTCTGACACTTACACAGCAGCTCTACAGCACTGAAAACACACATTGTATGCTGCAGCAACATGAAAACAGATTGCCAGCTCTTCAACACAATGCTTCGTGCAATAATTACTTCAAAAAAGGTAAAAAATTAATTTATTATTTCATTAATTATTTCATTGGCATACAAACAAAAAACACAACGCTGATCAGAGCACACAAACAACCAACAGCCTCGCAATGAGCTCGCAGACAAACAACATTAACTGCCTTACAATCTTATTGCCATCATTTTTTGACGGGCAAGTCGCTAGTTAAATATAAAAACTTGAAAACTTACTATCTAAAGTGTTTGGTTGTGAAACAGGAGGGTGAAAGATAGATTGTGCATATTAAAGATGAAGATGATAAGCCTGATAAAACAGATGTGAGTTTTTTAGATATAAGGGGGGCACTTTATATCCTAGGGTAATGATTTTAAATTTTATTCTGGAGGCTATGGGAAGCCAGTGGAGTGACTGGTAGAGAGGTGCTGCAGACACTGAGCGTTTAGTATGGTAGATGTGTCTAGCGCATGGGCGTAGGAACTGGGGGGACAAATCTCCCTCAGATAGATGCTGTTAAGAGTTCTGTGTATCAAGTGAGCTGTATCCCCCCAGAATAATTTTGGTTCCTACACTCCTGGCTAGCGGAGGCATTCATTATGGATTGAAGTTGTGACAAGCAGGTAATGGGGAGGCCAGCAAGGAGCGAGTTGCAGTAGTCGAAATATGATGAAATTATTTATTACATTTTTTGTTGTATCTTGTGTTAGAAAAAGACAAGATTTTGTTAGTGAACATATATGAGGAATGAAAGAGAGGGCAGGATCCAGTAAAACCCCAAGACAAAGGGCCTGGGAGGTGGGAGTGATGATGGCATTGTCAACAGTGAGAGATATTTGAGGAGTGGAAGCTGAAGTTGAGGGTGGGAAAACAAGGAGCTGTTGAGTTTGAAATGGTGGGTGGACATCCAGGAGGATATGCTATCTAGACAGTTGGAAACTTGTGCTAGAAGAGAGGGGAAAGATCTGGTGTTGAGAGGTAGATTCAGTGTCATCTGCATAGAGATGACACTGAAATCCAAAATGTTTTAATTGGGTGCCAAGTGAGGAAGTATGGATGGAAAATAGGAGGGGCCCAGGACTGAACCTTGGGGTGCGCCAACAGACAGAGAGCAAGGTAAAGAAGTGGTGCCAAAGGAGACACTAAATGTTTGACCTTGTAGGTATGATGTGAACCATGAAAGTGTAGTGTCATGTATGTCAAGAGAGTAGAGAATTTGGACTAGAAAAGGGTGGTCAACTGTGTCAAAAGCAGCAGAGAGATCTAGGTGAATTATGATAGAGCATTCACCCTTTGACTTGGTGGTGAGCAAGTTATTGGTGACTTTTGTGAGAGCTGTCTCTGTGGATTGATGGAAAGTGTCAAGAAAAGAATTGGAGGAAATAAATTGGGAAAGGTGATTGCAGACGAGATGTTCGAGCAGTTTTGAAGCCAGGGAAATAATTAGATGAATTAGCTGGATCAGATAAGTTTTTTATAAGAATGGGTGTCATTATAGCATGTTTTAAAGATGATGGAAATTTGCCAGTGTTTAGGGAATAGGTTAAATATATGTGTGAGAGCAGGGATAAGTGTGGTAAAGAGGTGAGTGAGTAACTGTGATAGAGTAGGATTCTGTAGACAGGTTGTAAGGACTGGAAATGTCATCCTCAGTTACAAGTTCAAAGGAGTCCATAGTGAATGTGGCATTGGGGAAGGCTGAAGGCTGCGTGTTGTTGGTTAGTTGAGAGGAGAAAGTATGTGAGCTGCGTTCAAACGAGAATTTGTTTCAAATGTTTCAATCTTATCTTTACCAGCTCTGAGAGACCTCATGCAGGCTATCTGTGGCTCAGGAAATGTAAGATTAGGAATTGGTTTTTCACATTGGTTTCAAAAACAGTCTCTATTAGTGTGCACTTATAGAATACCTTTGAAACTGGTATTCTCTCTTTTTTGGATTAGATCCTCTATTTTTCGATACTTTTACTGGAAATGGTATTAGAGTCCCCTTATTTTCTATTGTACATTTGAGCGACTGTCTTGCATTTTAATTATACAGTATGACTACATGCAATGTAAAACCTTATTTGATAAAGTTCCAGGACTTTAGTTGCTGTCTCTACAAATTGGTATCGCGTTGCAGGTAGGAAACTCCATGCCAGCATTCCTTCATAAAAAATAAAGGTCACTTGTGCCCTTCAAAGGAAATCAAATGAAATGACCACGAGTAGGTTAGCACCCCCTTCTGGATCACTATCTTTTTGTGCTGTGAGCTATACTATTTAGGGACACCCGAGATGGGCAGGTCATAGCAGTGAGGTCAGACACATTTTGGTCCACTGGAGAAGGAACTGGTGACCCACTCCAGTATCTTTGCAAAGGAATGCTTATGAATTAGCACAACTGGAGACATAACGATCCTGGCTTGCTTCAGTCCATATGGTCACGGAGAGTCGGACACGACTGATTGACTGAACCGCAATAAACTTAGCACCACTGCTCATTTAAAAAGGGATAGAAATGCATATGTGCTACATAGATGCTATGATCACATGCTACCGCCACCCGTTTATGGAAATACTCCTGTAATAATTTTATCAGCTACCTAGGGGGAAAGACATTCTGAGATAAGACCTGTTAGGAGTCAACATGACTTTCTCACTGTAAAGGAGAACTGACAGGGCCGCATTAAATCAGTATTTATAATGGGGCAGCTGCAGTGTATATTTTAAACAATTTAAACAAGCTTCTTATAAAAGACTTCCACTATTTTTTGCATAATGATGAGTGGAAATTAATTTCCATTGGAAACTGACAAGATAGAAACCTTCCAATATATAAATTGATGTAATAAACATTAAGAGGGACAAACCTTACTGTGACAGCCTTAGGGTTAGAGAGTTGTGACTCTCCAGCAAAGGAGTTATGTCATTTTGGGGCCTGAACTGAAATACGCTATATGTAAACTTGGACTGGACTAACTGTATGTGTTGTTTATTTTTAAAACCTTGTCCATGGAAAATGTTGGGTTGTTATAAAAAAAAAAAAATTGTTTAAAATGAATTACTATGTTGTTAAGTAGTTTCCCCTCCCAAGTCAGGGTTCCAAAAATATCTATAATGTATATTTTGCAATTTGGGGTCATTTCAGTGTATTTTAGATGTTGTAATACTGGGTGCAATTGTATTGTGGTTACCAGTGGTTAGGCTTCAGTGCTTTCACCACTGCCACCTGGGTTTGAATCCAGGGAACCAAGAGGTCACATCACCCTGAAGCCATGCAGGGTTAGACCTGGTCAGTACCTGGATGGGAGACCACCTTGGAATACCAGGTGCGTGTATGCTGTGGCCTACTGGAGAAGGAAATGGCAACCTATGGTATGGTATGTTGTGGTCCATGAGGTCACAGAGAGTTGGACACAGCTGAGCGATGAACACACACACACACAAGGTAGAATGGCAGGCAAGGACCCATGACAAATAGTAATGTTAGAAAAAGAGATTGTGATTTGAACCTAGAGTCTTGGAGATTCAGGGGTAAGTTCTGGCCATACTAACTTACAGAAAGGTTTGATGATAAGTAAAACAAGTGTTAGGGACAAAAGCAGTGGAATAAGCAATGCCTGTTGTATGGTTCTTGCACCATCAAACTTGAGATTCTGCTATATACTGAAACCCCCAAGACCGTGACCCCATTTTGCACAGATGACATAACATTTTGTTCTGGCTGGTTAAAAAGCCCACAGCTCTCTTTATTAATGTACAACAGGTAGATAACAAAACTTATATAACCAACGTATATATAACCAAAGAAAAACCGGCTGTGCTTTCCCACCCACTTCTACTCAGTCCAACCTCTCCGGAAGCCCAGTGCCCCTAGAGGACAATACATTCCTAAACTTGTTCCTTATAAGTTAACTAGTCAATTGCCCCTCATAAATGACGAGTTAATATTTAATGTGTCTCTTACTCCCTTTACCTTCCCTGTGTCTCTTCCTCCCCTCTCCCTCCCCTGTGTCTCTTGCCCCCCTGTGTCTCTCCCCCTGTGTCTCTTTCCTCCCCTCACCTGTGTTCCCCCTCCCTCCTCTCTGTCTCTTCCCCTCCCTCTCTCTCCACTGTGTCTCTTTCTCCTCCTCCTCCCTCCACTGTGTCTCTTTCGTCACCTCTCTCTATCCCGTGTCTCTTTCCCCTCCTCCCCCACCCCACCAGTGCGCAATGCTCCCCTCCCCTCCTTCCCTCCCCATCTCTCTCCCCATGTTTCTCTTCCACCCTCTCCCCTGTTTCTGCCGTCTCCCCCATGTCTCTCTCCCAGCCTCTCCGCTGTCTCTCTCCCACCCTCTCCACTGTCTCTCCCCCACCCCTCTCTCCCCACGTCTCTCTCCCACCCTCTCCCCGTCCCTCCCCCCTGCGGCGCACAATGTTCATATGACGCTCGCCATGCGCATCCAACATTCGCCGTGCAAATTGTGCATGCGTTGCTCGTTGTGCACAATGCGCATGCGCGGCTCACGCCGTACATTGCACATGCACTACTCACGTTTACATAGTGTGTAACCTCCCGCCGCCAATGAGCATGCGCAGCCGGAGCGTTACACACTATGACAACGATTAGAGGTGATGGTGGGCAAGCACTCCCGCCAAGTGCTGTGACAATCTTGCTTTCTTCCGTAGTCTTCCAATAGTTTTTTTTATCCTTACCAACACTATCACGGGACGGTGGGTGCCACTTTTCATTCCTTTGTGCTCCCCTCCACTGTGCTGTTCTACCGCTTTCCCTCCACTACGTTCGGTCGTGGGTATACTTTTTCTGTGTACAAATGTTCCATACAGGCAAGTTTATTTAACCTTTTCATAAATGTAATTTGCTGGAAAAGTGATGTTTGGTGAGAGATAAGAACAAGTTGGTCCATTTAGTGTGCCCAATATATCTACTTACTAACTGTTAGCTTAATTGATCATTGGCACAACCTTATGACTATATATTTATAATTTGCATTAATTACATTAATCTGCCACTCTTTCTGCAAAACAGTACATTCAAACATTATTTCTAAATCCTTTGATTTTCATGACCTAAGCAAGGCCCAGTTGGTATGTACATATAAAGATTAGACACAGATCACATATCACATATATAGTTTTCAGTCTGCGTCACGTTGCGATGTTGGTCACTCAGTTGCGTCCCTTGCATAGCAAGGGATGCAACTGCTCGCCTCGCAAAGCAGGGCAAGCAGTTGGCGTTACCAACATAAGACACCGACGGGGGCTGCAATGAGCGATGAAGGAGCTCATTACAGGGCTCGCGATGAGTGCCGGAGGCGTTCTTCGAGAGGCCCCCAGGGCTCGCAACACCCTCAGTACCTGGCCAGCAATGAGCACCATAGGCGCTCATCGGGAGTCCCACTGTGTCTCCTCCTTTCTTCCCTCTTAGCCTCCTCCTCCCTTTCCCCCTCTCTTATTTAGATTGTAAGTCTGTGAGTTTCAATCCTGCAAGGTGCTTTAGGGAAAGCGCTATGGACACTGGATTCCAAGCTCAAAGACAGGGCCATCCACTCTTTGCAATGTGTGAATCTTTAACTTGTCATTGCCTGTAACTTAACTTATGTATAGCGCTATAGAATATGTTGGCGCTTTACAAATAAACGATAATAATAATAATATTTTCATGCTTCTCTCCCCAGCAGCATGGCCTGTGGCTGTGTCCCAACCGGCATATGCTAATGACGTGAGGCACATGAGCGTCACGTCATTAGCATATGCCGATTAGGACACAGCCACAGGCCATGCTGCTGGGGAGAGAAGCATGAAAATATTATTATTATTATCGTTTATTTGTAACGCGCCAACATATTCCGTAGCGCTTGGGCCAAGAAGAGGTCGAGCAATCAGTATGCCTGGTACACTGCCAACTTCCTCCGTTTACCAACCTGGTTAATCTTGAACCGTCACAGCCACGTCATCACATGATCACAATGGATCCCAAAACCAAGTACCTGAGGTCACCATACCTTGTCTGTTTACCAACTAATCCCTTGCTCCGAGCAGACCAGTGGGGAAGAGAGGTGGCTGCATAAAACCGCAAGACTTCACACATATGACGGACCTCTTTCCAGGACAGTGGTACCTACAGCCCCTGGGAAAACACTACCAGGTGCCTGCCGTCCTGTTTTGCCGTACCTACTGTTAAACCTGGAACCACTTGTTTCACCAATCACTCCTTTGGTAAGTCCAATTAACCCGGCTAGTTTTAGAAAAAGCCAAGACTGTCTCACCTTAAGGGGATAACTCTCCATGTCTTAGGTTACCACATAACCTCAGCACAATCCCCATCCTCATGCCACCCTTGTCTAATCCACTTTGTATGGAAGTTGAGTAGATGAAGCCTAGGAATGCCTCACCAACCATGCTAATTCTCAGCTCTAGGTACCTACACGTGTCCCAAGTGACCGGAACTGCCCATCCTACACTATGGCCAGCAGCCTGAAGTGCTCACATTTAAAGGACCAGTCAGCAATCTTGTGCATGGAACCTGGTACCTGCTTCCCCTTACACTATACATTCCAAAATCGGCACAAGCCCAAGTGATTCAGCGATCGAAGTACCGAGAGGGATAATGCTAACAATGAGTTAATAGCCTGCCCTGTGGCCATAATATCTGAACTAAATTGATTTTCTTATCCTGCAAGCTGCCCACCGACTAACAGTGCAGAAACTTTGAAAGATATCCCAAGCGAAGTACCTTGAAACACAAGACACCCACTTGTATTCCTCTACTTGCAAATAAACAACCACCAATGCAGAAACCTAAAAACCGCTTGCTTCAATGCAGCTTATGATTCACCTTATAAGTCTATTGGGATGAAAGAGCGATCCTTCAAATTACAGAAAGCTAACCATCCCTTCGAGTCAACTTCATATGAATCGTCACCCAACAGAGTGATGGGTAAGGGAATATTGACCACCACTAATGTAAAACCGTAAAATTTCAATCCTATGGGAATTATTTAACCGGATACAACCCGACATCACCATAATGAATCGCACTCACAGAAATAGAACAGCAGTATGAAAAAACGAATAAACTCAGGAATGGGACTCCGAATGATAGGGAAGATGAACCAACAAATAACCACCCAAAGGATACCTCAACCTATGCGCACTAACAGAAGAAAATGCTGAATGATGACAATGGGCACCATATAAATATGCAATATGAGGCAATACGCAATAGGTTGTACCCGAACAAGAACCTGCGAGAGGCAGATAACGAGATACATATGACATAGAAGAAGTAATCTTAGAATCATACATAAAAACAGGGGCGGCCCGTCCATTGGGGCGTCAGGGCAAACGCCCCCCCAAATATTTTCTTCACCCTGCAATAAAAAAAACACAACAATGTATTAGTATAACCCAAAAACAAATAAATATAAGGTGTACATCATCATTTCAAGTCTCAATAGTATTAAAAATGAAGTAAAGTTAGTAAAGGGACACTGTCACTTTAAAATAACCCTTGCGCTACATTAACTAATGCTGTGTATCTATATAGCCCCCTGCCTGCACCCTGTGTGATCAAATTACACTAGTTATACCGTGTACACTAACCTTAGACTCTTCTCTCTCTTCAATGAGTCCTGGCCTGGCCCCCTGACCGTTAATGCATGCCGCCCACCATCACAGTGACGATATGCATGGGCGGTCATAAATGTATCAATTAATAACTGACAGTCTTCCATCATTGATTGGTCAATGATGGAAGACTGTCCAGTTACTAAGTGATCAATCTAAACCCACCCAGACCGTTAGCCCTGAGCGCCCGCCAGCAAATAGGGCCTTGAGTTTACATTTTGATTGACTGATACAGTCAGTAAAACCACCAGTTGCCTGTCCCTTCCCCCTTTCTGTTTCCTGACCCTGGTCACGCTGAGACTGAGAGACCTCCCTGGCTGAATCTACTCACATCTGCTCTGCCTGCCTAACTCAGTAAGTCTACCTGCCTGGCACCTGCCCTGCCCCTGGTCAAACCAAAACCCCTAGTAGCCCCTAATAAAAGTTAGGGGTGACCAGTTACCCCCAGTCCCCCACTATGCCTGCCTGGCCTGCCAGTGCCACCTACCCAGCCACCCACCAACTACCACCGACGACCCTAGGCCTACAATGCCTGGTGCCAGTGCCACCCCCAGCCATCACCCCCATGTGGCCTGTGCCACCCCCGATCAGGCCTGCCCTATGCTAGCTATGCCATCATGCCACCGCCGGATTACCCCGATCACGGGATCGGGGTAGTCGGGTGGTGAGCGGGGTGGCACAGGCCCACAAGGGGGTGATCGGATCACCCCCTTGATGAGGCCTGTGCCACCCCTGATGACCTCCATGTCGCCGCCCTATGCCACCCCCGAGGCCCGATCACCACCACCCCGATGCGGCCTATGCTAGCACCGCCCGATTACCCCGGGTATTCGGGCAGTGACCGGGGTTGACCAGGCCACATGGGGGTGGATGTTCACCCCCATGAGGCCTGTGCCACCCCTGATCGTGGCCTCCACGGTCCGATGGGCGACCGATGGGCGCCTGAGCGTGACCGACCCCACCCTGGATGAACCAACTACCTACCCACCCCCCCCCCCCCTATTTTTATTCCATTTTTAGAAGTAACAGGCATGTATATGTGCCTGTCACTTTTAAAGATAAAATAAAAATAAGGGAAGGGAAAAAAATACAGTAAACAAACACATTAACAGTACAGTTAGTAACACAACACATTTTATACAAAAATAAACAGCTTTAAACAAACATTAATAAAAAATAAAATAAACAACAGCACATACTTACCTGTCAATTTGACCCCTTCAGCGTTGGCCTTCTGTCCTCTGGATATAGTCATGAAAAATAAATAATCCAATGTTGATTGAAGCCCATGTCAAATAATCCAATGTTGATTGAAGCCAATGGTCAAATAAAATAATCCAATGTTGATTGAAGCCAATGGTCAAAATAAAATAATCCAATGTTGATTGAAGCCAATGGTCAAAATAATCCAATGTTGATTGAATCCAATGGTCAAATAATCCAATGTTGATTGAAGCCATTGTCCATCCATCCATTCTGGCCCATTGAAAGAGGCCTCCACACAAAAAAAACGACGCTCTAAAAAAAAAAAAACAACAAACTAAAAGAGCTCCTCCTACAAGGAGCCCCTCCCGCGATTAATTGTTTTTTTTCCCACGGTCTGCTATATATACTAATTTTTGAAGGACTCTGATTGGCTGAAATTTTTGATTGACATCGATTTCAACCAATGAGAGTCTTTAAAAAATTAGCAAATCAGCAAGCAGGTATGGAAGCCTGTAAGGGTAAAAAAGGTTAGTGTGAACTTGTTTGACCCTGTATGTATTATACATATTACAGGGCTATTTTATGTGATATACATGTTACAGGATAATATCCTGTAACATGTATAGCCAAAAAATAGCACTGTAATATGTATAAAAAATAATGTGTAATAGAAATGCATGAACAATATAATATAACAAGTAATAAAGAAAATCAATTAATCAAATAATAAATATCAATTAATATATATTGTTGTATGTATATGTTTATGTATATTTATGTGTATTTTTTATGCGTATATATATATATTTGGATATATATATATATATATATATATATATATATAAAAATTGATATCAATATATCACAATAAATACATATATATATATATATATATATCAATTTGATATATATATATATATATATATATATATATATATTTATTTATTGTGATATATTGATATCAATTTTTATATATATATATATATATATATATATATATATAAATATATATATAAATATATATATATATATCAATAAATATATCTATCAATCAATATAAATATATATATATATATCTATATATATATAGATATATATATATATATATATTATTTTTTTTATTTTTTTTTTACAATTTGGGCCTATATGGTTCCAATTTGTTATTTAGGGTTTTTAAGGTGCGGTTGGGGCCTATATGGTCCAAATTTGTTATTTATGGTTTTTAAGGTGCGGTTGGGGCCTATATGGTCCCAATTTGTTATTTATTTTTTTAAGGTGCGGTTGGGGCCTATATGGTCCCAATTTGTTATTTAAGGTTTTTAAGATGCGGTTGGGGCCTATATGGTCCCTATTTGTTATTTAAGGTTTTTAAGATGCGGTTGGGGCCTATATGGTCCCTCTTTGTTATTTAAGGTTTTTAAGATGCGGTTGGGGCCTATATGGTCACACTTGGTCTTCTAAGGTATGTTTGAGGCCTATATGGTCACACTTGGTCGTTTAATGTTTTTTAAGTATGGTTTTGTTCTTGAATGGTCTGATTGATTTGCTTGTTTGTGGCTGCAGATTTGTTTCTACTCTTTGGTCAACTTAATGAACGTGAATACCCTGAGAAGAAGACCCGACTAATGGTAGGTGTCACTCCTTTAATTTTTCTGTTAATACGTATAGGTGCAATTATGATATTGCTGTAGTCTTGTCACATGAGTTTTTTCAATCTATATTGTATACCAATGAATTTAACACATTGTTACTTTACTTCTTGACATTTCTGCATTGCTGATCATGTATTTCAATGGGCTTTACAAGTATAAGGTCATTGGGCGGGGCTTATAAAGGTCAGTATGACGTCAGGGGGAGGAGTTATAAAAATGGGTGTGGTTTGAAAAAGGGGGAGTGGCTATGTTTCGCCCTGTCACCCTCCAACTTGAAAAGTCACCAGCCGCCACTGCATAAAAAGCACATATGCACCATGCCCCAAAAGAGGGGGCATCCGGAAAAAAGTTAGGGGACGCAGGATAAACAAACTCTTGAACCGATGGAAGCCTTGATCATAAAATAAATTAAATTGCCTTTGCATACCCGATACATTGGGAAAAGCTTGAGAGAAGCACTGCATAGACCCAAGAGACTACTAGAAATGGACAACAACATGTTGGAGAAACCTGTATATGCATGAAGCGTTGCCTGGAAACATGATTATTTCCTACAATCACTGCTGGCATGCATACATATGCAACTAGAGGACAGACAGCATAGACACACACATCTACCCATAGAAACACTCTACCTTGGATGCAAAGAGCGGATGAGGGGCGAAATATGAGCCAACTGGCCTAGATACCAAAACACACTACATAAGAGGACCCGCCAACACTGACAGGGAACAACATCTACTCCAACAGTGCACATGACTAATTGAAACCATATCTAATATATAACCAGGGAAAAACCATTCACAGGAAACAGAGCCAATAACCTGACAAACTTGAAAAAAACAGGGGGTGGGGTGGTTAGACGGTATAAATAACCACATCTCCTATCATAGGAAGACCCCCACTCCCACAAGAGAAAACATTATACCAATATCCAACTCAAGGCACACACCATAAACTCAGTCGAATGTTTTCCCTTCAGAGAAAAAAAAAAACAAATAGGGTGTGGGTCCAAGAGTCCCATGTTTTGGATTCCCCAATGAACCATATGAGGAGAAGTGACCACGATCACTGACCAAGATAGGTCAGAGGCCTCTCTTTCAGAAAACACTCCCCCGGATGGATAATTAGCTACTACTCCACCAAAGATTATAATTCCAACTATAAACCTACACTGACATTGTGTTGACATGTATGAGTCTCACACTGGCAATGCTAATTATTCCATTTCAGCTGGCCCTCTATACCCTATGCCTTCAGATTGCAAACCCCATGAGAAGACAAAAGCAAAGAAAAGAAAGAAGATAGGAATGCAGGACAGGGAGACAGGAGGACTTATCCTCACACATGGCTAGCTGGGGGCATAATGGAGCAGATGGTGCCAAAGAGCCTGTAAATGGCTTAACCGCCCAGCTAGCCACCATTCCTGCCAGATCAAGTGGCCCCTCCTACCAACCCCACGAGACCTGGGGTGGTCTACGGGCCCTTTAATCATCATATGACGGAAAGAATCAGAAAGGTCCCAGGCAAAAATTACAGAAGAAGTTACAAAGTATTTTAACAAGAATATGGGTGCATTTAGGTTTTATTGTGCCATATGACATTCAGATTTGTGCACCCTTGTGCCCCACTTGCAGCTCCTCTTTTTCCCTTTTCTGCATCTTAAATCAAAAGTATATATATATATATATATATATATATATATATATATATATAGTGGTGTCTCTGCACTCTTCTACCTCAAAACTCACCGAACTTGGTATTCAATGCATTTTGACAAGGAAAAATGCCTCAGCACTAGTTGTTTACCTTGGTACTCGTCATGCTTGTATGAGTACATTTACATTACTCCTTTTGGGAGTATGGTACTCATCCTTTTTGCCACTCACCGTGCCTTCTAAAACCAATTAACAACAAGTACCAAGGGTCCACGGTATGCCAGAAACTGTCAAGCACACTTGCAGATAGAAATATCACTACATAAAGACATTTCTGTGCATATACAAACATATTTCAATGCACAGCACTGCATCTGCAGGCACCTTGTTGCCTCCTGAAAATGTGTTGCCCTGGGTCTAGACCTCCTGGGGCTAGGCAGAAACATACCCCTAAACAAGAATGTAATTTGAATGTGCTTAGAAGAAATAGTGGTGTAGCCTAGTGTTGTCACACCACATAACATTCTACTGGACACAGCATTCTACTAATGATCTGGAGAAGGGGTGGGCAAGATCGGTCCTGGAGGGCCACAGACAAGCCTGGTACGAACGATGAGCACAGGTGAGTCAATCGTTTCTTCAGTCACCCTGATTGACTCACCTGTGCACAGGAAGGAACTCCTCAAATTCAGGCCTGTGTGTGTCCCTCCAGGACCAAACTTGCCCTCCCCTCATCTAGAGTGCCATTATTACCTCTCTATTTTCTGTTGCTAATCAATCTTTCGATATAACCAAGAATTGTACTGGCTCTTCCTACAGATTTGTTGCATTGTTGCCTCTAAGATTGCACTCTGTCTAGAAGTCTATGTATTTTGCATGGGATTCCAATCCCTGTCCCTTCACATCATGCTATGAATCTCGTGCTCTGCTCTATACTATTCCCTCTGTTTTAATATTCTAGAGTCAACAAGCTCTCTGAAACTGAAACCTGTATTCATCTTCCTCAGCAGTAATTACGGCGGACGTATTGTTTTAAATTCAAATTCTTGGCAACAGTTCTACGGCTGTTGTAATAATTGTTTGCTTTTGCAGGGTAATATTGGAAGCGAATTGGAAACAGGACCCCCAAATCTGATGGGTTTGATAAATGAAAAATACAATCCTAATGACACCAGTTAAAATGAGAACTTTTTCTTAGTTTAAAGTTCATGTTATGCTTTTTTATAATGCTCAAAAAACTTAATTCTTGACAAGACAGCTTTATTAAAACCCACTAGCCTTCATATGAAGACTTCTACTGCTTGTAAATGAATTACTGTAAGAAATTGTATAGTACTATTGTGAAGTAGTAGGAGGATTTTGTGTGTGTTCATTTTACATTAGTTATTACTAACTTTTCTATTTAATTATTTGTAATAGTAATATTTAATTAAAGGCATATCTAAGTTTCCTGGATTATGAATGCATCTGATAGAGGATAATCAGTAATGTATGAAAAAAATGTTTGGATGAACAAATGTCAAAATAAACATTAAAAGTAATTTTAATATTGAATTTTGCTTTTTTAAATAATTTAAAATGAATATTATTAAGAAAGTATATTTAAAACATCTAGTTCATGCTAGTAGGTCATTACAGTGGTCCCTTAAGAAATGGTAGTGCATATACAGAATATCCATCTGTTTGCAAAGGTTCAAACATTAAGGGAAATTTAACATATTTTAAGAATGGAAAGGTAAATTCAGATCATAATCCAAAGCAAATAAAACATCAAAAGTCGCTCTAACACAACACCAAACTGAGAGACCTAATCTATTACAAGGCCGCAAATGCCTTGGCCTAATACATTTGGCTTCAGGTGTTTTTTTCAAAACATTTTTTAGATGTATTCTATTGAATCCAGCTCGCAAATTCCGACCACAAGGCTGAACTCGTTAACCCTGCCTTTTCAAGTCTGATTTCAGGGGGCGTGATCATATGATCTGACAATATTTAAGAAGGCCCGTAATTTGCTTCTTAGACACAGCCAATAGTAAATGAGACCGTTATCATGACGTCAGTAAAACATGGAAGTTATACGTAATCTGCAATCGAAGGCTAAGAATTCATTAGTGGCAATAAGTAATATTTGCCGATCGGGCTCACGATCAAGCACTCTATAAAATGTATTAGATTATCTGTTTTAGTCCATGTGGGTTTCATGATGTGTATTAACCTCTTGAGTCCTGGGATCGATAGTACTCAGAAATAACAGTTAAATATAATATTTTTTTAATTTAATATTTGTGGGTTTGAGACTGTTCTGCAATTAATTCTAATTTGCTTCCATGCCTTCCCATGCTTTTATCGTGCAGCATTGTGTGCTTAGTTGCTGCTACAACAACTATAATGAGTGTTTAAATAGCCCTTGTGAGTCCTATTTAGTACTTGTAATATTTTTGAAACAAAGGTGACTTTTTTTTTAAGTTGCGGGTTAGACTTTATTTGTGATCTACAGGTCTAATAAAATATCAATTTTGTGTAATTTTAATTATTTAGAGCTCGTAATATTTGAACAGTGCTAAAACAAATGGAGTTCTAAGGCCTGTTTTGCGGCTTTGGCTGGTCCACAGTGATTGTGGGCAGGGAACTCGTAATCGAATTGTAAATCAGTAAAAATGTGGGGTATTTGTGTGCATACCCTGCAAACCATATAAATTGTAAGACAACAGGATATTTACATAGTTAATTGGCAAAATATTTTTACAAAACAATAAAAATATAGCTTTTAATTGATTGTTTTATGCAATCATGCTGCAGGAGTTTTTTTGCAAATGTGTCAGTGTTTTCAACAGGACTAATGCAATCTAAGAAAACAGCTAAACAAGCAGTTCAAACAATGTTATGACTATTCCAGTTTAAACTACCTTCAATCAATAGATAATAAGTCAAATGTCAAATGCTGGATTTGCTTTACTTTCTAGGAGTATGTTGCCCACCATCAGTTCCAATAATTAAAAATGCCACATTTTCAATATTGAACTCCACCTTCTCTTCATGTTACCTACCTAGATACCTTGAAACTAAGCTGAAAACTCAAATCCTAAACCCAATAGATCTAAAGTCTGATCATCTTTATCAATGAATTTTAGTTGATATGGATGTGTACAAACTACTTTGTATTTGCATATAGCATCACCAGAAAACATATAGATAGAACAATCATGGGCTTTAAAAATGTGATCCTCAGAATAACATTGTATTCATCCCCATAATTCTGTGCCGGACCACTGATGTTTTGGAAAAACTTCACATGCTTGTGATGTGTATGTTACGATCTGCTTCTTTAAAGGGGCTTGATATGAACCTAGTTCAAACCTACCCCAGCAGAATCATGTAGTTTCTGTTCTCTGTGTCACAAAAGATGGCTTCTGAAGAGGGCAAGGCCCAAAAGGTACAGGCAGATAATACTGCATACAGGTTATTAGTGGCCCATGGCAAGACTACTCCCCAAGTCAGAATACAACACACAGAAATAGTCTCACAAATTGTATATGTGAAAACTATCTCTCAACCTTTATTGAATGATCAAAACAATATATTTATACTCTCCAATAGCACAGCCTTGTGTACATTTGTGTATGTGCGATGTCAGCCCATCTGGCTTGCAACCTTGGGCTATCAAAGCTCTTGAGATAAAATTCACCAGATATCTATAGCTGGCTTGTGAATAAACCTGTATGTTAAACTCAAGTGTTTGCTTAGGACTGCTTGAAGTACATCCATCTGTCTTGACCCAAGGTCTGGATGTGTGGGTGTGCAATGTTCTGCATCTAACTTCTAAATTTCACATATGTTATATATATATATATATATATATATATATATATATATATATATATATATATATATATATAAATACATATATATATTATAACTAGGATACATAATAACCATGTACAAGCAACATATAACCACACAATAACACATAATCCCAATGCAACAATGTCATTCACCCTTGGCCATATTCATAAATTACTGGAATATGAGTCCTTTAACAATTAAATCATAACAGTGTATAATAAACTAACATCATTAGCAGCAATGTAAGCCAGGAGCATAAAAGTATTTATATAGACTCTGCTTGTGAATGGCAGATTCCATCTTGGACTACTAGTCTACCTGTAGCTTAAGTGGAAAGGTTATCTGGCCGAGGCTTTCTCTTCTATTTAGTCTCTTTTCTCAAGTGGCTATGTAAAGTAGCCATCATTCTAGTGGAATGGATAGACTACTGAGACTTTCTCTTCTATTTAGTTCTATTGCCAAGTAGCTATGTAAAGTAGCCATAATTCTAGTGGAATTGTTATCCTACTAAGGCTTTCTCTTCTATTTCGTTCTATTGCCAAGTAGCTATGTAAAGTAGCCATCGTTCTAGTGGAATGGTTATCTTACTTAGGCTTTCTCTTTTATTTTGTTCTATTGCCAAGTAGCTATGTAAAGTAGCCATCATTCTAGTGCAATGGTTATCCTACTGAGACTTTCTCTTCTATTTAGTTCTTTTGTCAAGTGGCTATATCAAGTAGCCATCATTTTAGTGGAATTGTTATCCTACTGAGGCTTTCTCTTCTATTCTGTTCTATTGCCAAATTGCTATGTAATGTAGCCATCATTCTAGTGGAATGGTTATCCTACTGAGGCTTTCTCTTCTATTTTGTTCCATTGCCAAGTGGCTATGTAAAGCCATCGTTCTACAAAACTATTCTTATGTGAATCTAAGTTTTTACACATTCCTCCCAGTTTTCAAAATATCTGGTACCATTAAATCAAAATGTAATATAATAAAATATTGAAGGCTATATGTATTTATTTTAAATGTTCTTCAAAGTAGCATACTTTAAATATGTTGTCCTTAACTAAGGATATTCACTTAACCACCATACTCTCTGTAAAATTATGCTTTCAAATTATTCCTGATCTTTTACACACCAACCTTAAATCATGGCTTCATGTTCTAATATAATTTTTCTGAAAGATAGCTTTCTTATAGAATTAAATACATTATTCTAATGTTTCTGTAAGGCAAACCCCAGTACCCCCCCAGGCCCCCTCCGGTGCCAACACATTATATATACAGTCAGGTCCATAAATATTGGGACATCAACATAATTCTAATCTTTTTGGCTCTATACACCACCACAATGGATTTGAAATGAAACGAACAAGATGTGCTTTAACTGCAGACTTTCAGCTTTAATTTGAGGGTATTTACATCCAAATCAGGTGAATGGTGTAGGAATTACAACAGTTTGTATATGTGCCTCCCACTTTTTAAGGGACCAAAAGTAATGGGACAGATTAACAGTCATAAAACAAACTTTCACTTTTTAATACTTGGTTGCAAATCCTTTGCAGTCAATTACAGCCTGAAGTCTGGAACGCATAGACATCACCAGACGCTGGGTTTCATCCCTGGTGATGCTCTGCCAGACCTCTATTGCAACTGTCTTCGGTTCCTGCTTGTTCTTGGGGCATTTTCCCTTCAGTTTTGTCTTCAGCAAGTGAAATGCATGCTCAATCGGATTCAGATCAGGTGATTGACTTGGCCATTGCATAGCATTCCACTTCTTTCACTTAAAAAACTCTTTGGTTGCTTTTGCAGTATGCTTCGGGACATTATCCATCTGCACTGTGAAGTGCCGTCCAATGAGTTCTGAAGCATTTGGCTGAATATGAGCAGATAATATTGCCCGAAACACTTCAGAATTCATCCTGCTGCTTTTGTCAGCAGTCACATCATCAATAAATACAAGAGAACCAGTTCCATTGGCAGCCATACATGCCCACGCCATGACACTACCACCACCATGCTTCACTGATGAGGTGGTATGCTTTGGATCATGAGCAGTTCCTTTCCGTCTCCATACTCTTCTCTTCCCATCACTCTTGAATACAAGTTGATTTTAGTCTCATCTGTCCATAGGATGTTGTTCCAGAACTGTGAAGGCTTTTTTAGATGTTGTTTGGAAAACTCTAATCTGGCCTTCCTGTTTTTGAGGCTCACCAATGGTTTACATCTTGTGGTGAACCCTCTGTATTTACTCTTGTGAAGTCTTCTCTTGATTGTTGACTTTGACACACATACACCTACCTCCTGGAGAGTGTTCTTGATCTGGCTAACTGTTGTGAAGGGTGTTTTCTTCACCAGGGAAATAATTCTTCGGTCATCCACCACAGTTGTTTTCCGTGGTCTTCCGGGTCTTTTGGTGTTGCTGAGCTCACCGGTGCGTTCTTTCTTTTTAAGGATGTTCCAAACTGTTGATTTGGCCACACCTAATGTTTTTGCTACCTCTCTGATGGGTTTGTTTTGTTTTTTCAGCCTAATGATGGCTTGCTTCACTGATAGTGACAGCTCTTTGGATCTCATATTGAGAGTTAACAGCAACAAATGCAAATAGCACACTTGAAATGAACACTGGAGCTGGTATCTGCTCTTTGTAAATGGGATAATGAGGGAATAACACACACCTGGCCATGGAACAGCTGAGCAGCCAATTGTCCTATTACTTTTGGTCCCTTAAAAAGTGGGAGGCACATATATATAACTGTTGTAATTCCTACACCGTTCACCTGATTTGGATGTAAATACCCTCAAATTAAAGCTGAAAGTCTACAGTTAAAGCACATCTTGTTAGTTTCATTTCAAATCCATTGTGGTGGTGTATAGGTCCAAAAAGTTTAGAATTGTGTCGATGTCCCAATATTTATGGACCTGACTGTATATATATATATATATATATATATATATATATATATATATATATATATATATATATATATATATATAAATTATAATCCATTCCCTCATCATATCTTGACATGACTACCGCAACTCGCTCCTTGCTGGCCTCCCCATCACCCGTCTGTGTCCAATCCATAATGAACTCCTCCACTAAACTCATCTGCCATACTCAATGCTCAGTGTCTCTTGATTGTAAGTTTGTGAAATTTCAATCTTGTGTCGGTGCATTGAATACAAGCACTAGGTATGTTTGATTTTAAGCTCAAAAACAGAGCCCTCCATTCTTTGCAATGTGTTTTGCATTGTACTTGACCCCTGCATAGCGCTACTGAATATATTGTTGCGTTACAAATAAAAGACAATAATAATAAAATTATATATATATATATATATATATATATATATATATATAATTGTATGTATGTATAGCTACATATATATATCTATACACATATATACATTTATATATAGTAAATAAATAGTACATCTGTGTTCACATTTGAATGTCTAAAACAAGTTAAAAAAACCCTGCTTCCAGCTCAGAATTCTGAGAAAAGCAGTTATTACACTGCATTCTGGGAAGCTGAGCAGGGACATGCAAATGTGACCATGAATGCATTGCTCTTCAATCCATAAACCATTTCAAACATGCCTTCTTTTAAGCTTGTGCCCGCTGTATCACACAGTCTTTATGCAAAGCCAAGGTTGAATTATACACAAGCTGAGAATCCTACCCATGTACAGCTGTTTCAAGCTTACTGGCTGTCATCAGCGTGGAGCGGGATCTTAGCTTGTGTTGTGGACCTTATGAGTAGGTAGTTCACCACAACAATCATTTAATATATGGTGGGCAAAAGAGAGATAGAAGCCCTCCACCATACAGTAGTACAGTAAATAAATAATACATCTGTGTTCACATTTGGATATCTAAAACAAGTTAAAAAACCTGCTTATTTACTGAGCTCATTGCAGCCTAAGTCCCGCTTGCTTCAATGGCTCGCCTAGCAAATCGAGGCTCGCAGACGACTACTCGCCTTGCTTCGCGAGGGCTGCAAATGCATTGCCAACATCCCAAATGTTACGGACATTACAAAGATCCACAACTATATATGTGATGTATATATATACAGTATATATATATATATATATATATATATATATTTATTTATTAATGTACGCATTTACATATACATCTATATATATATTATAGTACTATAAATACTTTCTTACCTGCCCAGTGCTGCACTCCACTTCCTGGGGTGAGAAGAGTCCACTGCAGGGCAGAGGGCCGAGGGGGGCCACAGAGTGCCGAGGGGGCCGCAGGGGCCAGCAAACACCGAGCGGGCCACTAGGGGCTGTGGAGGCCACAGGGGTCGTAGGGAGGTCCGCGAGTGGACACGTGGGGCTACGGGAGGCCGCAGACGTACGCGACGTACGCGATGGTCGTAAGGGGCTGTGGGGGGTCATAGGGCCTGCAGGGGCCACAATGAGGGGCCACAGTGGGCCCTAAGGGGCTGCAGCGGACCCACGGGAGGTGCACAGTGGCCATAAGGGGCTGTGATGCCACAGGGGGGCCCTGGGGACTGTGGGGAACCACAGTGTGCCATAAGGGGCTGTGGGGGTCACTGGGCTGGCAGGAGGCACAGGGGGCACCTGGATCTGGTGAGGGGCCACAAGGGGCCACATGGGAGCTCCGGGGGGGCCACTAGGATCACAGGGGACCCGCGGGGGTCACAGGGGACCTGCGGTGACCACAGTGGATCCAAGAGAGCCACATAAAATCTACAGGCACCACAGAAGATCCTCCGGGGCTACTGGAAAGCCACGGGGGTCTGCCAGGGCCACAGGGGACCCTCTGGGGGCACAGAACATCTGTGAGGGCCACTGGAGGGCCCCTGCACCCCCTGGAGGGCCACAAAGGCTGCAGGGGCCATAGGGCACCCGCGGGAGGTCAGCAGGGGCCCCTCAGAGGTCAGGGCTTTTGTGCCTTGCACCGGCTGCACAGCAGAAGCTCTGTCTCCACCATATATTAAATGATTGTCGTGGTGAACTATATATATTTATATATACACTATATCTCATTATACCCCTTCAGTCAGGTCCTCAGTACCTGAGCTGCTCGCCATAATTCTGCTCCAAACATCCCTGCACCAAGGTTGTGATGGGAAGTGACTCTGTGCAGCCTGCACTTGCTGGCAGGGGTCTTAGGAAGCCAGCTGGCAGGGGTCTTATGAAGCCAGCAAAAGAGGGAAACCCAGAAATTAATTGAGCCCCCTAAGGGAAGGGCCCTGGTGCTTTGCACTGACGGAAGCTCCTCCTTCCGTGCCTCTTTCATGTCTCATACTCTATATAGTTATTATTATTATTGTATTTGTAACATGCCAACATATTCCAAAGATTCTACAGGGGTTAAGTACAAAGAAAAACACAATATACAAAAACACAAATGTATTTGGGAGTCACAAAATGGCTCCTAAATACATTTTGGTGACTTCACAAAAGTTTGATACAATATTTCCACTGCTGATATAAATAATATAGAAGCTAGAGTATATTCAAGAGAATCAGAAGCTAAATGAAAAATATGTTATATTATTGTTATCAAATGATTGCTCACCTTGTAAACCCTGTGAGGTTTGTGTAATATATGATACATTTTGTGGTCTGGGTTTGTACAGTGTCAATATTGCAACCAGCAGCCGGTGGTGAGCTGCACTAATAGCAACAGACGCCCTGTCTGTTCTCTTGTGTACATTAGCGAGTTGTCGTATGGATTCTGTGAACTTCCTGAATAACAATCCTGCTCGATGTGTTGGCATATCCAGTCCTGCTGGGGTTTTATAGATTCTCCCATCACCTCTGGGACATTCCTGTTTAGCTAATAAAACTCTTCTTGATAATTTCTAATTTGGGTGACACTAATGGATTTTAAAGAGCTAATCGCTCGTATTGGTGTGGAATAGGCACTCAGACAGGCTTGTGGCCATGTTGTATTCGTGACGTAACTGTGTAGCATATGAGGATACTTTTACATGTTTAGTTACCCATACAATCCATGCACTTCTGCTGTCTAGTTTGGCAATGGTGGTAAAAGATGTAAAGATAATGGGCAGATGAACCAAAGGTTAAATTGCTAGAGAACTCTCCCAGAATATCTTCATCCTCTATTGGGGCATATGTAATAAGATTTAACTTCTCCAAGATGCTTTTAACTATTCACACATTACCAAATACAGAGTTGCGAGCATGCTCAGCTCTGTATGGAAGCTGCGAGCATGAAGGAAGAGGGAGTGGAGAAGGGGGAGGAAGACTCAGGGGAGAGGAGGGAAGACACAGGAGAGAGGGGAGAAGACACAGGTGAGGGGAGAGGGGGGGAGGGACACAGGGGGGGAGACACAAGAGACGTGGGAAGAGACACAGGAGGGGGGGCACAAGGGTGGGATAGTGGGGGAGAGAAACAGGGGAGGGAGTGGGGGGAGGAAAGAGACACAGGGGAGGGAGATGGGGGAAGAGATACAGGGGAAGGGGGTGGGGGGAAAAAAATAATATCCCTTCATTTACGGCGGGCAAACGACTACTATTTATATAATGTACTAGCTATTGAATGAAAGGATAGTTGCAGGATATATTAAAGGCATATTTAAGTTTCATGGTCAATCTGATAGAGGAGAATCAGTAGTGTATGGAAAAAAAAATACATTAAAATAAGCAATATTATACTTACCCTAAAGTTTGCTAAATCTCTTGAATTTGCAAGTAGTTGATTTTCAGAGTTAACACCCCTAGATATCCCTGCTAAAATTAGCATAAAATTGAGCCCCGAAATGCCATGCAATAACTTTCACCTATCCCACTGACATACTTTCATCTATCACATTGTCACACTATCACTTACCCTACTGTGAAACTTTCACCTATCCCATTGTCACACTTACCTATGTCATTGTCACACATTCATATACTCCATTGTCACATTTCACCCCTCCAGTTGACACATGTTCACCTTTCCCACTGTCACACTTTCACCTACCACCGTCAATCAGTACCCATTTGTCACACATTCACTTATCTCATTGTCACACTTTTACGTATCGCATTGTCATACAATTAGATATCCAATTTTACCTATCTTATTGTCACAAACTCAGATATTTCATTAACTCTTACCTTATTGTCACACTGTAACCTATTGTCCCATCTTAATAGATCTCATTATCACACTTTTATCTATCCCATCATTACACTTTCACAATTCCCACTGTCACACTTTCATATATCTATTGAAACTCTTTCACAAATCCCATTGTCACACGCTCAAAGATCATACAATGCCCCAGATCCCACTGTTGGATGCTCCCTATCAAAATATATGTTGTGTCCCAGAGAAAGCTCTCCATGTGGGTTCTATTTCCAGGTCCTGAATCCTTCCCAGATTCCCTGATTGATATGGTTTCATCTGGCCGGTAATTCACTTCCTTTTCATTTACTTTGCATTAGAAAGGATGAAGCTGACTTCTGTATGAAAACAGCATTCCAGCCTCCTTATTAAACCGTGATGACATCAGGCTGTGAGCACTCAAAACCCAAACGGGCGATAATTTATCACACAAGGTGAAAATCTAATTAGAGGACATGCAGTTAAAAAGGTTTATTTTACCTCTATCTTAACAGTTTCAGCACCAGAGCCGCCTGCACCCAAGCAGTAGGACCAAGTTGTCCTACAGTGCCTATGTAAAGTTTGGATTTATTTTTTCACTGACTGGTCAATTTCATGGCCTTCAATTGTCTGCTCCATAGAGCGTACGATCTAATGATAAACTTATCTTTCTAAGGCCACAAACAAATTATACAGGAAGTGAACCAGATTTCATGGATCATGCCCAGTGTTGGCAATATTTATGTCCTGACTGTACTGTTTTCCCCTTTAATAAAGGTGCACGCCCATGAATATATGCAGCCAAACTTAGAGCCACATTAAATTCCAAGCCCGTATTTGCAACATAAGACCTGCAACGGCTGCAGGCTCGAAATTTGACCGAGTTACAGAGCTCTTAAATTAGAACATCCTGCGAGTTACGGGCTTGACAAGCAAACCCGTAAACCATTTGTTGAAGGTTGAATGCGCAGCCGTGAACATGATCAATCTGTCAAACCTGTAGTTACGGGTTTAGATGGAGCCAATGGAAACAGAGATCGTCATCATTACGTCAATGAAAAATGGAGGTTGGATTTTAAAGTCTTACGGGGTTCCATTACGTGTTACGATCGGACCCACATTCCAGATGTGATGCAATATTGATACAGCCTTAAATATGATATTCTATTACATGCGACTTTCATTATATGTATTAACACATTGATTGCCGGGATCGATATAACATGGAAAGTAAACAGGAAATAAAGTTTTTTTTCCGGCCGTTTTGCAAGATTGAGATTGTTGTGCTATTAATTCTAAGACCTAACATCACTTTCCCTGTTAATAAAAGTACAGTAGTGTGGTGATATGTGCATTTAAAGTGCTTTGTATTTGACTTTACCCCCCTTGCGGGTCCTCTCTAGCACTCGTTGGCTTCTTGGCTCCTTTTGCTGGTTAAGGGCTTGAACGCCAGTGAATTCATGCAATTTAATAGCGCAATTAGAACGTAACAGTTACAGGCTTGAAAGAACAAAGGATTGTGGGCACGCAGGTTGAATTCTCACGTCCTGTAGGGTTTTCTCGAATCTATCCGCAAGTCTTCGGAGGGTTGCTTTACAAGGCCAATTTAATAGCCGTAAGTCTTGCGAGCTACACTACGAGCTACAGTTTTACACGTTAGGGGAATTTAATGTGGCTCTTAATAATTCCATTGGATCACAATTTGAAAATATAGAGCAGCTAAACAAATTAAGTTGTCATATACAGTACACATCTATGATAAATGTGCATCAACCTCCTTTCGGTTTTCCTTTTCTTTTTCTTTTTTTGCACAGGTTTTTCTGTTTAGTTTTTTTAAACCTACTAGTTTAAGTAGCACATTGAAGTTATCTAATTTTATTTGATGTTAAATTAATTTGAAAATTAATTAATCACCCCACAACCAAAACTCACTTAAGTTGGGCAGAACTCAAGGTTATTGCATCTGGCAATTTTTAACATTGGGGCTTGGGGTTTCTTGATAAATTATGATTCTGTCCTTCCAAGGAATTAATCAAAACTGATTAGCTAGTATCAAAACTATGTGTAACATTAGTAGTTGTATAGGCCATAAACATGAACATTTTTTTTTACATTTGAATTTTTGAAGACTATAAATAAAGAATTCCATCTAGATAAGGAGTGTGTTTTTATCTATATGTGGAGGAAGTGGTAAAGGCTGATGAAACAGGGAGAATTTTTTATTGATTGCATAAATGAATGAAAGAGCTGCTCTACAGATAACTAATTGCCGGTCTTATAACTACATCTTCTATCAAAGTATCATGGATGCCTCCAGGATCCATCAGAAGCATTAAGAGATACTATTTATAAGCTAGATGAATGACTTGTTCTCTGCTTAATCAGATTCTTAGACAGACTCCAAGTTGTCACACATATTTATTTTTGTTTTCATTGTATAATTGAAGACATTTTTTTCATGGCCCAGGCAGGCAGACACCTATTATACATGTATTATATCCAGCAGCCCCATTCTCCCCCAGCAGCACCATTCACCCCCAACAGCAACCACAACCCCCAGCAGCCCCATTTAACTCTCCCAGGAGCTCCATTCTACCTCCAGCAACACCCATTTAGCCCCAGCAACCCCACTCAACAACCCCCAGCAGCTCCATTTCACTCCATTCAGCTACCCCCAGTAGCCTCATTTAGCCCCAACAGTCCAATTCACCCCAGCAGCAGTTCTATCCAGCCCTCAGCAGCATAATTCAGCCCCCAACCCCTGCCGCCAGCAGCCCCATTCAGCCCCCCGGCATCTCCATTCCACACCAGCAGCCGTATTGAACCCCAGCAACCCCATTTACCCCCAGCAACACCGTTCAGGCCCCCCCCCCCCCCAGCAGCACCATTCACACCCAGCAGCAGGCCCCAACCCCCTAGCAGCCCCTTAACCACCAGCAGCCCCATTTAGCCCCCCCAGCAGCACCATTCACACCCAGAAGCAGGCCCCAACCCCCTAGCAGCCCCATAACCACCAGCAGCCCCATTCAGCTCCCCCAGCAGCTCCATTAATTCCCAGCAGCTCCTTTTAGCCCCCAGTAGCACCATTCACCCCAGCAGCACCATTCACCATCAGCTGCCACATTCAGCTCCACCCCAGCAGCTCCATTCCACCCAGCAGCCCCCAACCCCCCCCAGCAACCCCACAACCCCTCCAGCAGCCCAATGCAGCTCCCCCCAGCAGTTCCATTCCACCCCCAGCTGCCCCATTTAGCCCCCAGCAGCCTCCGCCCCAGTAGCACCACATAGCCCCCCAACAGCCCAATACATCTCCCCTCTAGGAGATCCATTCATCCATTCAGTCCTCTCCTCTTACTTGTGCACTGAGCTCCGTGGTTTGGACATCCTTCCACTGCCGGAGCCTCGTACTGCAGGGGAGGGGAATTCCCTGCAATATGAAGCGCCGGCAGGTGAAGGATGTCCAGCCTCAGTGCTGAAGTAAGAGGAGGGGGCTGAAGGGGGCTGGGAGAGCTGCTGAGGGGGCCCGGTGATAGATCCGCCCATGCTCTTCACAGCACAAGGCCCGGCTTAACAGAGGCAGCAGACCGGTGGTGGTCCGCAGCCCGGGGGTTGTGGCCCCCGACTTTAAAGGTATTCCAGAGTGAATTCCTCCTTGTTTACCTGACACCCCCAAATCCCAGAATACACAAACCACTGTACACAAATGATTTTTGGGTTGTAAAAAAATATTAGGTTATGATTTATTGGGCCATGGAAAAAATAAATGTGAACAAATGAATTACTTCACTTGCAGTTGGATCGAATACGACATTAATGTGTACTTTTAATTATGTAGTATTAATGATGGCTATACTAGTGACCACATAACCTGATGTTAGCATTCACACTAACTTTAGTCAATTTCAAAAAGATTAAGACATGATAGTTTAGTATCTCTTTGAGGACCAAAAAGAAACAAATGGCATTGGCTTATTTCATTGGTAAAATTCCTGCTTTTACAGCTACTGATCTTTCAGAAGGGTTGGGTACTGTAGTCACTGCTATAAATAGAACTCATCCCTCTAGGTAATTTTATTTCAGTTAATGCAGGGTGTGTTTCTTTTTACATATTTATTTATTTGTGCAGTCGGAGGCTTCTTGTCTGCACATTTTCCATCGTCACTGGGGCCATAATAGTTTCTGAAAAAAATACTCCTACAATCTGACAGCAGACCTCAGAAATGGAAAAACCTAAAAGCAGGAAAAGTTCTTCTATCAAATTAACGGACATAATTATTTACCAAAGGGGAGTCAGCCGAATAATAATTAGAGTAAGTAGCTAAGGGATCATTAGGATTTCCTAAGGGGTGTAACGCTTGGAAAGGGGACCTGGAATTGGGTGGGGGAGATGCAATGTTGGTTTTTCCCTGTACGGAAAGGAAAGAGCCAGTAGCTGTCCAACTGCAAAAATATTTGTAGTGCCAGATTATATTCCAGGTAATTTTGAGTCTGTGTTAAACACTTTACTGTAATGAAAAAGAGAAATCTGAGATATACCATACTGTAGGCATTGACAATTAAGAAAAAGAATATCAAACTGTTTTATAAAAAATTTTCTTAAAGACATGAGGAGCTGTAATAACTCTGGGGGGGCATAGTTTATGGTATTCAAAGACCACACAACTGCTTTTCTACACATAAATGTTCCTACACACATGCCGAAAGGTAATCTATTATGGTCCACACCTCCCCATGAAATCATCAAAAAAACAAAACAGTATTAAAACAAAAAAAATATTGTAAACTCAATTTAAAACTCCACCACATGGAAGCTAAGTCCACAAATTGACTCCTCATCCTACTTCATTTTTTTGCAATGAAAATCCATTAAGAACTTCTCAAACGATAATGGGGGATCATGGAGTAAAATTGTACCAAAAATGATTTTGTCTTTTTTGTAACTTTGAGCAAGAAAATCAAATATAGTAATCAAAAAACACTATTTAGGCATAATGGGTCAGATGTATTAAGGTGGAAATGTTTGCTGAACTGTTTATAAATCTGAGTATGGAAACATGGAAATTAAATGGTTCTCCAAGCTTCATGTATTGGTACCTATATATGGGAAGTATATGGGAAGAAGCGCAAGGATCAGGGTTACTCAAAATATTGCAGAATATTGTAGGTTTCCACTTAAAGATTGTGAACTACTGCCCTTGCTGATTTTGTTCACTAACTACTGGGAATATGTTTAATAAACCCACCAACTATTTCTGGTTATCTTGCCACTCTCTATTTCTTGTTTTGCTCCTTCTGTATTTCTCTGAAACATTCTTCCCTCCTATATTTTATTGAACCCATTAGTGTATATTGCCTTGTTCTCCTACATGGTATACATTAACCTGTGCCATGTTGAATATCACTGATTACATCACAACTTACATCTGCAATGATTTTAAGTTACAAGATTAAACAAATAAAATACACAACCAGCCAGATTATTGATTTGATTAAATTTAATATGAACATTATAATCAGTTTCTATTATTGAGAAAACCCGATAATCATGTGTTATGTTACATTATTTAAATGAACTATTAAGTATTATATGTTTGTTAGCAAACAATTATTAACTGAATCCCAAGAAACAAAATGATTTGTTAAACATATTATTAGCCTTATAACTTAATAATTTACAGTAGTCTAAAATTCTATTATTTACGTTTGGGGTCCCTAGTTTATTTATGGTGTCTTAGAGTGATAAAGCTGTACAAAGGTGAGATAAAGTGGTAGAAGGCATGTGAGCTTCAGGCTAAACAAAGGCATATACCCAATCCAGCGCTGATGGAGTACACGGAGCTGAATCTGTAATCATTGCTGCAAGTGTAGATGGGCCAGGGAAACCTGTGAGAGACAATGAAGAGTCTGGTGAAGTACATGGGTTTGGGTCAGAGGCTGTGTGGCTCAAAGAATCCAGGAAAGGAATTGTGTTTTTGTTCAAGAAATAAAAATTGCTCGGATGTACAGGGAGATGGATGTACAGGGAAAAAGACTGTGTTTGTGCAAGAGAAGTCGCTGAAAGCTGCATATTTAATCATACGTGGGGTGGAGCAGTGTTCGGTTACAACCCAATAAATGGCAGAATGATTTCAATATGAATTCAAGGTAAGCCATTTAACATCACAGTGATCCAAGTCTATGCTCCAACCATGGATGCTGAAGAGGCTGAAATTGTCCAATTCTACAGGGATATTCAACACCCACTAGATATAACACCAGAAAAAGTAGGGAACCAAAATATACCTGGCAGAACTGTCAAGTGTGCTGTTTGAGTACAAAATTAGACAATCCATGGAAAATGCCTCTTCAGTTTTGATTGAAGAGCTTTGCTCCTTATTTTCAGGTCATTGCAAAGTCCATCCAAAAAAAAAAAAACAGCAGCTGTATAATAAAAGTTTATAAAACTAAAAAAAAAACTAAAACAGAGCTCTTCCTTATATCTTGTCAATCTCGTGCCTTATATCCATTTTTTCTAGTCTTCCAATTAGTCATATTTCAACCAAACAGAAGGAAGCAGTTCGAATTCCTTAAATCTTAGTGTAACTTATCAGAGAGGGCTACCTCCCTTTTTCTGATTGGTTGAAACATTGAAATTTGTGGATACTGTTTGGCCAGAGAATAGAAACATTCTCTTCTCTTGATCTTACTACTGCCAATCAGATTAGAGCAACACTAATATTCAACACTAAGAAAGATTAAAAAGGTAGCAGACCTATATTATGAACATTCTCAATTAGATCTGGAAAAGTTGCAAAGAAAACTTGGGTCAAGCAATATAACATGGTTGACATTTAGATCATTGGCCGAAATGTTCAAAAAACAGGGACTATAAAATAGTTAATATGGAAAAATGTTACGAAATGGAGGAGCTTTTAATTAAAGGCTTGAACTCTCACATTCTCTCAAAAATAAGGAAAATCCTCTCAAACTCTATCCCCTTTATTAAAACAAAGAGATAAAAAAATAGGAGGAGGAGGCTAAATTTAATTTGGATAATTATTCATGGTATAAGATCTTTGGTTTAATTAAAAGCTCCTCCATGAAAGCTTCTTATGTGGAGCTATTTTTTAAGATGACACAAAGATGGTATCTTGTTCCATCAACTCTAATCGCGTTTGATTCAACTTATTCCCTCCAATGTTGGAAGGGTTGTGGTAGTCCTGGAACCGCCTTCCACCTATGGTGTGAATGCATAAGAGTTAACCCCCTGTGGAAGATCTGCTGTGCTAATGTGTCACTAATAGCGGGCAAGGAAATCAAATGCTCTCCCCAAGTAGCTTTATTCCATGACAAATTAGATACAATTATCCCTAGGGATAAATACTTAATCTCCCATAGTAGTGAAATCTCTCCTAGTTAAATATTGGAACCAAACAGCTATTCCAATTTGGGGAGAAGTAGTTAATACTATATGTATTAACAGGGACATGGTGAAACTTCACTTAACTTCAATTAATAAGAACATGGTCTCTGGCTGACATTAAAGGATCAATATTGTGATCGTAACTCAATAGCATGATACTTATATTGCGTTTGCTTTGGGAACTCTTCCTACCCTCAATGTTATCCAAACTCTCAACCTAAAACATCTGATTATGTTAATTCAATCTTAGTTGGCCGGGCATTTATTTTGTTGCATTTGGATTCTGACTGTATGCATTGTTTGATATGTTTTTATGTATGTAATTGTTTTAAATGTTTTGTTTGTGTTGTTCGTTATGTTTTTTACATGTAACTATTGTTAATAAAAAAGAAAAAAAGAAAGATATAAAATAAAAGCGCTGGAAAGCGCAGCAGTCCAAAATTAAAGTCTTCTTTGTATTAATTGTTTGCAGCTCTGCATGCAATACCCAATTTCTTCAATAAATCTACCATCTACAATTTATTCACCACATTAAAAACATATTATATAGCACTCCTAATTTTAGGGAGAACTCAGGTGTGTGTGAAATCAGTTCAGGGTGTTCCTCTGAGTTTGAAAATCCGATAAAATTAGAGTCTAGCCGGAGTTAAACAAGCGGGAATTATCAGATTTTAAAGCTATTATCAAATCTTATTCTGATTGGTTGCTACTTAACAACCCTAAGAGGGAAAATAGAACTCTCAGATTAGTTAAAAAGCATGAACAATCAGAATGCATGGATTTCAATACTTGCATTGTGATTGGTAAATTATTTAACCAATCAGAAAAGGGATAGAATCATTCTCTGGTTACAGAGTAAAGAATCAGAAGCCTAAAAAAACATTAATAACGCGAGGGTGCAGCCAAAAGCTTGTATTCAGTGTGGGGGCTCCTCAGAGGAATTGCTCTGTTTTTATATAGTGGCTTTTTTTTTTGTGGTTGGACTTTGGTCCAAAGCTAAGGAGCTAGGGTTTTCAATAAAACGTAAGAAACCCGTCAATGAAAAGTTGTGTCATATCGTACATGATACTTCCCCCATTTTCATCAAGATATGGACACCCTGGCTTAACTCCCCGCATAGCATCCCAATTTAGCAGGCACATACTTGGCTTTGGTTGGTGGTGGGGAGCGGAGGCTGGAGGGACCCAGGCTGCCAAAAATCTTAAATGATTCACATAGAAGGAATGAATGGTAAGTTTGCCAGACTTGATTCCCCCTTGTATCCAACCCCTTTTCCCACTGTTTTGTTTTTTCCTTTTGTTCCCTCTTATTGGTTCTCCCTATAACTGTTACGTTCAAGTTAATAATATAACTACCGGTAATAGGTAAATATCAACAAATGGAAAAAAAGGTAAAATGAATACAAGAAATATATAGACAGGTTAGGAAGCTTTATTTGAGAAAGAAAAAGAAAAAAAGAGAAGAAATGTAAAAGTAAAACTTAGCATTACTTAACAATGTATTACAATTGTATATGTTTTCATGTTTCCTCTTGAAAGGACTGTAAAGTGATTGCTAATAATATCTGTGTTTGATTAAAGATTTGTACACCTGTTGTTTCATATCTTATTATTTCCCAAATATGTCTTCAATAAAAAAAGATTGAATGAAAAAAAATGAAAAGACCTTTTTCATTGATATCCTGAAGAGAAGCCCGTTAAAGAATGAGGACAAGAGCGTTGCTGGACATTGCCGGAGGGTCGCCCAAAAGGTTATATATAAACTAACCCCTTTTTCAGTTTAGGGTAGTAGTTTATGGAGTTAGTTTTGGGGTTCATGGATCCTTGCCTGGTATAAGCTAGGGTAGATCAGATTAGAGATTGCCTTATTAAATTGCGATTCGGCCAATTGAATAGGGCTCTATATAAGCACAGAGCATATTTTTTCCCCAGAAGTTTTTAGTTAGTGAACTTCTATCCAAAAGCAAGATCTTCACTAACTAAAAACTTCTGTAAAAAAATATGCTATGTGCTTATATAGAGCCCTATTCAATTGGCCGAATCGCAATTTAATAAGGCTGTGTATGTTTTTATCTAATTGATAAATTCAGTCAGGCCTAGGCTACCTTTTATATTAGGGGGGACCTTTTAGGCTACCTTTTACATGAGGGGGGGGGGATATAGCTAAATAATTACAAAGTGTGAATTCAAATAGTAAATAATAAAGGGAAATATGAAAAAGAGGAGAAAATGAGAGGGAAAGGAATAAGGTGGCAAAGAAGTGTCCTCCTTACAAGATGACAATATGGGAATCCTTATGAAGGTTCAGTTAGAGTTGTTTGGTTTACCTTAATTTCCATCTCCTGATTCAGCCCTGAGGTCCAGGCTCCCCCGGTCTCCTGCTCCCTGACAAGACGGAGGGTTTGATAATTGGAAAGGGACTTAGGGGAGAGATATGCAATTTGGGGTTGTTATCCAATGTTCACATATTTGTAAGAACAAGGGGTAGGAGTCATCCTTTCATTAAGCATTATAAAGTTGATTTTAAGAATGATATCACAGAAGTGAAGAGATTGGGCTTTCCAGTTTTTAACTATATTGTTTTTAGAAGCTAAAGCTATACATTGAAATAATGTGTTATGAGATGCATTTAAATAGTCAATGTGAATGCCTAGGAGGCAAAATTCTATTGTAGGAAAGATTGGGATATTCTATATTTTAGAGGTTAATTGAGTTGTTTTTTTACAGATTTCCTGAACTAGTGGGCACTTCCACCAAGTGTGGATGAAGTCACCCACGATTTAGCAGCCTCTGAAACAATTACTACTATTTTTGTGATTTAATCTTATGAAGTCTTGATGGAGTGAAGTATGCTCTATGTAGGACTTTCATAGAGATTTCCAATAAATTATAGCTTACAGTATAGAGGCCTCGAAAGATTGGGTACAAGATTCAGTCCTTTTATTGGCCTCCCATTCTTGACCTAAATTAGACTCCCATTTAACCATGAATGGAAGTTTTTGATCTTTATTGGGAGAATTAAAGATGTCATACAGGGAGCCTAGGATTCTCTTTGCTAGGGGGAGGTTTTGACTTATTGAGGAAAACCAGGATGGTTTAGGGGGGCCATATGTTCTAGTCAAAGTCATCACCCAGTGTCTTAATTTTATATGATTAAAACATTCCTTCAGAGGGATGTTGAAGTTATTCCTAAAGTGTTTGCAAGGGGTAATTTGGTCATTTTTTCGCACCAAGAGCCTACCCTGTCTAATTTGTGAGAGGTCCACCAGTGTCTCGATTCCTCTGTACAGTCTCTGTATATACTAGGATGGGATAAAACTGAGGAGAGGGGTGAAATAGTATACGCTAATTGACATTCAGAGTTGGCCCGTTTCCAATTAGTTGAAGTAAGTGCAATCATTGGATTAGCTTTACAATCTTACTTAAATACATACCTTCCTTCCCTATCAGACCAGGAGCTGGAAAACCTTAATAAAGATATTACATATGAGAAAATTCAGGACACTATTAAAAACCTTAAACCAGACCAATCCCCAGGACCAGATGGATATACAAACTCATATTATAAGAAGTTCCTTGACATTCTCACCCTACATCTCTGTATGTTATTTAGTGCAATCCTAAGAGGTGATCCAGTGCCCCAGAACTAACTGGTTCTAAACAAAGCAAACATTAATATCCAGAGGGAAAAAAGGTAAGGCTGCCCCTATCTCCACTCTTATTTACTCTAGCTTTTGAAGCCCTGGCTCAGTCCATACGGTCTAACCCAGAAATAGCAGGTCTTAAAGTAGGTCTTCAGCATTTTAAATGTTCATTATTCGATGATGATCTATCATGCTCTCTCATAGACCCAGAGTCCTCCATAGCCACTCTGATGTCCATTATCAAAGAATGTAGTAACCGCTCAGGCCTCAAACATAACACTGAAAAAAACAGAAGCCTTAAGTATGGGGTAATCTCAAAGAACTCTGAAAGCCACTTATAAGTTTGTATGGCCTAAGGCGCATATTAAATATCTGGGGGTCAACATTACAAGCAAAATATCTGAGCTCTATAAGGCAAATTACTCTCCCCTATTCTGAAAATTAATTGTAGAAATGAATAAAGGGTCCAAATTTAATATTAATGATAAAGAACTAAATAGATTCCAAAACCAGTTATTATGATGCATCTGGTGAAATAGACCACCTAAATATGTTTAGATATAGAACTAGACAAGGCCTCTCCTGCCTCAATTTAGGACTCTGCTTTAGAGCTGCCCAACTAGTGTTTTTCCCAATCGCCCACTCGAGTAAACATCAGCCAATATGGATATTTATAAAAATAAAAAAATTAAACCCGAAACTTGGGACACGATAAATTTGGAACCAACAAATAAAATACTTTTTCACAATAATGCCCTTTAAATGCATATTAGAGAGTTTAATTAACTCTCCCTTTAATATGAGACAGCCCTCAGTTAGACAATGTTGTTAAAAAATTTTTTAAAAAGTGGCCAGTTTGAGCACAATTCCAAAAAGCACAAAAAAATGAATTTTTCTGTAAGTTTCAATTGACAAAAAATATAATTATAATTAATTGCATATGATGCTTTAATATATTGCATATGTTGCTTTAATACATTTCCCCAAGTAACTCTAAACAGGTTCCCTTCTGTTATTTAGATCACCATGGTGCACATTGGGATGGATCCCCATCTGCTTCTGTAGTCAGTGCCTTGCCAGCTCCAATCCACAATTTATCTATTACCTCATTACAATAAATGGTACCTACCACAGCCAAAAGAGACTGTAAATGTATTATACAGAAAGGAAAGCAGGTGATATGTGTGTTTGGCAGAGGACTGCAGCCAATTCTAAACCCAGCTTTGGAATTATATAGTCATGTGGACACTTGGATCTGTTCAGCAGCAGTTTAAACATGTTTCTGGGGGCAGGAAGAAATAACATTGGAAAACTATATTTTTTCTCTGCAGTAGAAGTCTCTAATCTGGTTTAATTGTTTTTTTTACCATCATAAGTACCAACAGTGCCACAAAAAACAATAATCCTACAGTAATCTAATTGTATAAATCTATTTTGTTTAAAGAGCAATGTAAATATATGGGAATAAGTAAATTTAATATGTTCTGTGTAAGAGAAATGGTTTCAAACCCATTGATTTAACACTGTACAGTAAATAATTATATTTTAGAGATAGAGAGGAGCTATAACAAAAGGTTATGCACTTTAATTGGAAAGTCACACCAGGTACCAATCCATTTATATACAATTTTGGACTCTCTCTTTATTATTTTTTATTATATAATTAACCCATCTAGTCTCCCTTTTCTATTTTGGAAGGTTGATGATAACCTTATGCATATTTAAGAGGCTTGTATGTGTTTTTGATTCTTATAATTAGTGATTTTATAATTATTATTAATTAATCCAGAGGAAGGCAAACAAAAAAAAAACATTGAAATTGTCTCCCTGAAATTATGGCAATCGGATGACTCTCTGGATCAATAGCCCTCCTTCTCTATTTATCATGCATATCCCTGTATGCCATTTTTATTTAAAAATATCTCCAATCCCTTTTCAAATTCATCTATTGAACTTGTTGTTATACCCTCCTTCTGGTAGAGAGTTCTACTCTACATATTTTTTTTTTAAAACTAGTAGGTGGGGGGAGGGACTAGATAGAAGTAATGGGGTATAAAGTGTAGAGGGGGTAAGAAACAAATTAACTAGTCAAGGGGGAGGAGATAGGGAAGGGTTAGTATTGTCAATAGGGAGGTATTGTTAAGTAAAACAAGTACAGTGGCAGGCCCTCCAGAAGTACATAAGGTTTATACTTGCTAATGCCAGAAGCTTGCCAGGAAAAATGGGAGAGTTAGAATTATTAGCAGTTAATGAGAAATGGGATTTAATAGGCATTACTGAAACGTGGTGGGATGAATCTCATGACTGGACTGTTAATCTGGATGATTATATACTATTTAGGAAAGATAGGGGCAATGGTAAAAGAGGAGGAGGGATTTGTCTTTATGTTAATCCTAAAGAGAAGATATTTATGGTGGAACTAGTGATAATGTTGATTGTTTGTGGGTTGAGTTCAATAGCGGAGCAGCAAATTACAAAATAATATTGGCTGGAGTATGCTATATCCCCCCAAATATAATTGAAAGTGAGGAAATACAATTATTTTTACAGATTGGAAATACAGCTAAGCATGGGCAAGTTCTAATAATGAGAGATTTTAACTACCCTGAAATAAACTGGATAAATGAGACCAGCAGTTCATCTAATGGGAGCAGGTTCTTGAGTACACTCAAAGATCATTATCTGGCCCAGGTTATACAAGAACCTACTAGAAATGAAGCTATCTTGGATTTAGTCATCACAAATAATATTGATATAGTATCAAATGTTGGAATAGGGCAACCTTTGGCAAACAGTGATCACAACACAGTCTCATTTGAAAAAAACTAAACTGGGATAGCAATACAGACTGGGACAAAGAACTGATGGGCAAAAATACTGAAAATAAATGGACAACCTTCAAATCCTTACTAAATATACAAACAAATCGGCAAAGACCATGTGGAAATAAAAGTAGAAGAAGTAAATCACAACCCATGTGGCTTAATAATGACGTAAAGATGAAGATGATAAGTAAAAAACAGGCATTTAAATTATACAGGCAAGAGGGGACAGAGACTGCTTTACTGAGTACAAGGAAGTAAACAAGGCTTGCAAAAGGGCTATTAGACTGGCTAAAAAAGAAAATGAGAAGTCAGTTGCAAAGGAGAGTAAGACTAACCCAAAAATATGTTTTAAATATATTAATGGGAAGAAGGCCAGAAAGGAAGCTATAGGAACATTACAATGTGACACAGGCCATCTGATAATTAGTGACCAGGAAAAGGCAGATGAGCTCAATAGGTTTTTTTCTTCGGTATACACAAGGAAGGTGCTACACTGCCTTCACCAAATTATTGGTTAACGCAGGTAGAAATACAAAAGAGGTTGTAAAAAATAAATGTTAATAAAGCCCCGGGTCCTGATGGAATACATCCACGGGTACTGAGGAAACTGGGCTCTATAATAACCAAACCATTATATCTAATTTTTCAAGATTCAGTCAACACAGGGTCTCTACCAGATGACTGGAGAAAAGCAAAGGTGATAACTATTATTTAAGAAGGGAGCAAGAACAAATCCAGGAAATTATAGACCAGTGAGCCTCACTTCTGTAGTGGGAAAGCCTTTAGAAGGGTTAATAAGAAATAGTATACAAGAATATGTCTAGTTAAACAAGATTATAAGTAGGGATCAACACAGACTTTTGAGGGATAGGTCATGTCAAACAAACCAAATTAGTTTCTATGAAGAGGTTAGTAGGAACTTGGATCAAGGCAACTCAGTGGATGTAGTGTTTTTGGATTTTGCAAAGGCTTTTGATACAGTGCCACATGGGAGACTATCAAGCAAACTAAGTGATACAGGAATTGCAGTAAATATCTGCTCATAGACTGAAAGCTGGCTAAAAGACAGGAAGCTAAGGGTTGTAAACGGAACATACCTGGATTGGACTAATGTGGTAAGTGGAGTTTCTCAGGGTTCAGTAATAGGTCCTCTCCTTTTTAACACATCTATTACTGACTTAGACTTAGGATTGGAAAGTATTGTCTCCATTTTTGCTGATGACACTAAGTTGTGCAAGGTAATTAAATCCGATAATGATGTACTTTCCCTTCAAAGGGATTTGCATAAATTAGAGAAATGGCCGACTAAATAGCAGATGAGATTTAATACGAATAAATGTAAAGTTATGCATCTGGGAAGAATAAATAGCCATGCAATTTATAATATTAATGGAGCAAATCTAGGGGTATGAGATATTGAAAGGGATTTGGGAGTGCTAGTTGACAACCACCTAGGTAACAGTGTTCAATGCCAAGCAGCAGCTGCACAGGCAACAAAAATATTAGCATATATTAAGAAGGGTATAGAAGCAAGGGAAGCAAATACAATTCTGCCACTATACAAATCCATAGAACGCTCTCATTTGGAATATGGAGTACAATTTTGGGCAACACTAGATAAAAAATGACATTTTTGAGCTTTAAAAGGTGCAGAGCAAGGCAACAAAACTAATAAGGTAAATGAAGGGGCTAAGTTATGAAGAAAGACTAACCAAATTAAACTTATTTTCTCTAGAAAAAAGTTGTCTAAGAGGGGATATAATTACCTTAAATAAGTATATCGAGGGTCAATACAAGGCTTTGTCAAGTGATCTCGTTGTGCCAAGAGATTTTCAACTGACAAGAGGACATCCTTTGAGATTAGAAGTAAAAAGATTTCACCTTATAGAAAGAAAAGGGTTTTTCAAGTAAGGGTGGTTAATCTGTGGAATTCTTTACCAAAGGAAGTGGTGACAGCGGATTCGATAGATAACTTTAAAAAGGGATTGGATATATTCTAAAATAAAATGGGCATTCGGGGTTATCCTGGATAATTAGAGAGGGAGTATTGATCCAGAGAGGAGTCCGATCGCCAGTATCTGGGGTCAGGAATGAATTTTATATTTTTTCCCCTTTTGAGACAGTTGGCAAAGTTTCACTAGGGTTTTTTTCTGTTTGCCTTCCTCTGGATCAATTATCAATTAACACTTAATCTGCATATTGCAGATCAGAGGAGATCTAAAAAGGTTGAACTTGATGGACTAAAATTCTTTTTTCAACCTCAATTACTATGTAACTATGTAACTTACTGTGAAGAACTCTTTTCTTTCCTCAAGGGATGTCGTGTTGTCACTTGAAAACCACTTGGCACAAAAAGTTCCCCTAACAAAGCTTAATATTGACGCCTGATGCATGTATATATGGTAATCATATTCCATCTTAAGTCCCTTCATTCCCATTATCAATTTGGTTGCCCTTCTCTGTACCTTTTCCAGCTCTAAAATATCCTTAATACATGGTAATATTTGACTTGCCTTTGCAGATACTGCTTGGCATTGAGCACTATTATGTAGCTGGTTGACCACAAGCACTCCTATATCCCTTTTTAATCTCTCAATCTACTTGCTTTGTTCCATTCCGTTTATAAATTGCATGCTTAGTTTTCCTTCCCAAATGTATACATTTATTCATATTAAATCTCAACTGCTATTTAGTCACCCATTCTCCTAATTTATGTAACCCCCTTTGCAATAAAAGGACATAATTTTCTGATTTCATTACCTTGCACAACTTCGTGTCATCAGCAAAAATGGAACAATTACTTTCCAGGAATTGACACTTCTAAATCATTAAAAATACATTAAAAATTTGAGAATCTATAAATGGACCTTGAAAAAAAAACATTTATCACATTAGTTCAATTTGAGTATGTTCCATACAATAACCCTTTGTTTCCTGTCTTTTAGCCAGTTTTCAATCCATGTGAATATATATACTACAATTCCAGTATCCCTTACTTTGTACAATAGCCTCCCATTTGGCAAGTATCCAAAGACTTCAAAATCCAAAAATACTACATCCAATGAGTTGCCTTTGGCCAAGTTCCCTCCTCATAGAAACTAATGTGTTGACTCATAATTATTATCTTATTCTCATAGATATAATCCTGTATAGTATCCTTTTGCAACTCTTCTATGAGCTTCCCCACTAAAGATGTGAGGTTTACAGGTCTGTTATTATCCCTTGATTTATTCTTGCTCCCTTCTTTAAAAAAAATCACATTTGCTTTTCTTTACTTATCTGGTACTGAGCCTGTGGAGAGTGAGTCTTGAAAAATTAGATATAATGGTTTGGCTATTACAGAACCCAGTTCCCTCAGTACCCTTGGATGCAATACATCAGGACCTGGTGCTTTATTAACATTCATTTTTCCAGCCTCTTTTGGATTCCTTCCTGCATTAACCAATTATTTGGAGAAGTATATAGAAGAAAATAATAATTATAATTTAACTCCCCTGCCTTTTCCTGGTCCCCATTTATCAGTCAACCTGTTTCACATTTTAAGGTTCCAATATTTTCCTTACCAGCCTTCTTTCCATTAATATATTTACTCTCCTTTGCAATCTAATTTTCATCTTCTATTTTATCCAGTTTAATAAGGTTTCCCTCTTTCTTGTATAATCTAAATGCCTGAGTTTTACTCAGCACTGTATCATGTTCTTAAGTCACATGGGTATTGATTTACTTCTTTTATTTTTATTTCCACATATGTGCTGATATGTATGTATATTTAGTAAAGCTTTAAATGTGTCTAATTATTTGATGTATTTTTACCTGCCAGCTCTTTGGCCCCTTATAATTTTATTTGTGAATCTTAATTTCAAATGATGTATTATGAGCACTGTTCCCCAAGGGTTCATCATAACATATAGGGAGGGACCCTGAAGCAAATGTTGAAGGGGAACTGGAGAATTCTGTGCTACTCTTAAGATTTTGTCAACCACTTCTTGTAAATTAGACACAGAATAACAAAACTAAAACTAATTACCATCACTAAGAATTTAAGAAGTAAATCCATAAAAGTTACTTCTTAATTTTCTCAAGTGATCAAAAAATAGTTTATGATACTGATGTAATCTAAAGAAATAAAGCCAAAAGCAAGAGAAGGAGTTGATTCTGGGGTAGGATATAGTCTGAATTAAAACTAAACTTCTCTATAAATAGATATTGAGTAGTATTAAAGTGGCTTGGTTAGTCTATCTGATATTTTTAAAGCAGACTTGCTCTAATGTGTCCTCTTTGGCAGCAAAATAATTCTATTCACATTTTTAATTCCTTCAGAATGTTAATCTCCTCCCTGACTGTCTAGCTACTCCTTGGTTTTATGCAGTCATTAGGATTCAGAGCTGCTTTCTATTTCCCTTGGTGATGTGACTCTATCCTCTAAACAAGTCAGAAAACAGAGATGACACAATCACTATTATTTTGTAACTAAGAGATGAATACAGTGTACCATTCTCACAGATGAAGAAATTATTGTCAATGTGAAAGATGATTCCGCTGCTATTCAGCCTGAGCCAAACCCCAAAACATTTAAGACACCAATCCAAGGTCTTCTACATTATAAATATATATTTATATGAGGAGGGATCAGGCAGTATTCTGGAGATTTGATTTTAAATTGGAATAAATATATGGGATTTTTTTTAAGGCTTAGTCGATTTCCAAACAGGAAATTAAGAACCTCAGTGGCCTCTTTGCTCCTCCTCTTTAATTGCGGTATGTTTCACTTCCTCAGCATTTCATATCCCTATCCAGCCTACTCTCTTACACCTCTTATTACTGTCTACCTATTTTTCACTTCCATCTTGAATCTTAGCCTAGTCTTATCTACCATTTTCACTCCTCTGACTACTACCTTCCTTCTCTTTTCATCTCCTGCTCCTTGCTATATTCTTTTTTGCTTACTTCTTTCCTTCCTTAGAACCTAAAAAATCTGCCATTTTCAGGATTTCCTCTGTTATTCTATATATGTCACAATGAATGTTTTCAGATATTAAGGCAAAATCTAATATTAGCATATTTTTTCCTCCTCATATGCTTTTGTGTGAAAAAGTAATCTCTCTCTTACACTTACAGCCTTATTAAATTGCAATTTGGCCAATTGCATAGGGCTCTATATAAGCACATAGCATATTTTTTTACAGAAGTTTTTAGTTAGTGAACTTCTATTCAAAAGCAAGGTCTTCACTAACTAAAAACTTCTGTAAAAAAATGCTCTGTGCTTATATAGAGCCTTATTCAATTGGCCAATTTAATAAGGCTGTATATAGCTAGTTGCGCCACTTTACGCCACCATTTCTTGCTACCATAAGCTTCCTAGTATTCCATTTCAGTCTTTTAAATTGCTGTGGAGGAATTTTAGAAGACTCTTCATCAGTGAATTTCTTTCATTCGGAAATATTGTTAGGGTTTTGGGCATAAACTGCTCATTTCAGGTTCAGCCATATCAAAACTATTGGGTTTAGGTCTAGACTTTAGATCAAGATTTTCTGAATCAGAACAGTATTCATGGTTCTTCACTTACAGCAAGTCTTTCAGGTCCTGAGACAGCAAAGCATCCCCATCATGCTATCACCAAGTTCAACTGTTAGTATTTTTTTCTTACTGTGCTTTATACCAGATGTAATGGGACTTCTGTTGTCCAAAAAGTTCCATTTTTGACTCTTCTGTCTGTAGCACATTCTCAAAAAAAGATTCTTGGGATATTAAAATCAAGCATTTACAGTCTTCTTCTTGTTTCTGTCTTGCTCCTCTCCCATGAAGCCAATTTTTCCCAGTGTTTCTGCTTGTCAAGTCATGACCATTGACCTTAGATGAGTGAAGAGAAACCTGCAGTTCTTTGGATGTTTTCTACTGGAATCTTTCATAATTTTATTCTGCACTCTCAGAAAAATGATGGCAAGCTGGACACTACTGGGAATATTCACTAGTCTTCCACCTGTTCTTCGTTTGGAGTTTGTGGTTCACTGTGGATTGGTGGGATCCGAGAGCCTTAGAAGTGGCATTGTAAGCATTTCCACACTAATAGAAATTAACAACTCTTTTTCTCATCTGTTCAGAAATTTCCTTTGATTGTGGCATAAAGTGCTTGGTGACTTGACTGATAATAGGGTCAAAATAAGTGAGGTTTATTTTGAACATAGTTTGCTTTAATCAAACCTGGATGCGTTCATTCAACTGACTCTATCATTTTAATTGGAAAGATTTTCTAGGAGACATTACTTTTTCAGAAGAGTGTCAGTCGATGTTGGATACCTTTGTTCATTATATAAATGAAGTCAGTAAAAAATGTTTTATGTGTTAGCTCAAGTTTCTCTTTATCTGAGATTGTGTTAAAAGATTTGAAAACATTCAGCGTGACAAAAAAGTAGTAATACAGGAAATCAGTATGGGAACAAATACAATTTCATAACACTCACCCTTGCCCTGCTTCAAACCAGTCTCAACCTCCTCTTTTTCCATTTCACTCCAGTTTTCTGCTTTCCCTTTTCCACTGCTCTACGTGATCATCACTCACCTCACAGCTTCCTTTTCTCCTTCTTTTCCTCAAACCCTCAATTTTACTTCTTATATATTTTCACTCTCCTCCCCTATTATTACATAGTTACATAGTTACATAGTAATTTAGGTTGAAAAAAGACATTAGTTCATCAAGCTCAACCTTTGTAGATCTCCTCTGATCTGCAATATGCAGATTTATTGTTGATCCAAAGGAAGGCAATCAGAAAAAAAAACTGTGAAACTTTACCAATTGTCTCAACAGGGAAAAAAATATAAAATTCCTTCCTGACCCCAGATACTGGCGATCAGATTCATCCCTGAATCAGTACTCCCTCTTTATTTATCCAGGATAGCCCTTAAGGTCCTTTTTATTTAAAAATATATATACAATCCCTTTTTAAAGTTATCTATCCAATCCGTTGTCACCACCTCCCTTCGTGGAGAATTCCACAGATTAACCACCCTTACTGTAAAGAACCATTTTCTTTCTTTAAGGTGAAATCTTTTTACTTCTAATCTCAAAGGATGTCCCCTTGTTAGTTGAAAACCTCTTGGCACAAAGCCTGGTATTGACCCTGGATATCTTTATATAACGTAATCATATCCCCTCTTAGACGCCTTTTTTAAGTTTAATTTCATTAGTCATTCTTCATAACTTAGCCCCTCTATTCCCTTTATTAGCTTTGTTGCCCTTCTCTGTACTTTTTCCAGCACTAAAATGACTTTTTTATGTTGTGGTGCCCAAAACTGTACTCCATATTCCAAATGAGGGTGTACTAGGGATTTTATATAGTGGCAGAATTATATTTGCTTCCCTTGCTTATATACCCTTGCTTGGCATTGATCACTGTTACCTAGGCGGTTGTCCAGAGGTACTCCCACATCCCTTTCAATATCTGATACCCCTAGATTTGCTCCATTAAGATTATAAATTGCATGGCTATTTTTCCTTCCCAGATGCATAACTTTACATTTATTCGTATTAAATCTCATCTGCCACTTAGATGCCCATTCCTCTAATTTATGCAAATCCCTTTGGAGGGAAAGTACATAATTTTCTGTTTTAATTACCTTGCACAACTTTGTGTCATTAGCAAAAATGTAGACACCACACTCCAATCCCACTTCCAAGTCATACATAAATGTGATAAAAAGGAGGGGACCTAATACTGAACCCTGAGGAACCCCACTTACCACATTAGTCCAATCCGAGTATGCTCCATTTACCACAACCCTTTGCTTCCTGTCTTTTAGCCAGATCTCAAATCATAAGCAAATATTTATGGCAATTTCTGTATCCCTTAGTTTGCTCAATAGTCTCCCATGTGGCATTGTATCAAAAGCCTTTGCAAAATCAAATATACTACATCCACTGAGTTGCCTTGATCCAAGTTCCTACTAGCCTCCTTGTATAAACTAACTAGGTTTGTTTAACATGACCTATCCTTCATAAATCCATGTTGGCTCCTACTTATAATCCTGTTTGAATAGACATATTCTTGTATATTAACCCTTATTAACCCTTCTAAAAGCTTGCCCACTACCGAAGTGAGACTTACTGGTCTATAATTCCCCGGATTTGCTCTTGCTCCCTTCTTAAATATAGGTATCACCTCTGCTATTCTCCAGTCATCTGGTAGAGACCCTGTGTTGAGTGAATCTTGAAAAATTAGATATAATGGTTTTGCTATTACAAAGCCCAGTTCCTGTGGATGTATTACATCAGGACCCCGGGCTTTATTAACATTTATTTTTTCCAACCTCTTTTGGATTTTGTCCTGCGTTAACCAGTTATTTGGGAAAGGTAGTGTGGCCCCATTATGTTGCAGTGTCCCAATCACTGGTACCTCCCTTGTATATACTGAAGAAAATAACCTATTTAGCTCATCTGCCTTTTCCTGGTCACTAATTATCAGACGGCCTGTGTCACATTGTAATGTTCCTATAGCTTCCTTCTTGGCCTTCTTCCCATTAATATATTTAAAAATATTTTAAGGTTAGTCTTACTCTCCTTTGCAACTAACTTTTCATTTTCTAATAGCCCTTTTGCAAGCCTTGTTGATTTCCTTGTACCTACGTAAAGCAGTCTCTGTCCATTCTTGTTTGTATAATTTAAATGCTTGTTTTTTACTCTGTTAAGCCACATTGAATGTGATTTACTCCTATTACTTTTATTTCCACATGGTATATGGTGATAAGTATGTTTATTTAGTACGGATTTGAACGATGTTGTGTTTTTACCTATCAGTTCTCTGTCCCAGTCTATACTTTGTATCACTGCCCTTAGGCTGTAAAATCTGCCCTTTTAAAATTTGGAGTTTTCGCTAGCCCCTTACAGTTATGTTTTTTTTAATTCAATCTCAAATGAGACTGTGTTGTGATCACTGTTTCCCGAAGGTTGCCCTATTTCAACATTTGATACTATATCAATATTATTTGTGATAACTAAATCCAAGATAGCCTCATTTATAGTAGGCTTTTGTATAACCTGGGCCAGATAATGATCTCTGAGTGTACTCAGGAACCTGCTCCCTTTGCCCGTACTGCTGGTCTCATTTATCCAGTTTATTTCAGGGTAATTCAAATCTCCCATTATTAGAACTTGCCCATGTTTAGCTGCATTTCCAATCTGTAACAATAATTGTATTTCCTCACTTTCAATTATATTTGGGGGTTTATAGCATACTCCTACTCATAGTCATTTAGAATTTGCTGCTGAACTATTTAACTCTACCAACAAACATTCAACATTACCGCTAGTTACAGCATAAATATCTTCTCTGACTATAGGCTTAAATTTAGGCTTAACATACAGACAAATCCCTCCTCCTCTTCTTCATATCTTCTTCACCTCTTCAGACCTCATATCCCTATTCTCCTGTTTACTGTATTCTCTTATTCCACCATTTTTTTTCACTTCTTTTTCTCCTGACATATTTGAAATAATATCTTCCTCTTTTCTCTTTTCTCCATGCTTTCCATACCTACTATCTTCACCAGAGTTGTTTACTCCTCTTTATCACCATCACCAAGCCTCAATCAGTCCAGTTGATGTTGTTGCCCCATGTGTGACATAATACCGACGTTGCTGGTATTTCATGCTGGTTTGTAAATTATTTGCGCATTGATGATGGGCAAATACTAACAAAGTAAAAATATATGCATCTACAAAATCCCTTCTTAAACTAATAATCAGCTGAAACTTTCTTTACTTGTAAGTCAAGCCATCATAAAATCATGGACTTTATTGTTTTATTTTACACAAATCTACATTTTTGAGGGTTATTTGTATAATAAGGTTAATTAAATATTGTGTGATATAGGTAAGTTGACTGGAAAAAAATGTAATTAATTTTACAATGTGGTAGGATGGCCCACCGTTAAGGAGTTCAAGCATGACAGGCATAAACACAACACCATCCTGGGCTTTAATTAAGTCAACCATTTATATTAACAGAATAATCAGATTTTTGCTTCCTACCTGAAGTCAAATCTATGTTTCAATTACATTTTGTGTTTAATGATCATTTTTATCATATTTCAATATTTGGAGACACAGCTAAAGTTAAACATCTGAACAGACTGTCATTTTTAGAGAAACTGCTATATAAAACAAAACTGCCATGTTCAGTCCATAACTGCACCGCCATCTTGCTAAAGAACCCCCAGCTGTCAAATGCATCTCTTTTTTGGATCATTTGGGGAGACAGGTACTGCTTGTGTACTTGTGCGGTAATATAAACTGTCAGTTCAGTACAGGTCTGTCTCTGTTGATAGCAAGGCTAATCATGCCACTAATTGGACAAGCCATTTCAGCCATGATGCAGAAGCGGATCGTCTTACACTTTAACTACTCAAGCAGATGAGGTTTGACTCAGATGTAATACTTTATATCAATACATGGCATTGCAGCACATATTCAGCCACATGAACTGGAGTCACTTTTTAATAGGTGTCTTTCTCAATTTTCCTTACAAAAATAGTCACTTTCAACATTCACAAACACACATGCTCAAAGACACACACAACAGGACTCATTTTACAGCTCACGAAAAAGAATTATGAGCATTATTTTGAGTGAAAAAGGAGGAAAGTGAAACATGGATTTTGTTTGTCATTATAAGCCTCTGCCATTGAAATTCAAAAAATTCAACGTATTGCAATATTGAAAATACTGGCATTTCTTGCATTCTTTTGGGTATATTTTAAATTTTAGTTTTCTAACTTTTAAAACAACAATGTCCAAAGCATTTTCACTATATTTTATCATACAACATTGTATAAGCAACAATAATGTAATAAAGTACTGTGAATTTGTAGCTATTTTTTTTACCTTTCAAAACTTTTGTACCCTTTTATTTTTAATCTTGAAGTTATATTTATTTTATATTTTTCAGCAGTTTTTGTAAATTTTAAACCCTTTTGTTAGCAATTTTCCATTTCAATGGGGCTTTACTTAAGACTATGATGGTTGTTTTCTTTTGCAGCCTACGAGAATGTCCCAGAACAGAACAAAATACACATATCTCTGCACATAAACAAATAATTTTATTACAATAGACCCACTTAGTCTTGCCATTGTATCCAATAATGGTAACTACCTATTAAAGGACCATTGTGGATTAGCAATAACTTCAAAATTAACAGATGAGTAAGCCAAAAACATAAAAAAATCCGAAATATTTATATATAAAATGATCATATTCATTTTAGCACACTCTATTAGTGCAATCAGGCTACTGTGAAAAATGCCAAAAAGCCAAATGTATGATCATAGATTGTGTTCAACCTCTTAAGCGAGGTTGTAATAGAATAAAGACTTTGCTACCCCATGAAACTCATTGGATACAAAGGCTGAACACTTTCTCGCAGGTTCTAAATGAAAATATTACTAATGCATGTTTTGTATGATCCAGTAGTTTAACTAGAATACTACTTATTTCATTGTTTTCAATGCTTTATGTTAGTAACAATAGCCACCTGATGCGGTAATAAGTTACATTGTAAAACAAAGCTGTGTGTATATATATTTGTGTGTGTTTATTGATGTGCGATTTATTGTGGCACCATTATTTTAATATTTATATGTTTGATGTATTCTATGAAGGACTATTTAAGGGCATTGTCTGAATATGGAATCCATCTTGACAAAGACTATATGTCAATATTTTAATGGATACTGAATTAACTACTGGTTTTACAGAAAACCTGTGAGTGCCTTCCTACACATATGCACCTCTATACTTAATGAGAATGGAAGATATCAAACCTAAACATGCTTGCCTACAGCCCTTTATTATGTGTGACACATAGTAAAACCCTTGCAGCTGAAGTAGACCACCAAGGGTAATATTGGCCGTCCACTTCTGGATGACATGTATGTATAATGTATTGTATATTAATATCCAGGGCCAGTACTAGAAGAACTAACGCCCAAGGATGGGCAAATTCTGAGGTGCCCCATCTCACATTCTTTAGCACTGATATATGTGAGCAAGTGGGGAACTGTCTGTTATAGAAACTTCCATAAGACCTCTGCCCTACAGAAGTTCTTATGAGAGAACTTGCTAAGTTATAACATTGGTTCTGCAGGCAAACGCAAGTGGGAACGTACATACTCATAGTTAGAGGGTTTGTCATATAAAGCGACATTAGTTTCCGAGCACTTGCAACTGTTCTTATGTGTTAAATAAGCAGCTGAGGGATTGAACTAGCGAGTAAGAGCCAACAAACACACTATGTTTCCTACTCAAAGGTTGACTGTTCCGTGTTGTGGAACTAACCCATAGGTCCCAGGAAAAGAGCATAGGTTTCCTGATAGTGAAAGTAAGAGGTTGGATTAGAGAGAGTAGGTGGTTTGTTTGTTGTTGCTACATTATCTTTTAGATGCTAATTTGCCCGTAAATTATTTATATAGTTTACATACACATATTAATAATCTTAACACATTTCATTAGTCATACCAGATCCTATCCCTACCCTAACACATACCCCTTAATACATACAACACACATACACCTATTACATGCCACATACTACATACATAGCACACATACTGTCTGATACATACTCTATCCCATTACCTTTACAACTTACACTATCACTATAATAGTTGTGGACGAAGAACGTTGGTCACGTTTGCAGCTTTGTCACGATTTGCAAGGCGAGCCGTTTGCGGCCCACAGGGCCGCAACTGTCAGCCGCACAAAGCGAGGCGAGCCGTCGACAGCGCAGGACTTAGGTGACCCATTTGCAGACCTTGCAAAGCGAGGCGAGCCATCAACCGTGCAGGACAGGCTGCAATGAGCTCCAAAGCCAATTGAGGCATGCAGGACTTTGGCTGCAGTGAGCACCAAGGGCGCTCATTGCAGGGCTTGCGATGAGCTCCGCAGGCAGGACTTACGACCCGTATAGACTTAGGACCAATACCCGCACATGCACTGTCCGCCTCTAAAAAATCAGACTTTAACGGTGAACCACGGAACCCGAAAGACATGAAAATAACAAATATGCCTCAAATAAACTTAGACACACACACTACAGAGGCAGGGAGCCTGTGAGTAAGGTTGTAAGTTAATTTTAGCCATAATTGCCTTTTTTCCATAATCGAAAATCGCCTAGGGGACAAAAAAAATGGCTGCCGAAAAAAGCAACACAACGAAAACGAGACCGAAGGACGTAAAACTAGCCTGTGGGACATAAAAAGGAGCCCTAAGCAGTAACACTTAACGCAGGATAGTAACACTTAATCCAAGACACTAACATTTACCACAAGGCAGTAACATTTAACCCAAAGCAGTAACACAACCCTGACTGCAAAAGTTCAGTATTTATATATTTTACTTGTGCATTGCACTCATATAAAAATAATCTCTCAAAAATCTATATCCCATTGGGGACAGTTCGATTCCCCTCTCTCTCTCTCTGATTCACATCATCATCAGTGTATACACTAACATTGGGAAACTGGTATTTGTTATAATTTGGAGTAATACCTTTTTCACTTGCCAAGTTGTACATTGACTTATATTGTGTGATGATCAGCCATGATCTCCAAAGATTGCACCGCCTGTTTATTGCAAATTCTCAAATACGGCTTTTGAGTTATAGGTTTGTCTCTACATAACAACACATCCTTCCTGTGCCGTCACAGATGAACATGTCAATTTAATATACATTTTGAGTCTGACTTTAAGATGAGGGTTGAAACCAGGTTTTGGCTTGGGTATATGTATCACAGTGAGTGGTTTTAGATTATATTTCTTTGGTGACTCTAAGATACAAGTTATGTTCCCTGTTTAATAATATAATTTATTGAGCTATGGTACTCGGATGACTGAAATGGAAGAGGATGAATGCAAAGCCAGAATCAGTATTGCTGGAAGAAATATATACAACCTCAGATACGCCGATGATAGTACTCTGATGGCTGAAAGTGAGGAGGAACTAAAGGACCTATTGATGAGGGTAAAAGAGGAGAGTACAAAATCTGGCCTGCTGCTCAATGTTAAAAAGACGAAGATCATGGCAAGTGACAATCTCGGTTTCTGGCAAATAGATGGGGAAGAAGTGAAAAGATATTTGCTTCTGGGGAGGAAAGCTATGGCATGTCTGGACAATCTAGTAAAAAGTAAAGATATTACTCTATCAACAAAGATCCGTATAGTTAGAACTATGGTTTTCCCAGTAGTAAAATATGGATGTGAGAGGTGGACCATAAAGAGGTCTGAACGTTGTAGAATGTATGCATTTGAATTGTGATGTTGGAGAAAAATGCTTAAAGTCCCTTGGACTGGAAGATCCTATAAATGAATACTTCAGGAAATCAAGACAAACTGTTCACTGGAAGGTTTGATCATGAGACGGAAGCTCAAATATTTGGCAATATCAAGAGAATACAGGAATCCACAGAGAAAACTATAATGCTGGAAAAGATTGAAGGCACATGAAGAAAAGGACTGCTCATTCCTTCATAGTCTCTAACTTAACTGCTGCTTCACTCATTTATTTCACTCTCACTTGCTGTATATCTCTCATTTACTGTCTGAAACTCTATCAATCTACCTGTCTATCTATCTAGTTTTCTAATTTTCTATCACTCACTACCTCCCCAAACACATTGGATATCTTTCTCATACTTATTGTCTATATAACTCACAATCTCACTCACCCACTGCCATTCTCACTCACTGCAAACCTCATCTACTGCCTATGCCTCTCACTCGGTGTCTATCTATCTCACTTCTGCCCAATATCCCTTTCACTGTCTGTCTATATTTCACAATTTTGGGATCTATCTCACAAACCCATTTACTTATTCACTTGTTCACTGTTTTCTCATTTACTTAGCATGGGACAATGCTTTCCTATCACTTTACACAATGATATTATCACCTCTTGTTCTTCAGTATGTAATTAGTGGTGCTCCTTATGAAACACTAGGATTCAATTCCTTGTCACTTTGAACAATCCCAGCACAATAACTTTTCACTTTTAATACCCCATTTATATAAGGATCTGACTCTAGCATAGTTAACATGGCTGTATCTAAGAACTCTGCATCAAACGACAATAAATGATACTCATTTTTTATATTTTTGACTCCATTTTATTTTGTTGTCTTTTGAAGTTCTTGTACTGTACAGTGATCATACCTCTGGTGTATATTGTGACTCTTGTGAAAATGTACACTACAGTGCTACTGTGGAAACAATGGTTCTGATCAACTTGAGTGTAACACTGCACCATGAATTTTGCATAAGCAGGCCACCATTAAAGTACTGTTAACACTTTTTAATTTGTATACTTCTAAGCCATTGTTTGTTAATTATATTTTACTAGCGTCTTGCCCGTCAAAAATGACGGAATGACATAGAGTTATACATTTAGTTTTCTGTCTGTTTATGTACTATCTCTATATGTAACATATGTGTTTCTCTCTTTTTTCCCCCCGACTGTTTCACAGATATGGCATAATTCCTTAAACCAATAAAAATGTATAATTTTTTTCCTTAAATCCAATTTGTCTTTTTTTATCTTGCAACAAATAATGACCAATATCTTCATATGCAATTCCAAACATTTTTTTTGTAAATATACAGTAAGATTTTAACATTGTACAACCCATATTTTTACATGTCATTTTACAATTTGAATAATTCAGTCAACGCATAAAAATGTGATATTTTTTATTACATGCTATTTCTCAATTTTTTTCTGTGAACCAATAATGCACAATCTATATTTTTGTAAAACAGGAAACATTTAATTATTTTTAATCTACATGAATAGCATGACAATGTACCACAATTTGATTAATTCATTGTACTTTTCACATGTTTTTTTTATTACATCCAATATCTATACTTTTATCTCTACACAACTGCTAAACAATACCTTCATATTTAACTCCCAACTTTATTGTTTTGTACTATACATGAATATCCTATAAATGTCCAATCAATTTTCTTACGTCATGTTCAATTTTTAGTTTTTTTACAATAAGACTAAACATTTTTTATATGGTAAACGACTAAATTCTAATTTACACAAAACCTCATAATATACAATATTTTGAGTAAATACTCTACCATCATCTAATAGCTCACCCTGACTTTCTGTTTTTTTAATGAAAACTTTAATTTCTGATGGATTTTTTTTTCATCATCATCTTTTGTGCATTTATTATTTTCCATACATGGTGACTGTGGATTTATATCTCCACATGGTCCATGAATCATGCAATGTGTTACAATTTCATATAGTCTCACATGGTTTTGTTGGTTCGGGTAGTTCAGCAATAATAACTGAATCCACTCGATCTGCAGTATTCAATGTATCTTTTCCTTGAAGGATGAAAAGAAGATGTGCATGTGGAGGGCCTCTTTTTTGAAATTCTATAGTATGAACATAAGCCACACACTTCCCAAATAAATTAATTAATTAATGCTGTTAGTTTTATTTTGAAGACTCTAGCCACTAAATCTTGTCTATCAGAAGCAGTTTGTCCATTGTGGATTATAAATAAACTCTCGACTTAAAGGAAGATTCCTGATGCTTAACACCTCAATATCAGAAGATATTTATTTTAGAAAAACTTTATTTTAGGAATTAAAAAATCAAAAAATACGCCGTGAGGAGAAGTAAAAAATATTATGAATAGCTGTGTTTAAATCAAACACTTAAGCGTGTTGAATCATATAATGAACAAATAATTATTCATTTTGAAATTTCACTACACAAATGTAACCTGATGAAATATTTGAATGGCTCTTTATGATGTTGTAACAAATCCTCATATAATGCAGAAATCTGCTAATCATCGGGTTTGTGAGAATTTTTTATAGAAAAACACTGTGATATATTTAATTAAAAAGCAACAATATTAAAAAAACAAAAAACAAGATACGGACGTATCTGCCAGAAAAAACATAGCATTAGATCAACAGAGGAAATATAGTAAATATATTTAGCACAAAAGAAGTTTATTTAAGATTAAATCCAAAAATGGTATAAAAAATGTTGAATCCAAAAGAAGGCATCAAAATATTAGGGGCACAATCCTTAAAAAATATATGGACTTCTGCTTGTCCAATTATAATTATTATTTCATTATCGCAGATACTTGCGGTTAACTTGGCCCCTTTGCGATGCAGCATGATGCTAATGAAAATATATTCCTCTGCAAATTGATCTTCTGGCTAGATACTCATCAGTAATGCCCGACGGTCCCGTTTCGCCCATTCACTGGGCTTACTCATGGGCTAACAACTGAAGTTACTGTGAGGCTATTCAAGCCCCTGCTTCACTTCCTGTATCTCGGGCGTAATGACGTAGTCACGTGGTGTAGCGTAGCGTAACATCGTGACATCCCGCGTTACGTTTATGTAACGTTATCTGCTTCAAAATAACTTTAATTCTTCCATATTAACCAGACATTCAAACTAGAGAAACTTTATTCATCAATCCTGAGCAGACATCAAATCGGCTTGCTCAATATTAAAGGATTGAAGAGAGAATACTGTAATAGATGCCTTGGTATAACAAGAACTGAAATTAAATATTATTAAAGAATGGCTTGGTCTAGATAAACATTCAGTCACCAATAGAAAATATAAATATAAATTTATATACCATGTAGTGGGCTAAAAATGAGAATAAAAATAAAATTATCTATAAAAAGAGGAGAGAAAGGTGTAATCAGTATCTAATCACTTACTGAATTAAGCAACTATGCTAGAAAGTGAAGTATTAGTGAAGCTTTGTGGAATGTGTGCCAAAAACAAGGAATTAATTAATAAATTACCATTAAAATAGTTAAAAATCTGCGCTAAGAAAGTGAAATAAATGTGAATATAATTACACTATTAAAAAAAGAGAGAATTTATATATATATATATATATATATATATATATATATATACAGTATATACCGTATATACTCGACTATAAGCCGACTCGAGAATAAGCTGAGGCACCTATTTTACCACAAAATACTGGGTAAAATGAGTGACTCGAGTATAAGCCGAGGGTGGGAAATGTGCGGCCCCCTGTGTCCCTCTTGTGCCCTCTGTGTCCCCCCTCTCTCTCCCGTGTCTCTTCTCCCCTCTCCCTTCCCTGTGTCTCTTCCTCCTCTCCCTTCCCTGTGTCCCTTCCCCCCTCCCTTATCACCCTCCTCAACCCCCTCCTCATTCTCAACCTCCCTCCTCAACCCCACTCCTCGTCCTCAACCTCCCTCCTCATCCTCCCTACTTAACCCCCTCATCCTCAACCCCCCATCCTCAACCCCCCTTCTCAACCCCCTCCTCAACCCCCCTCCTCATCCTCAACCTCCCTCCTCAACCTCCCTCCTCATCCTCCCTCCTCATCCTCAACCTCCCTCCTCAACCCCCTCATCCTCAACCCCCCCATCCTCAACCCCCTCCTCAACCTCAAGCCCACTGCTCATCCTCAACCCCCTCCACAACCCCCCACCTCATCCTCAACCTCCCTCCTCATCCTCCCTCCTGATCCTCAACCCCCTCCTCAACTCCCCCATCCTCAACCCCCCTCCTCATCCTCAACCTCCCTCCTCATCCTCAACCCCCTCCTCAACCTCCCTCCTCATCCTCAGCCTCCCTCCTCATCCTCCCTCCTCAGACCCCCTCCTCAACCTCCCTCCTCATCCTCAACCTCCCTCCTCATCCTCAACCCCCTCCTCAACCTCCCTCCTCATCCTCAACCTCCCTCCTCATCCTCCCTCCTCAACCCCCCATCTTCAACCCCCTCCTCAACCCCCCCATCCTCAACCTCACTCCTCAACCCCCCCATCCTCATCCTCCCTCCTCAACCCCCCATCCTCATCCTCCCTCCTCAACCCCCTCCTCAACCCCCTCCTCAACCTCCCTCCTCAATCTCAACACCCCTCCTTAACCCCCCTCCTCATTCTAAACCCCCCTCCTCATTCTAAACCCCCCTAAATACCTCCCCCTCTCCCCTCACTTACCTGCTTGTGCTCCGGCCTCCGCTCTTTCTTGACCCGGTGCGCATGTGACGTCACATGCGCGCCACGTCATTAGCATATACCGGGTGCCTCCTCCCGGTATATGCTAATGACATGGCGCGCATGTGACATCACATTCGCGCCTGGTCAAGAAGGAGCGGAGGCCGGAGCAGAAACAGGTAAGTGAGGGTAAAGGGAGAGGGGAGGTATTTAGGGGGGGTTAGAATGAGCAGGGGGTTTTAGAATGAGGAGGGGGTTTAGAATGAGGGGGGGTTGATGATGAGGAGGGGGGTGGGAAAGAGACACAGGGGGGTTAGAGAGATACAGGGGGTTAGAGAGACACTGGGGGTAGAGAGACACGGGGGGGTTAGAGAGACACGGGGGGGATAGAGAGACACGGGGGGGGGGGGGGAGTGACTTGAGTATAAGCCAAGGGTGCCCTTTTTAGGATGTGGAGGGAGGTTGAGGATGAGGAGGGGGGTTGAGAAGGGGGGTTGAGAAGGGTTGAGGATGAGGAGGGGGGTTGAGGTTGAGGAGGGGGTTGAGCTGGGGGGGTTGAGGATGGGGGTTGAGGAGGGGGTTGAGGATGAGGGGGTTGAGGAGGGAGGTTGAGGATGAGGAGGGAGGTTGAGGAGGGAGGTTGAGAATGAGGAGGGGGGTTGAGGAGGGTGATAAGGGAGGGGGAAGAGACACAGGGAAGGGAGAGGAGGAAGAAACACAGGGAAGAGAGAGGGGAGAAGAGACACGGGAGAGAGTAAAATGTGGTAAAATAGGTGCCTCGGCTTATACTCGGGTCGGCTTATACTCGAGTATATATGGTATATATTTTTCGTTCCTTTCACCAGATTCTAGATATTTGACAAAAATGCTGAAAAAGAAAAACCCTTATTGAGTCCATTCGGGCTCTGAGAGTTTAATGTAAATATCCATTTACATTCAATCTGAAGAAAATGTTTATCCATATCGCCCCCTCTTGGATTTTTGCTCAGTTTATATACTACAAAAAATGTCATGACTCCAGGATCATTATTATGGCATAACTTAATGTGACGTGAAACTGGTGTACCAACTTAATTTTTTATGGAATAAGTATGTTCCAAAATTCTTCTTCTAAGAGGTCTTATAGATTTTCCAACATATATCTTCAAACATGAGCACATCATGATGTACACCACATGAATCGTACCACAATTTACAAGGCTTTTCAGTGAGTATTTTTCAAGTGTTACTGGATGCACAAATTATTTACTTGGCTTAATGTATGGACAGGCTTTACAGTGGCCACATCGAAATAGTCCCACTGTAGGCTTCAGCCACATAATGTTGGCCACTTTTTTTTTGAAGAAACTTTTCACTAGATTATCTTTTAAACTTTTGTTTTTTCGGTACGTAATTGCAGGTTTGGCAGATAGGTAGTTTTGTAAGATGGGATCATCAGTTAGGATGTCCCAATGTTTTTGGAGAATGCTCTTAATTTCAGTATGGTCACTGCCATAAGCCATAACACACCTAATCAGCTCATCTTCATCTTCATATTTATCCTTAGAAGCATACAAAAGTTGTGTTCTATTTGACTCTAGAGTTAGATACTGATTACACCTTTCTCTCCGATTTTGTTTAGGTAACCACGTTGTTTAAATCGCTGTCTCAAATCTGCAGCCTGAAGTTTGAATTCAGAAGTAGTATCACAAATTCCTCTCAATCTCAGATACAGTCCTATTGGAATTCCAGCTTTCAAAGGGAATGGGTGTTGACTTAATTGTGGATTATATGTAAATGTAATAAATAAATCTGGTTTCTCAAATTTAGTTACAATAGCCATAGCATCATTGTACCTTTCTCTCATATTGCGAGGAGATCCTTGGAAAGAAGATGGCAAAATGATTGCTCTGCCAGCTGGAAGATCTCTGTTTGTAGCCACTTCAGCTAACTGATCCATCAGTCCACAATACTGTTCAACACATAGTTTATTTTGTTGATATTTAATGAAATTTAGATTATTCGCTTCTACCTGCACATATGAATCAATGATCCATTGTTGTGTCAGTTTTCCACCACATAAAATTGGATTAAATGCACCTCTAATTGCTGTTTGAGCAACTTTAAACTCCAGCATAGAAATATTATTTCTGACACGTAATTTACTATTAGGATAACTGTCAAGTATTAATTTTGTTTGTCATCCTGCTTCATTATTGGGATAAAAAATGGGATATGTCATTGGATCCAGATTAGTACATAAGATATTTATGTTAATAAAAGGTTGGTCTTCATTTCTGGGATGTATTCTAATATACCTCTGAAATGGTGGTTCCCCCTCGTCATTTTGAAACACCATTGCAACCTCATTAGTTGTGGGTAAGTTTTAACAACGTTTATCACAATGGCAATCTCTTCTAAGAACCACATTAACTCTTGTAATTGGCAACTGATTTTGTTCAGCATGTATATGTTGTTCTTGTTCTACTTCTGTCAATTTTTTATAAGCTTGTAGTGATTATATGGGTTTTTGGCCATAATTTTATCAAGCTCTTAAAAAACAGTGGCTAAGCATTTTTTTATTTTCTGAAAGCTGCATACATTGTTTAACAGCTTCCATTGTATCAAGGACATATAGTTGAGCAAATTTTCTTTGCTCTCCTTCTTCTGGATGTAAATTTGAAGTATGATGGTAAATTTGGCCTTGGACTTTAAAGCAGTAAGGGCAATGCCCTGCAACATTAGCAGCTAATGTTGCACCCATAGATGCAAAAGAAATTGCACTATTATAAGATATTATGTTTTGTTTTAAATTAGTGTAATTTGGGAAAATCAGGTCACTCATTATATTGCTTTCTTTCTGGAAGCCTTACCTTTCCTTTTTGACAACAACTAATGAACTCACCATCTATATGTCTTTCCTGTAGAAAATGATAAGCCCTACAAAACTGACAAACATCATTCAACAAACCACAATTGTGAGGCTCTATTGTTATATTAGTCAATGATGGACTATCCTGTTGTCATGGCTGAAGCATGCCAATGCACGCATAGATGACCTATATAACAGTTTTGTTCAGATCTGGTTATAATGTAAAGCAAGGAGAGAGAGAGTACCGGAGACTCCTTAAGTAACCTTCCTAGCTGTTGAAGGGCTTAAATATTGAAAATCCATTTCTAACTGCCTATTACCTTCAATTGTTATTTCAACCTCCTTCCACTTGGGGATAACTGCTCTTTTCCATTCTCTAACTATGTGCCATTTAACTGACATCAAGATATTAATTATTACGTCCACCTGCTTCTGTTTCAGTCCATATGGCTTCATGTGAAAGAGAACAAATTTTGGAGTCAGTCGTATGTCCAATGTAGTTGTTCTAAACATATGCAAACAAGACTCGACCCAGATTTCCGTGATCTTTTCGCATGTCCACCACATGTGGACATATGACCTGTTTTCATCACATCCTCTCCAGCACTGTGGGGGATTGGTTTCTGGAGCTATTTTATACATACTCACAGGAACAGTATACCACCTTTGGCAAGTCTTAAAATAAATTTCCTTGTAAGAAGCACAATGTAACAATGTATTAGTCAATGAGAAAGCCTTAAACCAGCTTTCTTTAGTTAAGCAATCATCTAGTTCTCTTCCCCATTTTATCATTGGGTTTGTTTTAGTCTCATCTGTCATTGTTCTTATACATTTGCAATAGATAGACATATAGATATATTTACTTGATCTAAGCAGAGTTTCAAAGGCTGTCCAATCTCTAGTAGAGGTCAAGGCATATTTTGATTTTTTTATTAGATTTTTTTAACATATGAAATTTAAGCCAGTTCTCCTTAGGTATATTGAATGTATTGCACATGTCCTCAAATGATCTAAGAGAACCATTATTATACAAATCTGACAAATGCTGCACATTCCATTGTTCCCAATTACAATCATGAGTTGGGGAGATCTTACCCAATACTGTGAAGAGCGGTTCAATCGGGGAAGGAAATGGCACTAAATTCCATTCCCAACTGCACCGCTCCCAAGCTATCAATATTCCTCTAACCACCAAAAGGAACTTCTTCCTGACTTTTAGGTCAGGATATTGTGATTTATGTTTTTTTCCTTGCCTGTTTAAAGTTGCCTGGGTTCCTCTAGGCCCATACTATGGTACCCATGTTTATAGTTGGGGTGTGCGTATGAACATGATGGGAGTGATGGGATGTATGTCTGTGTTATGCTTTGGAGGGGCTAGCACTTACAAGGGAAATATTGTATATGCCCAATATTTCATAGTACTGGACTAGTGCCTTATTAACAATATCAGGGAGATAATTGAGCCCTAGGAGTCGCATGACACCAGTATCTCTCTGTATGCATCACCATCCTCAGACTGGTGTCTCCAGGCCTATTGTATGTAATTGCCCCCTACCAAGAATACAGGAGTGGAAAGGGAAAACAATGGGTGATTGTCTTAGACTGGCAGGCAGGGCTGATAACGTGAGCTAGAAGGATTGATTGGTCTGTTGTTGCTAGAATGTGGTATAAATATGTCTGATGGTTTCAGTAATAAATATGTTACACTGGTTCACATAATTAAAGTGTGAATTTCATTATTGATGCTTGATGCTGGTTCCTGGAGTAAGTTATTTTCAGAACTTAGAAAGATTTGTATGCTATACAAGACCACAGACACCTCTCAGTCTAACTCAAGGGCTGAAAGTTCTTCCTGCTGTACAGAGGTAAAACGAAACAGTCACACCTGTGGGAAGAGGTTTTGGCAATAGTCTCTTATCATACCCAATTCAACATACAGGTTGTGACACCTGTGAAGAAATATTAACATTACTATCTACAGCAACATTACTATTGTTACCATATTGTTCACACGCATCAGTCTCAGTTGTTTTTTTATTCGTTTCTGTGTGACGCAGCAATGTAACTCTAACACTTTTTCTTTTCTTCGAAATTCTCTCACGCTCTTCTCGTATTATTTTCTTAGTGTTCGACGACTGTTGCTCTCTCCATCTTTATTTGCATTCCCTTGCCAGCCATTGTTTGTATTCTTTGGTTCTAGAGTTTGCCAAGATTAATAGACCTTGGGGGTTTGGCTAAGCACTTAAGGAAACAGTGTGGGTCTTCCTAGGTATTAGGGTCGGACAGATCCAGAGTTTTAAAATTGTTATTGTAAACAATCAAGATGTGTTTCTACTTCTTGTATCGAGGAGGGTTGTGGCTTCTCTGTTGTATGCCTTAAATGGTAGGCTACAAGGATACACAGCAGAGGCTTTATATGAGCCCAGTGCACCAGGCAATAAACTTACCAGTTGGATCCTGTGTGTTACCCTCTCCCCTGTTCAAGGGTGATAATTCACTGAGGAAGCTGTAGTAGAAGCTGAGAAATGTGTTTGAATACTTCCATTTTGATACCATCTAAATATGTATTTTTTACATATATATATATATCTTTTATTTTTACCTACATATATATACATTTTTTATTCCACGGGCTTGCATATCCATAACTTTTTTTTGCTAAGACATTTTTCATGTACACTACATTATGAATTCTGGCAAAGAGCTCTGTTAAGAGCTTATATCATATTTTAAATATTGTCAATCGAATAAAGCATTTAAAGATATTTCTAATTAATGCTATGAGTCAGACATATTTATTTGTATAACGAATCAGTAGCATACACTGTACAAAACATAAGATCACATTGAAAAGAACAGCACCACATTGTTTGAGTATCAATAGCTACAAGCAATACCCATGAAACTGACAGCGCTTGGTGGCTCGTGAATCAACATTAGATCGAATTTAGCTTCCCTTTTGGCTCGTGTAATACCTCACATTTATTGGGGTCAACCCAGGTGAGGGTTTTTTCATTTTGTCTGTTTCATCTATTGCACGACAAGCATCCAATACTTACCAGATTATCTGCACTAGGAGATCTTTTGCGATTCTCTCCCCCTCCCCTCTTCTGTATTCTTTGGTGTTTTCTTGCTTATCCAACATTTGAATCTGTAATTTTAAATTATCATAGTTATTTTAACATATGGATTATTTTTTTAACCTTTTTTTTTTTTTTACTAATCATTTTCTTTAGCTTACCTGATGTTATAATAGCTTTTCGAATGAAACTTTACTTAGATTTTCTGATTCAACTCTTGTCAATCTTTTTGTTCAATCTGTAAGAGAGATGTAAGTGTCATAATATGAAAGCTGCTTTCCAATGTAATTTTTTTTCCTTCTCTAAACAGCAGTACACTACATTAATGTATTTGTTTTTGTTTTGTTGATTTAAATTAATATTTATTTTGTTTTATCACAAACTATTAAATAATTAAAATAGTCAGCGTATTCCTTATCTTAATATTTTGTCTTTTAATATATTTTTATTAAACCACAATTCCCAACATTAATTCATACTCTTAAAAGTAATAATCTATGTATTTAATAAGTAACTTGCTATTCAATTTTTTTTAACATATTAAATCAATTGTATAATTTTTGAAGAAGTAAATATACATTACCTAGTCTTTGTAAGTACATGAATGTGAGATCATGCAGATGTGACAGTCTATCTTCAGAAACGCCCACTGCAGCAAATATTTCTGTGACACTGTCTTCATCCAGGGTCTGTTCAAAATGACAGACACCTGCAAAAATGTTAAATCATATAAACCAAAATTACTCTCAATTTATCAGTCAATTAATATTTTGTTACCTCGAACTTTCATTTTCTCAAATAATGTAAATTTGCATAACGTAATATAATTATGTTCGATTAATAAATTACTTAATTAATAAATAAATTATTAATTTATTAGGGGGGAAAAATGCTCCTATATTCATCCAAAAATCCAGTATTAGTCACAAAATTTTAACAAAAGAGACAGAAACAGACAACGCTGCAGAAGTTCTTTGCTAAATCGTCGGGAATGGGACCAAAAAGAATTGGAGTTACCTGATGTTTTAGTGGAAGGTGACTCCCCTTCTATACAATTATTCATTTCCTCCACTTCAGCTTCTGCCGTCATCACTCCTCAGTAAAGTTCTGGTGACATCTTTATTTATTTATGTATCAGATTCAGGGTTTGGAACAGATTATTCCAATTTTTGTTAATTCCTATGGAAAAAATAGAAAAAATTATTCTATATTCAGTGTTTGTCTGTTCCACAGGAATGGATTAATGATGAATATAGAGGTTCCACTCAATAATAAAGTCAAAATATGTTCATCAGCAACACAATTTATGCTTACATATGTAATGTGTCTGAAAGCAATCTAAAAAAAGGAAAGAAATATTGTATTGCCAGTTTTTAATGTTCTTTAAAAGGAACAAACCTTGGATAATAATAGGGTTGCTTAGTTCAGATTGTACTTGAGGATGTAAAAAACAAATAAATCTAATCATAAGAGAATCAATACTGAATTAAACTGGAACATAGAAATTGGCAATGGATTAGAATTACCTCTTACAGGACGTCATTTTACAGGTTCAGCCCAGTGGTAGTCAAGTTGGTCGCTACTGTCCACTAGTGGGCGATTCAAGCTTTCATGGTGGGCGACGGGGTAATCACTAGGTGGCATCACTGACGAGTGACGCCACACGCTAGAGACCCGTAGCACCACACTTGGCTGGTTGGAGAGCTGGTGAGAGTGCCTAGGGACAACAGTCAGGATAGTAAGTACAGGGCGATACATAGCTAGGGACAGCAGTCAGGTCCGGATCACTATCTAGTAAGTACAGGGCGATACATAGCTAGGGACAGCAGTCAGGACCGGATCACTATCTAGTAAGTACAGGGTGATACATAGCTAGGGACAGCAGTCAGGTCCGGATCACTATCTAGTAAGTACAGGGCGATACATAGCTAGGGACAGCAGTCAGGTCCGGATCACTATCTAGTAAGTACAGGGCGATACATAGCTAGGGACAGCAGTCAGCTCCGGATCACTATCTAGTAAGTACAGAGCGATACATAGCTAGGGACAGCAGTTAGGAACGGGTCACTATCTAGTAAGTACAGGGCAATACATAGCTATGGACAGCAGTTAGGAACGGGTCACTATCTAGTAAGTGCAGGGTGTTACATAGCTATGGACAGCAGTCAGGACCGGATCACTATCTAGTAAGTACAGGGCGATATATAGCTATGGACAGCAGTCAGGTCCAGATCACTATCTAGTAAGTACAGGGTGATACATAGCTAGGCTCAGCAGTCAGAATAGGGTCACTATCTAGTAAGTACAGGGTGATACATAGCTAGGGTCAGCAGTCAGATACAGATCACTATCTAGTAAGTACAAGGTGATACATAGCTAGGGTCAGCAGTCAGGTCCGGATCACTATCTAGTAAGAACAGGGTGATACATAGCTAGGGACAGCAGTCAGGAACGGGTCACTATCTAATAAAGACACAGGGTGATACATGGCAAGGGTCAGCAGTCAGATCAAGTTCACTATCGAGTAAGTACAAGGTGATACATAGCTAGGGTCAGCAGTCAGATCCAGATCACTATCTAGTAAGTACAAGGTGATACATAGCTAGGGTCAGCAGTCAGGTCCGGATCACTATCTAGTAAGTACAGGGCGATACATAGCTAGGGACAGCAGTCAGGAACGGGTCACTATCTAGTAAGTACAGGGTGATACATAGCTAGGGACAGCAGTCAGGTCCGGATCACTATCTAGTAAGTACAGGGCGATACATAGCTATGAACAGCAGTCAGGATAGGGTCACTATCTAGTAAGTACAGGGTGATACATAGCTAGGGACAGCAGTCAGGTCCAGATCACTATCTAGTAAGTACAGGGTGATACATAGCTAGGGTCAGCAGTCAGGATAGGGTCACTATCTAGTAAGTACAGGGTGATACATAGCCAGGGTCAGCAGTCAGGTCCGGATCACTATCTAGTAAGTACAGGGGGCGATACATAGCTAGGGTCAGCAATCAGGATAGGGTCACTATCTAGTAAGTGCAGGGTGATACATAGCTAGGGACAGCAGTCAGGTCTGGATCACTATCTAGTAAGTACAGGGTGATAAGTAGCTAGGGACCGCAGTCAGGACTGGGTCACTATCTAGTAAGTACAGGGTGATACATAGCTATGGACAGCAGTTTGGACCGGATCACTATCTAGTGAGTACAGGGTGATACATAGCTAGGGACAGCAGTCAGGTCCCGATCACTATCTAGTAAGTACAGCGTGATACATTGCTAGGGACAGCAGTCAGGTCTGGATCACTATCTAGTAAGTACAGGGTGATACATAGCTAGGGACAGCAGTCAGGTCTGGATCACTATCTAGTAAGTACAGGGTGATAAGTAGCTAGGGACCGCAGACAGGACTGGGTCACTATCTAGTAAGTACCGGGTGATACATAGCTATGGACAGCAGTTTGGACCGGATCACTATCTAGTGAGTACAGGGTGATACATAGCTAGGGACAGCAGTCAGGTCCGGATCACTATCTAGTAAGTACAGGGCGATACATAGTTATGTACAGCAGTCAGGTCCGGATCACTTTCTAGTAAGTACAGGGTGATACACAGCTAGGGTCAGCAGTCAGGTCCGGATTACTATCTAGTAAGTACAGGGTGATACACAGCTAGGGTCAGCAGTCAGGTCCGGATCACTATCTAGTAAGTACTGGGTGATACATAGCTAGGGACAGCAGTCAGGAACGGGTCTCTATCTAGTAAGTACAGGGTGATACATAGCTAGGGACAGCAGTCAGGTCCGGATCACTATCTAGTAAGTACAGGGTGATACATAGCTATGGACAGCAGTCAGGACCGGATCACTATCTAGTAAGTACAGGGTGATACATAGCTATGGACAGCAGTCAGGACCGGATCACTATCTAGTAAGTACAGGGTGATACATAGCTAGGGACAGCAGTCAGGACCCGTCACTATCTAGTAAGTACAGGGTGATACATAGCTAGGGACAGCAGTAAGGACCGGGTCACTATCTAGTAAGTACAGGGTGATACATAGCTAGGGACAGCAGTCAGGACCGGGTCACTATCTAGTAAGTACAGGGTGATACATAGCTAGGGACTGCAGTCAGGACCGGATCACTATCTAGTAAGTACAGGGTGATATATAGCTAGGGACAGCAGTCAGGACCGGGTCACTATCTAGTAAGTACAGGATGATACATAGCTAGGGTCATATGAATTATGTAAACAGAAATGAGATTATGTCATTATTTGTTTATCAGTCTTTTATATTACCTGTATATCTTCAATGAATAAAACAGTGTAACTGCAAGGTAGGATAATCCCCAGCATGCATCTGCTGCATGTGCATTGGGTCAGATTTGTCATAAATGCACCGATTAATATGTAATTATCTGCTGGGTGGAAGTTCAGAGATTATAATGTTTGGTTAATCAGAGATAAAAGCTGCTAGAAAGACCGCTGGAGTTTGGGATAATCACCTTAGTTTAACTGTCCTGAAAAAATGTAGTTAATTAAATAATTGAAAATTATTGTATATGATAAGGGAATTTTTTAAGCTCTCTAAAAATATTTCTTTATTATATAATAAAGGTACTTAAGAGTTCAGCTGCATCTCGCTGGCAAGGCCCAATGAAGGCCAAAACGTACCTCTGGGGTTTGCTGTTTCTCCTGTTCAGGGTAGAATTGCCTGGTATTTCGGGGCTGGATCAGTCTAGTGAGTGGGACCAGACTGACATACTACAGGATATTTCTCCCTGTAAAGGACACAAGTGGCTAAAAGAGGATTCTCTTAGAGTGGTTTATCATGTCGATAGTCTCTAATTGAGCACCTCTTACTTTGTTGTTTTTTGTTGTTATTTGTTTACCTTAATTCATTAAATGTAAATTATTTTATATAATAAAGGGATTCTTTAGCCCTCTAAAAATACATACTAAAGATTAAGGGATATTTTGTTAGTTTATTTGATGTGTGTTTGAAGGAAATGAGTCTTGTATGAATCAGGCTGCTTGGACCTGGCCACTTGTTTCTCTTGATGTTTGGATTAATGCTGTCATGCTGATCATTTCATTTCACAGTTGGGATAACCTGTTTCTGGCTGGATGGCAGTTTTCTGGTGACATTTGTATATATGCACTTGGGCAATATTTCTTTTTTTTATTTTCAGTCAATTTTTATTAGGTGTAGAGACATAACATGGTATACATATCTACATTATGTTATACCAGTCACTTGCCCATATAATATAGTGTTATAATAAATATGTGTTGTCCCTTTGTGCGCCCTCTCTCTCTGTTTACCCTCTCTCTTTCTCTGTGCCCTCTCCCTCCCTATGTGCTCTCTCTCTCTGTGCGCCCTCTCTCTCTCCTTCACCCAGCATAACATATTGGGATCTGAGCACCTTGCTCTTTCCATCTCCCTGTATATGACTTTTGTCTGATTCAAAGCTTCCTTTCCCCACTAATATGTGGACAAAAATAGAAACAGAAAAAATCTGACTTTTTAGACACACATCTCACTAAAATCTGATGTGGTTCCATTTTATTTTAAAGTGAAGACTAAAGTCTGCATCAATAATACCAACAATGGCCTATAGGGAGCACTGGAGCTCCACCGTGAACCTTATTTTCCACCACCCCTGCAAACACCGAATAAATCTTCCCTAAAAACTGCCCTTGCCAGTCTGACTCAGGAAAAAGAGAATTATTACACTTAATTAAAGTGTATTGACACCACATGTGCTCTACCCCTGAGTCTGTGGCATTATTAATGATAGAAAAACTGCAAGCTTATACTAGTTTATTTCTCCTAGCCAGGAACCCATATTTTCTCCCAAAAATATTAATTCAGCAATTATATTTGAAAAAAAAAAAAAAATGCAGACGTTTTTTATGTTAAACAACTGGTTTCTAAGCCTAAATCTGCAAAGGAAAATAATGCTTAATTATGGGGGTTCTGACAAGTGTTATCGCTAATGGTTTTGAAATGTATCTACAAAATAAAACATATGATAATTTATTATTATTATTATCGTTTATTTGTAACGCGCCAACATATTCCGTAGCGCTATACATAAGTTATGTTACAGTTAATAATATAACTTTATTAAATAGAGATTACACAGATGTATAACTATAGATAATATGTACATTTGAAATTGTATAGAGGCTCTATAATATATATATATATATATATATATATATATATATATATATATATATATATATATATATACATATATATATACATATATATATACATATATATATATATATATATATATAAAAACAAATATATATATATATTTATATATAAACATATATATATATCTGTATATATATATATATATATATATATATATATATATATATATATAGTAAATAAATAGTACATTTGTGTAAACATTTGAAGGTATAAAACAAGTAAAAAAAGAACTTGTTTCCTGCCCAGAATTCCGAGAAATACAGTAATTACACTGCATTCTGGGAACCTGGACAGGGACATGCAAATGCACCCACAAAGGCTTTGCTCTTGAAATCCATTAACATTTTAAACATGGCTTCCTTTAAGCATATGCTTGCTGTATTGCACAGCTCTGGGCAAAGCTTAGGATGGACTATATACAAGCCAGGAATCTCAAACACATAGAGCTGTTTCAAGGTTACTGCCTCTCATCATCGTGGGTCCGGTTCCTAGCTTGTGTAGTAGTTTTTGGGAGGTGGTAGTCTGCCACAACAATCATTTAATATATGGTGGGCAATAGAGCGATAGAATCATCCACCGTACAGTAGTACAGTAAATAAAAAGTACATCTGTGCTCACATTTGAACGTCTTCTCACCAGAATTCCGAGAAATACAGTTATTATACTGAATTGTAGGAACTGGGCAGGCACATGCAAATGTAAATTAAATAGATCAGATGAATATATTCTGCACAATCTGCGTACATTATTCCCCCAAATAACCCTATGCAGGTCCAATGCATTCTTGATGACATTTATCCCTACCACAGTGGCTGGAATGCTATTCCATGTATCTACAACTCTCCCTGCATGTTAATAGAGTTTTCCTCATCAGTTTCAAATGATACCCTCTTGGTCTTACATTGCTTTTCTTTTTCTCTGCAGTATACTTCTCCCTTGAACCACAAATTGCCTGGGTATATGTGAATGTTCCTATCATGTCACCCGACTCCATTCTCTTTTTAAAAGTATGTTTCTTATGTTTTGTTAGATGGCCATTGAAAATATATTTCTATTTCCGTATATACTTCAGCACATAACTACAATATAGCTACCTCGGTTATCTTAGATTTATTTTTTTCATGACAAAACAATGACAACTAACTTTCACACACATGAAAAAATATTAATATCATTTTTTTTGCAAACTTTGATTTAAACAACTCAGTGTCTTAAGAAAACCCGGACATTGTTAAAGCTGTATTTGCACAATAAGAATAACTAACATTATGCTTGGAATTTATGGAAAAAATGTTACTTTAAATGTGCAATACAAAATATAAAAAAACTATCATCAAAAACAAAAACACCTTGAAGAATAACTCAAAAAGGTCCCAAGAAGCATAAAAATAGTGCTGCATACAGTGAAAATGTGCCATGTATAGGTATTGCTGCAAGATAAAAAGTGGTTATTGAAGGAGTCTCTAGTGGACCCTCTGTACTTTTTTTTTGCGTCAGTCTTTGTGACCTCATGGACTGTAACACACCATGGTCATGCTGATGCACTTGGTTTTCATGGAGATACTGGAGTGGGTTGCCAGTTCCTTCTCCAGTGAGCCACAGCTCCTGGTCTTCCTAGATGGTCTCCCATACAAGTACTGACCAGGCCCAACCCTCCTCTGCTTCCGGGTGGTGTGACCTCTTGGTTCCCCGACTGGATATGAATCCAGATCGCAGTGGTGAAAGCACCAAATCCTAACCACTGGACCACCAAGGGAACTTGCTTTTTAACAAATGCATTTGGAGTAATACTCAATACAGTATTGTCAAAATATGTAGGGTATCTAATTATATCCCCTTCTGGATCGCTACCTTGTCATGGTGAAGGGGCTTGTGTACCTGAGTGAAGTTGTGAGCTATACCATGTAGGGTCACCCAAAATGGGCAGGGCATGGCAGAGAGGTCAGACAAATTGTAATGCACTGCAGAAGAAGGCAACCCTCTCCAGTATCTTTGCCAAGAAAGCCATATGGATAAACACAACCAGAAACAGACATGTGCCTGGGTGCTGCGATCCATATGGTCACCAAGAGTCAGACACGAATGAAGGACTGAACAACAAATCTAATTATATAGAGTACGTTATACCCTCTTTATTCATATTTGATTCTATTAAGCCCCAGCTTTTCTCCATCTATTGATCTTCACTCCTTCTTAACTGACTCATTCTTGTGTTATGGCATATGTTTATGTTGCTCACTATATGCATGCTCTGTGTCTGTTCTTAGTGACATTTCTTTATTTATAAATCATATTAAACACATTTTGAACTGAAAATTAGAGCTAAAATCTTTGCTTTATTTATATATTTAGTTGCTTGGGAACTCTAATGGATGGATGGCATTGCCATTTATATTTTACAACAGAAAAATGGAGTGCTTTGTGACGGCTACTTAACCAGTGATCAGATCACAATGGGCCTCATTCAATTGTGATTTGGCCAATTGAATAAGCGCTCTATTTAAGCACAGACCATGTTTTTTACAGAAGTTTTTAGTTAGTGAAGACCTTGCTTTTGGATAGAAGTTCACTAACTAAAATCTTCTCTAAAAGAAATATGCTCTGTGCTTATATAGAGCCCTATTCAATTGGCAAAATCGCAATTGAATGAGGCCCAATGAGAGCTGATACATGATCATTGTTAATTGGACCAGGTACTGCAAAGTATTCTCATAGAAGTCAAGCTAGAACTGGTTGATAATTAAAATATCCAAATATGAAAGCCTCTACAGAATGTATTGTCGATGTTCGCATAGTAACACTGTTCATACAAAAAAACTTTATTATGGTACATGTATTATGGGTTGATGGCTAACGACATAGGGCCTCATTCAAATGTGGTTTGGCCAATTGAATAGGGCTCTATATAAGCACACAGCATATTTTTTTACCAACGTTTTTAGTTAGTGAAGACCTTGCTTTTCGATAGAAAATCACTAACTAAAAAGGTCTGAAAAAAAAATGCTATGTGCTTATATAGAGCCCTATTCAATAAACCAAATCACATTTGAATGAGGCCCATAGGAGTGAAGTATCACAGGGCTTAGCTGTGAACAGAGTGAAAAGCTTTTGTTACCTTTAATAATATACAAGTGTTTGGGTGGAAAAGTGTGGGGAAATGTCTCTTAGTTATATTATACTTTATATTATATTTTATACTATATTTTTATATGTAATATTGTATATTCATGTGAGAACGCAAACACACTGCTTTGCTAAAGAGTGTTTCTCATCTCTTTCAATCAACTGATCATTTTTTTTTCTTGACTACAACAAAAAAAAAATTGTATGTACATTTGCATGCCTAAAAATCAGTAAATAAACATATTTCCTGCCCAGAAACGAAACAAATGCAGTATTTGCATTGCATTCTGGGAAAACAGTGTGGGACCATGCAAATAATACCATGAAAAGGGACTTTTGAGTTGATATTTCCGACGACTTAAACAGAGGTCAACGTCAGGAACGTCAGTAGGATGCTTGATATTGAAAGGTACTTATGCCACTCTATAGATCGCTAATGGGCCTTATCTAGAATACAGATACTGTGCCCAGTTCCTGGTGGCACATCATGTAATGCTTGGTATCCAGGGTTCTAGTCCCAATAAGAGTCCTAACACATGTGCCATTATGAGGTGTCAGTATGGCCGAGCAGTCTTAGGATCCAGACTCAAGACTGTGTCCAGTTCTGTTGGCTGTGTGGGCAAGTTGGGTCCTGGAGGCCCACACACAAGCCTGGATTTGAATATATAATTTCTAAGTACAGGTGAGTCAAACAGGATGACTGAAGAAGTGACTGACTCACCTGTGTGCAGCAGGGATATCATCAAATCCAGGGATGTGTGTCGCCTTCCAAACCCGAACCTGCCCACTCCTGGTTCTAAGGAATAATCCTAAATAGTTCAAGGTAGCATATGGTCTTAGATTGAGCACTTATAAGAAAGCCACTTATAAGAAAGACTAATTTAAATTCTAATGACAAAAAAAATCATTTTTATGTAAGAGGGCAGAAGATTTAGGGGTACTACATTTTGGGAAGGGTAGTAGGTAAGTGGAATAGCCTCTAAGCAGTATTGGTGTAGGTGGACAGACAATTACATGTATTTTATCTGCTATTAAATCTGTAACTTTCTATGAAGTTTATCAAAATTATTCACAATTGAGAGGCACATTTATCAAAAAGTCTTAACTTTTATATATTTTAATAAACTGAGTAAAATAGGGATAATGGAATTATTGACACCACTATTTTTAACTCCCTCTCTCATTAATATCCGTCTTCTGCTCTTGCTATCTCGGTATGGCCTAGTAGGTGGCATGTTTGCTAATGCGGCATCCACGCCGATCAAGGAGCTATGTATATAACACATATGTGCCTCACAAGGATCTGTCTGTGACAAGGTTACAAGTTATCAGGCGACACAAGCAGCCAGTTCATGATGTCACACCTCCCTCCGGGGAAAATGAGGTCATTAATTGAGCTGCTTTTGGAGATAAGAGGCTGTTAAAATAAACAGGGGTGCAGCAGAAAGTGTAGCTGCGAGAGACCGATGTCTGCGTTCATCTAAAAAGCTATTTTCTGTGTCCTCAGAGGGCTGATGAAAGCAAGTAGGAAGGATCAGTAGCACTAAGGCATTTTAAACCTAATCTATTGCCCATATTCTTATTATTTTCTCAGTGGGCATAACTCTTTAGTAGCCAAAATTGGTGTATATTACAAATATTGTAAACTTGCATTGATTGTATTGACTTGTATCATTTTCAACGTTGTGTGGTAAAATTCTAGATGAATGGACATTTTAGCAAAAGCTTTGTGACTTTCCTGTTTCTGTTTAACGATTCCTATTCAAAGTGCTCTGTCTAGAGTCATTTGATTAAGTTCACCTTAAATTAAATAGGTTATTTTGCCAACTGGCCCTTTTAGGGATTTTCTGGCAATATACAAGCAAATATACACTCTGAGACAAGTTTTATATTCAAGGGAAGGAACATACATTTGGTCAGAATATAGATAAATACAAGATTATGCTAAAATGCTAAACGTAGTGATGAACGCATGCTTTCTCCGACACTCGGTGGCCAGGAGGAGCGCATGCGCAAATGACATGAATGTCGGAAATACGCATGGGGGGGGGGGAGACTAGAGCGAAAGGGACAGGAGAGTGAGACAGGACAGAGATACAGAGAAAGAGACAGACATAGGACATTGAGAGAGGGAAAGAGAGACACAGGACAGGGATACTGGGAGACACACATGAATAGTGATAGAGAGAGAGATATGAGAGAGAGCAGAGAGAGAGAGCGTAGAGAGAGCGCACAGAGATAGAGAGCTCTGAGGGAGACAGCACAGAGACAGAGATAGCACAGAGAGAGAACAGATAATTGAAGATAAAATTATATGATACCGTCATTCATGACGGGCAAGTTACTAGTATCCAATATCTAGTAAATGGAAGAAAATATATTTGAACAGAAGGTCAGATTTTGGTAGTTACTTGCATCAATGAGTTTAACATGGAAGCAAGTGTCCCTCTTTTGGAAGGACAGTAGATCTTTTCAGGGAATCCCCCTGTCACTCTTAGCACCCCAAATATCCTAAATCTGAAGGAAAGTCTGACATATAAGGGCACAAAACTTTTTGTACAGCCCTTATCTTAAGCAACTTTCCAGGCTTCCTCTCTGAAAATCAAAGAGACAAATAGAAGCATGTCAGTCAGTTCTACAAAATATATATCTACTAGCGTCTTGCCCGTCAAAAATGACGGCAATACAATTGAAAGGCAGGTAATGCTGTTTGGTCCAGACATTAATTTTGTTGGTGGTCCGAGATCCTTCGGCGCTCATTGCTAGGCTGTTGGTTGTTGTATTTTTTTTTTCTGATAGGCGCTTTTGCTGTTATTGTTTGGTCGGCGGTGATCTGCTTTTTGCGCTTATTGCAAGGCTTTGTGTGCTATGAGCAGCGTTGGCACTCTTTGTGAGTGGCGCGGTGAATGGCTTTTGTGTTTATTGTGAGAGTGTATTTTTTTTCTGTATATTTTTTTATGCTAATTAAATAATAATAAATTAATAAATGAATATACTTTACCTATTTGAAAGTAATATATGAAGAGCTGACAATCTCTTTTGATGTTCCTGCAGCATACACTGTTGGTTTGCACTGTTGTGGAGCTGAGGTGTGAGTGTCAGCAATGTGTGCAGTGTGTAGTGTAAATAGGCTGCGTGCGCGAGGGAAAGCCGTTAGGGTAGCTGTGTACTTCCTCATTGTGTAAGTTAGTGTTGTAAAATAGTGGCGAATGTGTGGTACGCGGCTGTGGATGATGTAGCATCCTTGGTAAGAGTGTATCTTGTACCTCGTACGTTTTTTGGGAAAAGCTGTATGTGCTTAGTGGTGTTTTGCGTCTTTAGGGTCCTGAGGTGTAACTTCAGTTGCAGAGGTCCTGGGTGCCCCCCCCCTTGCTATGGGTAAGCTTGTTATGTATTTTGAGGGGTTTTCAGGAGCGCACGGTTCAGCCGTTAAGGTCGTATTTTTGCGAGGTCATAATGTTTTTTTTCTAAGTCCCGCGTCTCATATTTTTTATGCAAAGTCCGTACATTTTCTGTTCTAAGTCCTGCGTCTCATATTTTTTCTGTCTCATATTTTGTTTGGCTAAGTCCCGCTAAAAGTGCTCCGGGTTTAACGGCTCGCCTGCAGCGATCATCGCTAAGTAGTACGTACCACGCAAACAGCATGACGACGATTCGTAGTTGGACAATTATAATATGTGATAGGGAACATTGGGCGCATATTAAGTGTGTGTATTTCTAAAACTTAGCTTTCACATTGTACAGTATAGCACTAACACTATCTAATAATACTTTTTCAAGAAGATAAATGTGATCTTAATAATTTACTATCTGAAATATAGTAAACTAGAGATTGAGTTTTGCCTGTCAGAAGCATTTTCACAAGTGGTTTATGTCTGTGATCTCTGCTGTGCCCAGTCATTGTAATATTAACATCAGTGATACTACACACATTCAGAATACATTATTAATGATCACACATAAATGTCCAATGTCATAAACATACATTTGTATGCTACAAACCTTCAACTATATTAAAGTTGTGGAAAAAGATTTTTCTAGAAAAAGCTATTATAAGAAGAATGATTTAATGTTGTTTGGTGCAAGCCTCAAGAATAATGAGTAAGACAGTGCTTCTTTACAGAAATGGTAGTAAGTACATAACATAGGATCCTTGCTGCAGTGATACATACTTACACACATGTTCATATCAAAGACTTTACTAAAAAGTAATTAAGCTTTTTCCTTATATATGAAATTGAGCAGACACCATGTGCTTATTGGTTATCTACCTTTTGATTTCGAATTATATAAATGAGACTTTTGGGTAAAGAGAGAGGCAAAACTTGGGGTCCTTGACTCTGCCCCATGTCAACACATTGACTATCCCTGCTGTAAGGCTCAGCAGTAAAACACAGATGACAATCAATTTTATACACATTAAGGTAACAACCTGAAAGTACAATCGCTTCAAAAATCCAATAAGACCGTAGGTATTCCAATGGGCTGATTGGCAGATCCAAGCAGCTCTTATCTGTCATTTCTACTTTCCCTAGTTCACATGCATAGGAGAGAATAACATGACATCACGGCTGGGAGATTGATCAGTAACCTGTCTATCACCTCCTGCTTCCTATTTTTCACTGGTTCGTAGCCCAGGAATTTGTCTTCCACACACTGTCTCAGAGACCTGTCTGGAGAGATATCTTTCCATAAACAAACCATCAGTCTTCAAACCACTTACAACAAACATCATGTAATTAGAAACAGTACATTGCAGGAATTTGACAGGGGTAGTCTTTCCTGTCCCCTACTGGGTAACTCTGTGTTTAACCTTTTCCAGGACATATGGGGAAATGTGAAAAAAGAGATGGAGAATCATTTCAGATGAGATGTCAAGTAGGAAGATAGAATAAAGAGGAACAGAAGAGATTCATGTCTTCCAAAACAAACACAAAATGGTAATGTGGGTCAAAATAGCCATTTTGCTCAGAAACATGAGCCTTGAAAGCAACAAACATACAAAATAAGCAGAACTATGCCAACCCCTGGCAAACACGTCAACTATACTAGTATAAATAGTAAATGCTAACTGGTATCATTAACCTTACACCCCAGTCTTGCACCCAAATCAGGCCCAAGTCTGTTACTGTTCTGATCATTCCTCGATGGTTCCTATTTTAGAAGAAGTCAGTAAAAAATAATGTATGTATGAAAAGCAGAAACATAAACCTAGAAAAATAAGCACTGAATATTACAATAAGATAAAACAGGAAGTGGGACAAAAAGTATCATATTTGGAAGGAAAGAAACATTTGACTTTGAGAGAACATAGTTAGGGTAATTGCCAGACTTTTTAACTACACCCCATTTCCTTCATTCTACGTCTAGTTGAACAATAGACTCAGAGATGAGGAAAGATGTATGACTGACACCAGGGCCTCAATAATACAGAGCAGAGACATATCGTTCTCCACGGCACCACGTTTGCTGTTTATGTTTCATAAGCGTTTTTTAAATAAAGTTCTCTGAGTGCTTCACTGCATGTGACAGAAGAACCGTTACCAGAGAAGGGCCAGATGGCTTTTGGCTGAAAGGCCAGCTATTTAAATAAATAAACTCAGGAGCTTGTATTTAGGAGGTGCTGTGAGGGAGCCGCTCCCATGTAATGCCACTACAGGTTTGAAAAGTCAGTACTAGATCTCTTGTGACCTTGAATAAGCCTTTCAGGCACCAGCGTTAGATAGTCAGCTCTTGTGGGTAGTACTCTAATTAAATTCCCACCGGTTTGATGGATGACTTTTCCCAATAACTTTATTTCTTAGTAACAATATAACTATAAACGTAGTAAAGTTTGTAAAAGAAGCAGTGGTATGGGCCATTGTTTAGTGATACGGTAAAACCCCTGTTAGCCGGCACCCACGGGGATAAGTGAAGTTGCCGGTTAAGTGAAGTTGCCGGTTAATCAGGAGTCCCCGAATTTAAGGGTCTAAACAACCCTTAAACCCCCCAAAAACCCTCAAAATGCCTTTAAACGGTATTAGCACCTAAACTGGGCCATTTAGGCCCAGAAAAAAATATTAGAAAAAACTTTAGCATTTTTTTCCCAGTCTCGAACTGCCGGTTATGACGGTTTAGCAGGAGTTTTTTGAAAATAGGGAATTGATGCTTGAGAGTCCCGGTTAATTGGGTGCCAGATAACCGGGATTCCACTGTAATTACATCATTCTGTATATTGAATGGTCTGATAACATTGGCTGAATTTAACTTCTCAGTTGCCCAAATTTGTTAATTACTCTAAAAAGAGTGCATCCGTACTTAGAGATGGTATAAGAAAGAGAGAGAAGGAAAGGTAAGTAAGATGGGCGAGCCTGAAAAGGAAGAGAGGATAAAGAGTGGTTAAAATGGAAGGGGGGAAAGAGGGCGGGGAACAAAGAGAGAGGAAAAATTAGAAACAAAATGGAAAGTGGAGAATATAGAAGTTATTGTGGGTGAGAGAGTGCAATGGAGAGAGGGGAAAGAGAGAAGAGGGAAAAGAGTGATAAGAGAATACAATGGAAGCTGAACAAGGGTGTCAGTATAAACGGAGGATGCAAAGTAAATGTTAATTAGTAGAAGTGAAAAGACGGAGAGAGGAGGATGAAACAACATAAATGGTATTAGTAAATTGAAAGGGAATACAGAACACAGTGAGTATGGAATGGTAAAACTCTGCTCCTACCTCTTCTTAATTTCCAGTCGCCATAGCCCCATCCTTACTGACCTTTTTGCCAAATCCAGTCCCAAATCTTAATGCTATGGTCTACTTAAAAGTACGTCCAATAAAACTACATAAAATGCATTAATGTTTTTTTTTTATTTTGACTGCTTCACATTGGCACAAAAACAAATAATCCTTGAACTTGATAGTAAATGTTGGTCCATTGGCCAACTCATGGCTTCATATTGTGACAATTTATTTTTTCATCCATACTCCAGCTATCACAAATATGTATTATTAACTGCAGTCAAACTTGATTTTAAGCTCAAAGACAGAGCCAGCCATTCTTTTTCAATGTATTAATATTGCTTTTTTGCCTAGTACTTAACCCCTGTATCGCGCTACAGAATATTTTGAGTAATTTAAAATAATAATAAAAACAGAGAAAGTCCACGAGGATGGACGAAACGGCCGGTTGGCAACTATATCTGTAGTTACAGAGGACAGAGACCACAGGAGGACTTACCAGACACAGCAAATTGATGGGACAAGTTATACAAGTTAACAGCAAGGATATCAAGTGTGGCAATGAGTTGCCAATACACTATACTGTTATATGTTATCTGCAGCTTTTGGTATCATCTATTGTTTTTTTGTCCTAAGTGTCTTTGATAACATATAGATATTTATATTGAACCTCCAGTTTATTTAGGATCTCTGTCCTACTCTGTATTTTGTTTTTATATGTTTTCGAATAGTGCTTTTTATATAGATCAATCCTATGATTATCAGTATATCCAGATTTGTTCAGGAGCATCAGTTTATTCTGATATATGAGGATTAATAATTTATTAATCATTTTTTTGACCACTATAGCTACAGGCATTTAACCCTTTATTTAGGGTATTTTCCATGATTAGAGCTTAATATTTGTGGTAACATTGATCTATATTTACATTAAGGGATTTACTTTATATAGTGCACTAATTTTATATATTTTGAGCGGTGTTATTTCCGGATAAAATATATCCCATTAAAGTTATTTTTTTCAGACCATAGTGCTGTCAAGCACCAATGATATTGTAGAAATAGATCCTATCTCTTTTTTTCTATTTAATAATAAAAATTATTGTATTTCCTCTTAGTGATTATAATTTTTTTTATATTTTTATCTGATCCATTGTCAGTATTTCCATCAGTTAAACTCGTAATGGCACATAATAGTGGTTATGAGTTTTATTGTTATTAATGCAACCACAGGGAAAGTATTGCAGAAAAAAACTACCTTTATGGGTTTATGGTACAAAAAGAATCAATACATTGAGTGGTGCAACTGTAATCAAGCCTTATTGATTAAAAGACCCTTGCACGTTTTCCTAAGGTTATCACATTAGTGATCTCTGTTCTGCTAGTTGGCTTTGACTTTGATGGGACACCCCGTCTTTGCCAGATGGACCCCTCTGACACTTAACATGCATAGAAGGCCAAAGCTATCAGAAGAGGAGCCAAATCTGTGCAGGAGTTACTGGAGAAGCACTACACTGACAAAGCCATTGAAACAGACGATCTGACCATCAAACTGGTTATCAAGGCTCTGCTGGAAGTTATACGGAGGAAAATATATTGAATTGGCGGTTATGAAAAGAGATCAACCTCTTAAGATTTTTTGCAGGTCTCTTCCAGGTATCCAATTTAAAGGGACATAGATGGTTCCCTGTTTTTAATATTATAATAAACTACCTAAGTGATTATTTGCATATTTAAACATAATTTGCTTAGAAGCTCTATTTTTTCTGTACTGAAACCTGAAAACAGTCCTATGTGTTTATAGTACTAAATGTACTAGCCAAATAAAGACTGTCTCAGAAATTCATCTATGTTTCTATGATACGAATGTGCTAAAGTGTATTCAGAACGTTCAGCGTAGTGATATCTGAAACTGATAGCCACTGACTTTAAAGGTGAATGATAAGTTGTTCACTTAAAGGCATATCTAACAGCACTATTAAATTCCCCTAACGTGTAAAACCGTATACCGTTAAATAGCCCGCAAGATTTACGGCTATTAAATTGGCCCCGTAAAGCAACCCGCAAACGACCTGCGGGGTAAGGGCGAAAATCAATATTAAATTGCTACGAATCCACTGGCGTTCAACCCTGTAACCCGCAAATGGAGCCAAAATGCCAATGGGTACCATAGAGGACCCGGAAGGGGGTTAAAGTCCCATCTGTAGCACTGTAAAAGCAAATATACATACCCTACTGTACATAAAATTAAAGGGAAAGTGATGTTAGGTATTAAACTTAATTGCACAACATTCTCAAGCTCGCAAATCTGCAATATAAAATAAATAAAAATTATGTTTAATTTCCGCGTTATATTGATCCTGGCAATCAATGTGTTAATACATATAATGGACTAGCATATCATATTCTTTACGTTACTGATTTATTAATATTGCATTATTTCTGGAATGTTTCTTCGAAACTCGTAACTGAAACCGTAAGGCTTTGGAATCTAACCTCCATTTTCCAGTGACGTAATGATGACGATCTCATTTGCCATTGGCTCCGTCTAAACCGTAACTATGGGTTTGACTAATTGATCATGTTCACGGCCGCACATCCAACGTATGCAAGAACGGTTTACGGGTTCATGTCTCTGGCCCGTAACTCGAGGCATGGTTCAATTTAATAGCTCTGTAATGCAGCCAAATTTCAAACCTGCAGCCTTTGCTGGTGTGCCGATGCCGCTAAGGGCTTCAAATTTAATACGGCTGTTAGTATCCCTGATTATGAATGCATCTGACAATAGTGCATGCAAACATTTTTTGCATGAAAAAATACCAAAATGACCAAATACCAATACATTTACAAACTCACCCTGATTTTTGCTAAACCCCTTCAGTTTGCAAACTGCAGCTTTTGTTAGTTGACACCCCTGATAATCCCTGATTGGCATACAATTCAAAATTTGTTTTCGCCACTCAGGAGAAAGATGAGTTTAGTTGATACATTTGTATCATATTCTGGGGTTCCTGTGTTGCAAAGTAGCCTGGGATATGTAGTCTCTCTTTCTCTCTATATCTTGTGGACTGATTCAGCTGTGAGTTCACACCCCACCCAACCATATGATTACATCCCTCAGCAGTTACTTCCTCTGGTATCTACCAGAAAGGTCAAAATGTACCTGACTGCTTTCCTGTGTGTACTTTGTTAAGTAAGCTTCCTGTGGGTGTGCAAAGCTGGATTTTACTCTCCTGCCTATAAATTTGTAAGTACACTGATTTTTTCCTTATAAGACATATTTTTGTGATAATCACTGCCTGTTTCTTGCCAAACATTTGAAATATAGGAAACTTATCTATACATTTAATCCAGTAACAAAACAAATGGTAAAGTTTAGCAAATCTGTATCTCCTCTCTCTCATATGACCAACATGTTAGACATATTAAAGATTTGCAGTCTTTCTAGCTACATTTTCATAATTAAAAAGTCTCTAATGTTCTAGAAAAGAAGTATTTAACTGTACGGCAACTGCAGAATTCCTAAACATGCTGTGCTACATTTTATGATGTGGCTTGTCAATACCTTGGAGATTACCTATATGGTAACAAAAATTATAATGTATATTTATAACATGAAGCATCAGCTCTAAACAAGGACCTACCACAGGTATTTAAAGGCCAAAAAATGCATCTTTCTAATACTGCTATGAGGCTTTTAAAAATCTAATCACCCGTTTATAGCCTTCCTATGTGCCCATACATATTTATATGTTTTCTTAAAAATTAGAGGTTGTTGTGCTAAAAATATTTAGTGGGTCTGAGTTATAAATGGTTGTGGGGTTAGAGGTCTATTTACTTAGTGGAATATAAAAAGGATTATCAGATTTGGTTTGGGTGCAAAATGTTTTTAATAACTAAACACACATAGTATACATTTATTTTGTGACATGTTTTAATATGGAAGAAACTGGGGTTCGTGGTCAAGGATGACCTGTGGTGCACTGAGATCTGGAAAGATTTATTCTATTTTAATGTTTAATTAAAAATAAAATCAAAGATGTCCTTCAAGGTCACATAGGAGCTGCATATTGTCCTCTGATAAAATAGCAACTGTACATTGTCTGTTGGGAGAAATTTGTAGATAGCAATCTGTTTAAATATACAAAAACAAGTAGGAAGATCTAATAAAAAAGTATCCATAGATATAAATATCTGTTTAAGACAATTAGAAATACTTTAAAATATTATCTTATAATCATCAAGACTATTTTTTAACAGTTGGCAAAACATTTGTTCTTGTTTAGTCGTTCAGTAATATCCAACTCTCCATGACCCTATGGACCACAGCACACCGATCACATCTAAACATGCTGTAAGCCACTGCCCCTCTGAGGTCCATCAGGCTCATGTTCATTGTTTCAATTAACTCATCTATCCATCTACGTTTCTGTCATCTCCTTCCTTGTGTACCATAAATATTTGCCAGCATCAGAGACATAGAATATTACAATAAATTACTATTGTAACGGAGTTGGAACGCGAATCCAATATCTCCGCTGGTATACGGTAAAATACCCAAGAGGCACTACAGTCTCACCATTCCCAACCTCCCATATTGGACGACACTCAATAGGGAGTTCAAGACTTCTGACTTTATTTTGTTATGTGCAGAAATATATATACACATCTCTTCCCACAGGCAATACACATCCCCCATAGTTGACCACACAATACACATAGAGGGACAATAGGTGGGTCACACCTCCCTGAGGCTACCTGGCAACTTTGATACAATCAGACATGGATTAGATCATCCTTCTTTGTTCTTATGTCTGAGAATGAAAACACTTTATACAATAGACTTCCTTATCTTATGAGGAGTCTCTGTAATAGGATTATCTATTATGCCAAGGTCTGCAATAGTCTGGGCTAATATTCTGCAGAGCATAAACCAACATACATACAGTATAACAGTAGGATCATATTTTAACCATAACCATAAAACAGGGTAAAACAGTGATGGGTTCCGTTACAACTATATTAAGGTGTTCTTTACCTTCCCGTCTACTATCTTCTAGCCACAAATTTTTTGTTATATCCTAGGGTGCGTGTGGTTTAAGCTACAAATGACAACCGCTGTAATGTCACTGCAAGATAAACCAATTATTTTACTTATGCCTCGATCATTAACAAAATTCTAATTTAATAGCAGCAATATAAATTTACTTTCAAAGATGAGAGTATCAGGCTCCAGCTGAGTATTTGTCATTAAGGGGAAGGTGTTTTTTTCTAAAGGGATTTAAGAACAATTTCATTTGATAACAATAAACAACCACTGACTCAACAGCAAAATATTGCTGCCAAGAGAAATCCATTTGATATAACAAGTCTGCAGCCTATGGTGACTGTAATGGGAAGATGGCTTTGTCAGCTCTATGGTAGGCGGATACTGGCAGCAGTTGAGTTTGAACAGTGAAAGTAAGTTGAATGCTAATTTTTTTAATAATTGAAATATAAATGAATAAATGATCAATGTCTAATTAAAGCATATTATTATGGCAATCATAGATCTATATAATCCCAAGATCCAAATTTGCCTTGCGGCTTATTGCAAATAAATATTAGCCCAGTCCCTAAATATAAAAGTTCTTAACCAGGATACCAGCTTGATCGGACACTTGTGCCACTTATTTAGTTTCCTTTTTTTTTTTCTTTGTTCCTGCTATACTCAGAGGTCTACCAGCTTCAATTATTTATGATTACAGCTCTACGGAATATGTTGGCGCGTTATAAATAAACGATAATAATGACTTAACTTATGACGGTCTCTACTTCCAGGTTTGAAGTACTTTTTATGACTTTATGTTGTGGTATATGAACCTTGTTTGTTTCCTGGGATTTAGGTGTTGCTATTGTAAGTTTGCATTCTTTAGTGCAAGCACTTTCAGTAAAATCAAATTAAAACCTTATCTGCAATTAAGGTCATCCCAAGGTGACAGTCCATATTAACAAATCAATAAATGACTGGAGCTGCTAAAACATAGCCACCTTCTCACATTATTCCTACTACTCATTTGTTATGCCTGCGTCTTCTTATTCTCATATGTCCCCAAATCTCCAATATTGTCATTTCCTTTATTCTGCACTTTTAAGCCTTACAGTGACCTTATCTCACAACATCGCTACCTAAAAACTACCAACAATTCCACCTCTCACTTTCTCTATTTTTTGCTACTACTCCTACATCGATGTGCCGCCATTATCCCGACCTAGTTCCACACCTCATTCATGTCATCCGTTAACCATCCATGGTATATTCTAAATGCACCGCCAACCATCCCAGGATAATCCAGATCTCAGCCACAATGTACCTACAATTTTCTTGTGCTCTCTGTAACTCTTGCTCGTGATCTTTTCTTGTCAAACTCTTTAAAACTTCTCATTGAAACATGGATTATTGACAGGGACTCTTCTTCCCCTGTTAGACTTTACTATGGTGCCTTGTGCATCAGCCACACTCCAAAGCCGCAAAACATGGAGAGGGTATCCTTCCCAACGCTTCCAAGTTATCACACCTATTCTCTGACTCACATTCTCATCAATAGAGGTGCATACAGTCAGACTCTTCTCCCCCTTCTGTCTCACCATTGCTGCTATCACATTTAATATTCTTGATAGCTGCACGTTCAAGTTTCCCTACTATCTTTATTGTGATACTCACTTTCATTCTTGGAGACCAACATACCTGCCGACAATTCTAATGCCTCTAAACAAGTTCATCTAGCCATACCTGTGTCCACACACTTTATCTGTTTTTTTTCCTAAGCTTCAGCCTTACTCCAACTAAAGACCTTTTCTTCATTCCATCCTAAACTACTTCTTAATCAACCACTCTTCATTTGCGTCTCTTCTCAGAGAATCAATACACTGGCTTCCACTTTCCAGTAGAATACAATTTAAACTGCTAATGCACACCTATAACGCACCCTATGATGTTGCAACCCCTACATCTCAGCTCTTATCCCAAAATACTGTCTTGCCTGTCCTCTTCACTTCTCCATAGTTTTTCCCTTGGTCTCTCCTCTCTTAGCCATATTTCACTCCAACATACAAGGAGCCACATTACATTCCAAGCCTGTATGTGCAACGTGAGACCCGCAATGGCTGCGGGCTTGAAATGTTGCCTATTTACGGAGCTATTAAATTAGAACATGCTGAGAGTTACGGGCTTGAGAGGCAAACCCGTAAACCATTTTTCGCACGTTGGATCTGCGGTCGTGAACATGATCACTTTGTCAAACCCATAGTTACGGGTTTAGACAGAGCCAATGGCAACAGAGGTCGTCATCATTACATCACTGAAATATGGAGGTGGGATTTCAAAGTTTTACGTGGTTCAATAACGAGTTACAATCAGACCCACATTCCGGATAATCCAATATTTAACTTCCCAGTTGCTTTGGGAAATAACCATTTGGAGAGTAACCCCACTGCTGTACGCAGTTAATGAGAGTGGCGGCTTGATAGTGGTAGGAATAGGATGGGAAGTAAGAATACACAGGGTTAAGTTTATGGGAGGTGATGGAGGGGAGGGGTTAGGGTTTGGAGGGCAACCTCTTTATGAACCCAAGTCTGTTTATCCCTGTCAGTTAATTTGTGAAAACAGCTCCCCTTCCCCACCCTCCCTGTATTGTTTGGCATTGGAGTAAGTGTGGGTTTGCAATGACCTAGGTCAGGAGTTTTTGTCACAGCTAGTGGGTTGTCGGGGGTGCTTGCCCACATTGGGTATGAGCATCAGTATCAGCTCTTTGTGGTATCAGGACTCATGGGGCACGGGGTTCCCTTAAGTCAGTTACGGGTGGGCAAGCACCTTTTTTCCGTAAAAATTTCAATAAAAGCCGTGGCCTTTTAAATTCCCAACTATGTGTAAGTGTATTTTATTGTGTGGGTCCTTTTATTGGGAATCTATATTGACTATGCAACGGTCAAGGGTAATGATTATAAGTAATCATAGTATTATATGGTATTCAAATCACAAACCTCCGACAACTGAACACAAATTTTGTTGATGTGTCATTTTCCATAACTATTTTTCTGTTAAGCAGGCCCCTCTCAAACAAAAAAATAAGTTAATTGCTATAACGTCTATCACAATATTTAGTAAAGGAGTAATGTCAGACCTAACACTGCTCGGTAACAAGACCTTCTCATCACCTCACTAATTGCAACGTTAACCCTGACCAACTAATAAAAAGGCAAAGGCATATGTTACTCCTGTCAGCAGCATTCGTTTAATATAACAAACACATATATACATAATTTAACATACATTCTGTTTTGGTTTGGGGCAAGTAGTGGAGCAATAAATTATCCTACAATGGGATTTATAAGTGTTTTCTGTTGGGGATGTTCAATGTACATCCACCATGATCAATAGCAGCATTGGTAACCCTGATGATTCTGTATAGTTGCATATTCAGAAATATTACATATATAGCTCTGAATATATATATATATATATATATATATATAAAGTTGTTGGTTCAATGACGTTGGTCACGTTGCGGCATAGTCGCAACTGCAAGCCTGGTGAAGCGAGGCGAGCAGTTGAGGTCCGCAACTGCGACGTTGGTCACGTTGCAGCTGAGCCGCAACTGCGAGCCTAGCAAAGCGAGGCAAGCAGTTGAGGCAGGCAACTGCGAGGCCCGTGGGACTTAGGCCGCAATGAGCCACGGGCCAAAGGCTCTAATCGCAGGGCTCGCGATGAGCGCCACAGGCACTCATCGCTATAGATGCAGGACTTAGACTGCTGAAGCGATTGAATCGCCAGTACCATAGTACCTTAGGACCGAAGCACCTAAAATGCATGAACCACGCAACTGGAAAGAGAAAAAACAATTATGCCTCAAATTCACTTCGACACTCACAAACAGCATAGGGGGAGAGCCAGGGAGCCTGTGAGTGAGGTTGCAAGTTAATTTGAGGCATAATTGCCATTCTTTCATAATCAGAAAAAAAAATGGAGGCCGAAAAAACGTAAACACGATGAGAATGAGGCCGAAGGCAGTAAAAAAGAGCCTGAAACCAGTAACACTTAACGCAAGTCAATAACACTTAATCCAAGACAGTAACATTTAATCCATACAGTAACATTTATTCCAAGACAGTAACATTTAACCCAAGGCAGTAACAATTAACCCAAGGCAGTAACACTTACACCAAGGCACTAATACTTAAACCAAGGCACGAACACTTAAACCAAGGCAGTAACACTCATTGAGAGGCCCCTAAACTACACAGGCTTGCAATGAGCGCCAAAGACACTCATCACAGGCTTGCGATGAGCATGAGGCCTATAAAATACACAGGGGTAGAGGCTTGCAATGAACATTGTATTAGCCCTACGGACATTTTGCTTTTGTCAGAATATTGTTTTTATACTAACTGGTAAATTACATGTATCCCTACTAATTTGTCTGACACCTCCCACAAGTTCAAAACATCTTAGGAAACATTCCCATACAGTGGTCCTTTAAGGAATATAGGGTAGATAAAGGTTCAAGTCACTGAAATTTATGTATATTTCAATGCTCAGAGATATTCTTCTCTCTTACTCTTTAATACTCCATGCTCATTAAAAGATATAAAAAAGGTTTATTTACTTTAAAAGCACTTGGATCAACCAAATCCATTTAAAAGAGGGTGTTTAGCCATTATTTAAATTGCATTGAGAATAAGTGTAGTAAAATGTATTAGTAAATCCATCTGCAAATGCCAGGAGTAGACCTCCATTGAAAATAACTAAATTTCAATGGCCATTTACTTCAATGTAAGTGCTCTTCATGGAGTGAAAGAGCACACGATTATATGTTAAAAAACATTTTTTTATTACACTAATAACAGCTAAAATATTTAAATCTTTAAGTCTGTTTACAAACATACGCACTGTGAAGACACTGATTGATGGCAGTTTTTCCCTGAACTTAGAATTGCATCCAATCTGTGTGCCCGTTAATAACTGACCGTGATTCCAGCATTACATGATCTGCACAGAATGATTTATTGAAGGTTAACTCTGTTTTTTCATTTGCTGCGGGTCTGGAAGATGGCAGTCAGTGACACACGTAAACACCGACTTGATTTCTCAGTGAAAAACTTTACATATTTAAAAAATTCAAAAAGAATTTCAACATGCTTTTAGTAGATTTTTACTGTGATGTGTCCAAATGGTCTGAAACTCAGAATCAACTGATGCATCATCTGATGCATTGTCCTGCACAAGCAAATGTGAGTTTGTCAGAGGGAAGTCCTGTCATTTTCAAAACATATAATTAGCTAAAACTTTATAATGATTAATACACATTTTTTAAAGTGTGACATTTTGTTTTGGAGTTCTGTATCCCTTTAAAATTATCTTCTTTTGGTTGGGTGTAAAGTACAAATGACATTATGAAGTGGGTAGCATATTATGTTATTTACTTTAAGGAGCTTATGTGGTATTTCTGTAAAAAACATATTTTTAGGAGGAAAATTGCATTTTGTAAGTTGTTAAATGAAAGTAAAGACAATCTGAATGGACATGTAACAGGACAGGGAGATATATCCGTTATCTCAGCACAACTATGTCTTTTTATATCAGAACTTTCTAAAATAGATGAGCGGCATTAAGAGACTGGCTGCTAAATATACCACAGACAAACATGTAACAAATCCACATTCTGCAGTATACAGCTACATCTAGGACTGAGTATATATTTATGTATTTTACCCTGGATGTTTGACCGCAGCCTTGCAAATAATCTTCCAGAAATATGCCAATGAAATTCTCCTTTTAACAACAGACTCTGCATTATACCTGCAGCTAGGCCATGTTTCCACAGTCACACCACCTTCCCTTCTCACTTCCAGTAAGATTTGGGTCCTTGGGGAAGAACAGTCAGCTTCTGAGGTTTAACCCTTTGTGGCTGCATTAACTCGCACAGCTACTAGTGTAATGCCAGTCATAGAGATAAGAGGCTTATATTACATATCGTTTTATGTGTAGAAATCAAGACGTTTTATTATCACCGTTAATATCAAATAATTAACCACTGTTTCATCCTCTTACATTATATACATCTAGCATGTATTCTGATGGGTTTAAATATTTGTCAATCATATTTCAGCCAATCAGAATAAAGTATTTGATGTTACTCTGCTCAACATTTTTCATTGTACACTTTTTAACCAATAAGAAATAACGTACGGAAGAGGACTGGATTATTCAATCAACATGGCTTTTTAAAGGCAGAAGAATGTGGACAAGGGCTTGTCACTGGATGGCATCATAACATAAGATGGATACTTTTGTATACTTTTCTCCTCTACAGGTTTATTTTATTTTTTATGATTGTTTTTTAATTTATTGTGATAGGTACTATGGGGGTCCTTTTGGTCCACCATGGGGAGTTAGATTGCATATTGGTTCCAAACTGGAATCCTAGTGTGGTAGGTAGGGTGTCATTGGGGTCACAGTATTCTAAACCACCCTCTCGCCCTTTCTTTCCATAAACATGCACTTACACTCTGTATATCCCTCTCTTACACTGTGAATATAGCAATCAACCACTCTCCATCACTTTCACTGCAAACAACACATCCACTCTCTATTACTCTCATTATATACTAAAGCATCCTCTCTAAACATCTTACTCCCCTTCTCCCTCACAATCAGTATGCATTAAGACACCACTCTTCAGCACTTTCTCTAAACACCAATCACTTACTCTTCATTACTACATGCCATGCACACACTCCATCTCGCACTCGCTATATACTAAAGCTCTCTATTTTCCTCAAACTCTCTCACTGTCAGTGACTCATTCAATCTCACCCTCACACCTCATCAAGTAACTTGTCTCCTTAACACTCAGTACATCCTAAGCACATGACCCAAGCTCGGCCCAAGTGATATGCTACCCACAATGATAGACCCAGACAATTTGTTGGATCAAAACTGGCCACAGCGTTTAGTTGTAATTAACTATAACAAATAACCATACACATAAACCATAGATAAATAAATATACAATTGAGGGGAGGAGCCAGGGCAGAGAGAATACCCTCTACAGCCTGAACCTCATCCAAGGCCTACTGTGATAGTATAATCGAACTAGGGGCTGACCCACTTCACCACTGGCCCAGAGACTCACCTCACCATCCGCCACTGTTGTAACATATATAACATTTCTTTATTATTTAACACAACACTTTTTTTTAGCATTAATATAACAGCATGAACCTCAACCATAAACTTCTAACACATTTTAACCTAGCAATATACAATTCTCATTACTCATACCGGCATGGGTGGGCGGGTACCTCCCTTGTGGCTAGCTGGGGGCACAATGGCTGTCAGATACAAGTACAGACTATAAAAGGCTCGACCCCCAGCTAGATACTTTCTTCCTCATCTCCCAGGTTCTAGAGGGTCAAAGGGATCTTTCCCCCGGCCCACTTGACCTGGGAGGTATAAGTAGCCCTTCAAACTCTCTTCATCACTCTTACTTATTACCATGGCCTAAGCAAGGCCCAGTTGGTATAATAACATAAAGACTAGTTACAAATCACAAAACGGAGATAATATTTAGACACAGACCACATACTGGAGAGAAAACAGGCCACAGCGTTTATTGGCAAACACAAATGACGTAATAACCATGATCAATAACAATAAATAAATTAACCATTGACCAAGTGAGGGGAACAGCCTGGCCAGAGACAGGACACCCTATGCCCTGAAACCTCATCCAGGGCCTATCGTGATGGAACAGCCCTACCACCGTAGGGTAGGATCCACTTGACTGCTGTCCCAGCGACTCCCCTCACCATCTGCAGATATGACAACAACAAAATGCATTTCCTGTTAACATATATTACAGACATAAATCATCATACCCAGAACAAACAATTACTTAATACCAATCACCTAGATAAATACTTCCCATATAATCCTTTTTTATTTCTTTTTTTTAGGGTGGGTGGGTGAGTATCCTCGCATATGGCTAGCTGGGGGCATAATGGCACAGATGGTGCCAAAGAGCCTATAAATGGCTCTACACCCTAAGGGGCCCCTCCCACCAACCCAGGAGGGCTGGGTAGTCCTCCCACCAACCCAGGAGGGCTGGTGGTCTACGGGGCCCTTCAAATCACCCTCCCTTCCTCAATTTCCATATACGGCAAACATATGCACACTCACTTTGAACCAGGAACATATTAAAGTTCACACACAGAATACACAAAGCAACATCTCTCTGCTATTGTTCAACAAGCATAAATAACCAATCATCATGTTCAACTAACCAAACAAAAGCTGTTGTATCCTGTCCAATTGTCTAAAAAGTTAAGTAAGTTCGACCTACTGAATATATTTCTTTTTTTTTAAATCCACATATGCCCAAACAGATCTCCTCTGTATTTTTGCACAGACGACATGACGGTTCTGTCCCATAAACCAAGCTCATACAAGACTTTGTACTATCAATCACGCTTACAGGATTACCGGCCTGCAGGGTGCAATGCTGGAAAATTAACATTTTTATTTTACAACACTCCAGCCTCTCACCATAAACACTTTTTCGCAGAGCCACCGTGCTCTTAACTTCATCTCGCCATATATTTCTTAACGGCCTGAGAAGGAGTGAACTGGATTTCCAGGAAATTAATTAGTCGCAGAGACCAGTTTTTGAACAATTGTTTTTGCCACACCAAGCAACACAGTCGTATATTTCCTTTTTTTGTCCAGGCCTTGATTCCAATCCTGACAGTTGATATTTTACTACAGGGAATTATATATGTTTCTACAGTTTAAAAGCATTAAAAATAAACCTGAATGTGTCTTGTTTTTTTATCCCCTAGCGTGGGAGATTGAGTTTTATATTTTTGTTATTTTAACTAAGAAAAAAATTTGAGTTTTGCGTTCTGTTATGAAAAAGATTATTTTTTGTAAGTTAGCAAAAACTTGTTTGTTCTGCAGTTAGCAAAAGTAAACCACAATTACAGCACAGACCTGTGCGCTACTAAAGGAATGTTGACCATAGAAAATTGCCTATTTTTTATCTGCCAGCATAATGTTTAGATGGTATTTTATACATATATATCAGTGTCAATCATGTTTTTGTCTATTTAAATTAACCTCTTTAATCAAAATGTGCTTTATTGGCTGGTTGCCTTATTAAGCATTTCCTGAATTATTATTTTTTGTGTGTCATTCAGTCGTTTTCCGACTCTGTGACCTCATGGACCGTAACACACCAAGACATCTTTATGTTCATGGTCATGCTGATCCACTTGGTATTCATGGCAGGTACTGGAGTGGGTTGCCAGTTACTTCTCCAGTGGGCCACATCCTACAGCCCCTAGTATTCTTAGGTGGTATCTCATCCAAGTACTGACCATGCTCAGCCCTGCTTGGCTTCAGGCTGGTGTGAACTCTTGGTTCCCTGTCTTGGACTTAAACCCAGGTCGCAGTGCTGAAAGCAATGAATCCTAACCACTGGACCACCAGGGAACCCCCTTGTGAAATGTTATGGGTACATTAATAATACCTTTATTAAACACTGTGATGACAGAAAATCTGTTGCCACCATCAAATGTAAGAGTCATCTACTTATGCCCAGCTCAAACTTCGATCAAGTCCCAGAAAACTAACATAACTCTTATGTCCAGCCCTAACAGACCTGTGATCCTTTTGGTAAAATTAATACCATTTACAAACTTGTATCATAACAAAGTAGACTTCATTTATGTACACAAATGAAAACAATATTATCTAATACATACAATTCAGTTTTGGCAATGGGAAGAAGGTCAGCAAGTCAAAAGAGTACATATGTTGATTGGCAGGGATCATTTTTTTTAACATGAATGGGGTTAGAGTCAACCAAAATTGGAAAGCTCTGAGTGTCAACAAATCAGAACATTGTGACATCCAATGGTTGACCCACCACTGAATCAACTACACTTTATGGAGATTAACAAAGAGACGGATTGGCATCTGTCTGTCTGTGATTACTGGTGTGGGGTTGGGCTGATTTAGCAGATTAGTTAAACTCCCACCCATTACAGTGCTACTCCAGTCACCATTAATGTACACAACTTTAATTAAAACACAGGGACATAACAGATATACAGAATTACTTTGGTAACTGAAATTAAGCTTTTAATGTACTCACAGCTATATCTGCAGCTGTATCTTAATGCATTTGCATATACCATGATATTCCCATCATAGCAGCACACTTTGTTTCACAATATCCCACTAAAATATGTAGTAGCCCATGGACAGTCCCCTTTAGGATGTCAGTTTGTGAGTTTTCCATCTTGTGTCAGTGCTTTGGAAACAAGCACTATGCATGTTTGATTTTAAGCTCAAAAATAGGGTCCTCCATTCTTTTGCATTTTGTTAATTTAGTTTTGCCATGTACTTAACCCCTGTATAGTGCTATGGAATATATTGGCACTTTAAAAATAAAGGATAATAATAATAATGAGTTTATTCGGCACATGAGCAGGGATAGTGAAATGACCCCTCATGTGGCAACTCAAATCAATTTCTAGTCAATGGGCAATTGATAGTCTTGAGGAAGTCTTAGACCCAAGGCTTTTTCTGTCGGGGGTGAGTTAGGGAAACTGACTGATCCACTTATTAAGTACTCATTATTATTATTATTATCTTTTATTTGTATCGCGCCAACATATTCCGTAGCGCTGTACAGGGGATAAGAACAAGGGAAATACACGTTTAACAAAATTCAAAAGTTGAAGAGCCCTGTTTTGAGCTTAGAATCTTAGCAGAAAGTGCTTTATCCCAAAGCACCCTACATATATCCATAAATCTTGGCCTATTGAATGTATAGTGTTATAGAGTTGTCTTTAATACTATACCATTGCCCAGTATGAATCATGTGATTCCAAGGATTGTGCAAGAGATCTCTTTTTTATAATGTGTTTTTTTTTCAGGATGAAGTGGAGATTTATTTGTTAAAGTTATCCTGCTATTATTTGGAAAAAGAGAGTGCTATACCCCTTTTTTCAATAAAGTGGGTCATGACCGCTTTGATTTATCCAATGTAGGTTTCAGATGGTTGCGGTTGCCACACATATACTCTTTTTGTGCCACCTATTACATGACATCAATACAGCCATCCTTTTTTTGTATTGTGCAGTAGTTTCTGACTCTCCGTGACCTCATGTATCGTAACACACCATGAACATTTTTATGTCCATGGTCATGCTGTTCCACTTGGTTTTCATGTCAGATATACTGGAGTGGGTTACCAGGTCATTCTCCAGTGGGCAACAGCATATATCTCCTGGTATTCCTAGGAGGTTTCCCATCCAGGCCAGGCCCATCCCTTCTTGGTTTCAGGGTGGTGTGCCTTCATATTCCAAATGAGGGCGTACTAGGGATTTGTATAGTGGGAGAATTATATTTGCCTCCCTTGCTTCTATACCCTTCTTTATACATGCTAATATTTTACTTGCCTTTGCAGCTGCTGCTTGTCATTGAGCACTGTTACCTAGGTGGTTGTCCACAAGCACTCCCAAATATCTGATACCCCTAGATTTGCTCCATTAAGATTATAAATTGCATGGCTATTTTACCTTCCCAGATGCAGAACTTTACATGTATTCATATTAAATCTCATCTGCCACTTAGATGCCCATTCCTCTAACTTATGCAAATCCCTTTGGAGGGAAAGTACATCATTTTCTGATTTAATTACCTTGCTTAACTTTGTGTCATCAGCAAAAATGGAGACACCACACTCCAATCCCACTTCCAAGTATTGACCTATACAAATTTGTTATCACTGTATTCACTAGATTTTACAGAACACATTGTTTTTGTAGTGCTACTTTACAGCCTTATTAAATTGCGATTCAGCCAATTGAATAGGGCTCTGTATAAGCACATAGCATATATTTTTTACAGAAGTTTTTAGTTAGTGAACTTCTATCCAAAAGCAAAGTCTTCACTAACTAAAAACTTATGTAAAAAATATATGCTATGTGCTTATACAGAGCCCTATTCAATTGGCTGAATCGCAATTTATTAAGGCTGTTGGTGTCTTGGCCATAGTATCCACAAGGTGTGCATTTGTAAATGTGAAAATCAATAGATAATCTTACATTTTTGGGGTGTTTGTTAGAACTAACATTTGTAATCCTATACATGTTTGGTATAATTTTAATCAGTAGACATGAGGCTTTCATAATTATTATTTTAATATGCCTCTTATAATGAACTTGTTGAATTATTTTTGCAGCAAAATTAAGTACGGTAATTGTAATGTTTTTTTAAGTAACACTTTATAATTTGCTTATTTCAGAAAGGATTATTGAATGACAATTACAGTATGTCTGCTATTTTATTGTGTTATTTTGATTTATTAGCAGAACTAGCTGTTATCAATGAAAACATGCACATATTGGAAGTAGCCTTTCAAATGTTAACATTATTATGTGATCATACAGTTATGTGTTTTTTGTTAGGCATAAGCATGACTTGACTCTACATGTTTGGTATCTCTTTACTTACTTGACAATTTTAAATATTTATATTTTGTGTGGGGGAAATTTATAAAAACTTCTGATATTGGATATATTTGGGGAAAGGACTAGGTATGTCTGAATTTTCTATAATTTGTTAGAATTTATCAAGGAAAATGTGTTTATTTCTAATGAACAACCGTGTAACCGTTGCATTTTTACTTGAACTCGATTTATGGTCCTGTAAGGACCCAGTGTAGCAGCCTCATCTAGCTGGCTGCATACAGCATTGCTGATTGGCTGCAAAGCTGAGCATGCTCACATGGACAGGGTACACTTTTACAAAAACGAACCCTCTCTGGAGCCTAGCTCAATCCTGTGGGTGCAATCATCACCTGCAACTGTTTTTTTAATGCAAAGCTAGAAAAAACATAGTGCATGCAAATAAATGTAATCATACACTACTAATTCCACTCTATCAGATGCATTCATAACCCAGCTCACTTGCATATACCTTTAAGCACTTATCATGCAAAACAAACAGTGAATAACCAAGTTGAGCAATGATGAGACAGGAAACCAGGTTGGAAGAACAACGGGTCAGAACAATGTAACAAAACATAGGAGGTATGGCCGAGCAGTGACAGCAACCTCACGCCCTGAGCAAGCGCCCAGGGCCTCAATACTGTCCTTAAGACACACCCATTAGGTAGGGACAACCTACCTTTTTTATGCACTGGCCCGGGCAACTCCCCCACCCGCCACTGTCACCTAACAACATAACAACCAATTAAAATAATGCAATCCAGATATAGTTCCACAACATATATACCGAATGTACATAACAATCATTATGATGCAATTTTTTCTTCTCTCTTTTTTTATTTTTTTTATTTCTTCACAGATAACTATTGCACATAAAACATGATGAAAATCTCAAAAAGGGAGGGAGGCTCCAAGATGGCTGGCCGTGGAGTGGCAAAATGGGGCACCAAGCAGCTCACCTCCGCCCCTCCTATGGCTAGCCCCCAACCAATCAGCACTCCAGGCTCCGCTGAGTCAAGGGGCACTCCAGCCAAAAACAGGTAAGTCAGAGGCGCTCATCAGAGAACAAACCAACCTTAATAGATTAGTTCTATGACCATGATAAGCCACTCTGAGAGCAACCTCTTTTAGCTCACTTGTGCCCTTCACAGGGAGAAATATCCTGTAGTATATCAGTCTGGTCCCACTCAGAAGAGTGACCCAGCCCCGAAATACCAGGCAATTCTACCCTGAACAGGAGAAACAGCAAACCACAGACGCGTTTCGGCCTTTATGGGCCTCATCAGTCAGATATTCTCCAGCCAATCCACAGGGAGCTTTGGGCCGCCTTTCGTGCCCTACACCATCATTTTATAGCCTGTTTGCAGGGATGTACTATATTTAGGTTTTATGCTGCCCTAGGACTGTTCACATATGTGCTCCCTCTAATGACCAAATGATCTCCTTTGCTCTTCCTATATCCCAATGATAAGTTTACCACAAACCTATATAGGAAATCATGTGTATATGTGTCTATGTAATTATACAGTAAGCCATAAAGTACCAGGTACACTTACAGACAGAATATTCTATGCATATTACAAGGCATTGCATCAGTAACTTCAGACTACCTGATACCCTAAAAATGTGCGGCCCTAGGCCTGAGCCTCGTTGCCATAGGGCTTAAACACACACATGTCTCTATTACCATTTTTTTAACTGTACATGCTCTTCCTATCACCCACACTGCTAATTCTAACTAATCGCTGTTGGTAAATCTATTAGCTCATATGGTGGATCTCCAGTTAATGTATACATAAATAACTTCTCTATCAAATATAAGACTGTCACTTAGATTGCAATTATGTTTATTTTGTATGTGTACCTTTCATTTCTGCAATAACTTGGACCTTAAAATTAAAGGTCTCATGAGATTAATAATCCCACTTTCTCACCAGTGTTGACGATTAGTGTTTATCCTCACAATTTTTATTGTCAAGGGGGAGGTAAATTTCCCACATTCTTTAGTGAAAGCTGAGGGTTATAGGTTACTGACCGATGTAGAGATTTATAATGCCCACCCTCCTGTTGTGAGGGAGAATATCTTTCAAACATCTGGGAATATGAAATATATATTTGGTAACATTTAGGGAACCTATTGACTAAATGCCTTATCTACAGGTCTAGATAAAAATAATCTGCATATAAACCACAACATTTTTCAGAGATATATTCCGTATATCTTCCTTATCTAAATGTCAGTATATTAGAATAGCTAATGCCCCCTCCAGTCAACTGGACAATATCACTTTTAAATAGCTTTCTGTCATTTTTATGCTTCAAATATGGACCTATATTTATCCAAATATGTTTATTCCAACAGTGGTGATGTACCAAGTCCTGGGCCTCGGGAATCACTTTTAGAGGGACAGCATGGTTTTTAAAAGGCTCTCAATATGTGGAAACAGTAGATCCAATTTGATTCAAGATAATTCCCATGATGGCTGTTGTCATATACAAGTGTGAAATACTAGTTATTGTACTCAGCCTCCATCTACTTGGTTCATTCCTAACCGTACTTAATGCCAGGCAGCTGCTGCAAAGGTAAGTAAAATATTAGGCTATGGGCCTTATTCAATTGCAATTGAAATTTGCAACAGTTACAGAGCGATTCAATTGATCAAGCCCGCAACTACATGGCAGAAAGCATAAACCTTAAACCATGCAATTGTATGTAGCATTTCAGAGCGTGATCATGATCAGTTAAGCAAGGCCGTAACTACCAATTTAGAAATAGCCAATAGTAAATGAGACCGTCATCATGAGTATTGTCATCAGTAAATCATGGAGGTTAAACGTCAATCAATTAGCGTTTAGAAGTCCGATATGCGATCAGATTTCAAATCCGGATGAATGACAATACTGTTCTAGTCCATCTGGGTGGCCTGATATGTATAAACTCCTTGATTCTCAAAATTGATATAACAAGGAACTGAAACGTTAAAAAAATATATTTTTTATTGCAGATTTGCGAGTATGAGGCTGTTGTGCAAATAATTCTAATGTCTTTCACCACTTTCCCCGTCTTCTAAAGTGCAGTATTGATTTTTTATTTGCATTTACAGTTCTACGAACAGGTGTTTAACCCCCTTGCAGTATATGGTACTCATGGGGTTTTCTTCTACATTTGCCATTTACGGGTGTGAGAACATTTGCGGGCTTGAAGAATTGTTGCAATTGAATAGCGATTTGCGATTTTAACATTTAGGGGCTTGAAAGATGGGTCGGAGTTATGATTTTAACAACCGCAGGGATTTTGAGCCTGTAACCCGCAGATTGTTTGCGGGTAGCGAAAGGATGGCAATTGAATAGCAAATTAGTTTACGGGCTACATTATGGGCTCCAGTAAACAAAAATTGCTTAATTGAATAGGGGCCTATATAATGGATTAAGAGGGGTATAGAAGGAATGCAAATATCGTTCTGCCACTTTATAAATCCCTAGTACTTTAATTTGGAATATGGTTTCTTCAATAGAAAAATACTGTCGAGCTGGAAAAGGTACAGAGATGGGCAACAATGGTGGGACTGATGATGACAAACTAATTGAAACTTTCGCTAAAAAGAAGGTACCTGAAAGGGGATACAATTACCTTATACAAAAATATACAACGTCCATATAAGGTTTTGCCAGGTGAATATTTTTACCAATTAACAAGCGTGCACACCTTGAGGTTAGACAAAAAAAGATTTCATCTTAAAGAGTGAAAATGGTTCTTTACATTAAGGGCAGTCAGAGTGTGGCCTTCATTACCAAAGGAGGTTGTGACAGCAAATTCAATTATTAACTTTAAAAAGTGGATGTATTTTTAAATAAAAATGGCATACAAGGTTATGTTGAATAACTATAATATGGAAGATATTGATACAGGGAGTAATTTGATTGTCGGTTTTTGGCACGATAAAGGCATTGTTCCCCCTTATGAGATAGTTGGCAAGTTTTTTTGCTTGCTTTCCTCTGGATCAATAAAGAATTCAAACAATACAATTAGATAATATCTAAAAAGATTGAACTTGATGGACTAAAAGTCTTTTTTTCAACCTCAATTATTATGTCATTGTTATGTTATCTTGAAAAAGAGGTTCACAGTCTCACCTCATGAAAGAAAAAATATGTTTTTCATGTTACTGTATGTACTGTCAGATGTATGCTGCACTAACCCAGCATGCTACTCTGTATTTCTCAGAAATCCTACCCAGTCTTACCAAATCAAAAGCAATTTAGAAGGTCCTAATGGGAGCTGAGCTCTCAAACTACGGTATATACTGTATATTTAATTTCCTCAACACTTGAAGGGTTTGTGTTACAAATATCCAAGTCAGCTATGCACTAAAATATTTTTTGCCCTCAATGAAAATCTAAAAGTAGCAGAACAATATGTATATTTCTAGTAAGTACAGTTTCCTGAGGTTCCATCACTTTCCATCACCCCCTACCCACATATGATTTTTCATGGAAGGCTACATGTAATTATTGTATTGCGTGTACTGCAAAGCAGAATCATGCATATAACCACAAGACCAGCAAGACTTGTCCATTAAACACGATAATAGTTTTGTCTTTCTAACAAATTATTTTTTTTTGCAGGTATATCTGTCATCAAATGAAGAAACCAATATATGTAACAAAGGTTATCAAGCTTGAAGATTTGAGAGGATCCGTGTACCCCCACTAGGATTAAGCAACATGTAGATCATGTTTTGAAAAACCTCTACTGAAGGCCCAATATGTGGAAAGCTTAGAGGCTCCAATATCTCTAGGGGACATGAATATCTCCTACAGAGGTAAGCAATATAAGAGGCCCGCTTATTGACCATATATAAACCCAACATCTGGAATTGCATTCCTACCAGTCACTCTGCATAGCAGTAATCACACTGATATCTGATCACACTGATATTTTCTTCTATAAACACTAACAGTATATATATAGTATTTTGTACAATTTGAGAATTTATTTTTCCAACAATATTGAGGCTTCCTACATCATAAGGAGAAGGTCAAGAACCAATGGGTCAAAACAAAATACTAGAGTGAAAGATGTGATCAGAACTGAGATTTCAAAGTCAACACTATTTTTTTAAGTCGAGCGAGTAATTGGGCTTTAAATAATTTCCTTAGTAAAACAAATCAAGAGAGGGACAATGGCATTTGGGGAACTAGAATAGGAAGTGGCTTGTTATTTGAAGCTGTCTTCCATGCAGCTGCTGAGCCTTCTTTGTCTCAGTAGTTTCCTGAATTCATACAATAACTGCTCGTCTTTCAAAATCCCGCTTTGGTCTTTTATTCCCCTCATGGTGGCCGAGGGCAGAGAGCGGCTGCAGTACAGTTTATGTTAATTCTCTCTTCAACACCTACTGGTTCTTTCTAAGGCTTTATCCGGCTCTAATGTTACTGTTAAATGAGTTTGGGTCCTACACAGGAATACTTTAGAGGCCCTACTTCTAACCTGCGGTTTCATTTCCTAGATAAGTAGACTGATTCTGAGTGATACAACTGATATTTTGTGCAAGAGGGAAATGGGGATTTTTTTAGGACTTGTTGGATATTTAGCAAGAAATTCTACACAGTATGAAACTGTTTCTGGTACATTAAGGGAAATGTTTAAACTTTGCGTACAGTTACATATAATTTGAGAGTAAATAGAAAACCCAGTTTGATAATTTTCCTTTTTTTTAAAGGGGAAGTTTTATCTCTTTATATGTAACAAAATTAGAAAAATATAAATATATACACATATGTAAAAGTCAAGGAATTAGTCCAACTTGCATTTTACTGCCCCATGTTTCAGAAGACAGGAAACTACTATTTAAATTATGACCAAAGTCCAATATTTATAGTCTAAAGTCCCCTACTTACATTATTCTGTTTTGGAAAGTAAAAAATTGTTTTACAAAGTAATTACTATCAGCCTTATTAAATTGTGATTCAGTAAATTTAAAATGGCTCTATTTAATCACATAGCGTTTTTTTTTACAGAAGTTTCTAGTTAGTGAACTTCTATCCAAAAGCAAGGCCTTCACTAACTAAAAACGTCTGTAAATAAAATATACTATGTTCTTAAATAGAGCCCTTTAAAATTTACCAAATCGCAATTTAATAAGGCTGTATGTTCCTCAATAGCTAATTATACTCTAGTAGGGACAGCCATCATTGTTTATAGCAGGATGCTTTCTCATTGTGGAGGGGACTTTGAATGCAGATAAAGGGCCCCATTAATTAATTAAGGGGTTAATAAGAGGCCAGGGATCCCTTAGGAGCCCCATGTGCAGAAGGGAACCCCCAGGATTCCCAACCCCCGATCACCACTAATATCAATAACCATGGGGGTCTATTGAGACCCCCATGGCACCTAAATATTTATTCTGTGCCACAAAGGTCTAGTATATATTTGAACTAAGGGGTATGTAATTTACGCATAATATGAAGATTCACTCCAGAGATGGTCACCATAAATATCTTTTTAAGTCCCATGTGCTATGGATCTGTGGTTTTCATGAAACAGGTATGGACCAAAAATAGAAAGTAAAATGTCAAACTCATAATATAGTATCAAAGTACACATTATTATGAAACAAAATTAGGGGCAGTAGGTTCAGAGCGCTGACAATGTTCTATGTTTTAGAATAAATGTTGATTATTCTACTCTGCCCATTCAATCTACCTAAAAATGCTTGCTTGATACATTTTCAGTGGAGCCTAAAGCATACCCCAGGCATTACCACTTCCTCTGGGAGGCTTTTCCATTAGATTTATCTACCATTTATTTACTTTTTATATAGAAACAAACCTGTTTGGCTAAGAGATTACACAAGAGAGAGTGCACAGTGCATAAACCCAGCCGGGATTAGCATAGGTCACAGGTTTGTACATAGTACACAGGATAAAGTTTGGTTTAGGTAAAGTCATATCTACATTTGAAGTGAATTCAGGCAGCAGCTAGGCAGAGTGCCAGATGTGATATATCAAGGAACAATCAAAAATAGGAGCAAGACCCAGGTAAGATACTTTAAGAGGTAAGAAAATGGAAAATATATAGGCCAAGAGATACCTGGTTTTGCTGAAGGTAGTCATGTGATCTAAAGTGATAATTTCCAGCATATTCATTAACATGGACCTAGAAGAATTAACATATCTAAATATTTTTCACGCATTACCCCAGTATATTGAAGAATCGTGAAGGACATGTTGAGTTTTCAAACACCTCTGTAACACAGTACATATTTTTCCCAGCTGAGTACCTAAAGGAAAACCAGAGCTGAAAATCCAGTTCTTCCTATAATATACATTGGTATTCACTTTTTTTAACTAACATTTTTCTTATATATAAGCCTATGCATGGCTGTACTATTTATTACAGTATTTGTTGTACTGTTTAATGTGCATATACAACTCCTAATTTAATGTATTAAATAATGGCATAAGTAATGTACTCAGAACACTGAGCACTCATTTGTCTATAGGAAATAATTGGTTTTACAGTTTCTTGAAGAATGGCTTTAGATTGTTCTGTTGTTGACCCCTTTCTGCTAAATGTGCAACCTTGGCAGAAAAATGATTATTTTTATTTGACTAAGTCCAGCAAAGCCGAAAGGCAATTCATCAGATAATATTATCTGCCAATTAATAGAGTTGAGCCTGTGTAGAGAGCAAGCTGGTGGAAAATAGATATTACTTACAAGCTCAGCTTAGAGCCAGCAAGAGGAAGGGGAGAGGTGGTTTCAGCTGAATCATTTCTTTATAGACTAAACAGTAAGTACACTGGCCATAACCTCCAGGAACATTGGCATCCATGCCATTAATAATGGATGTACCTAGAAAAGAGTAAATGTTCCATGTGCTGCCAAGTCAAGGCCCAAACAACCCAAAGACCCAAATTTTCTGTTTGCTTCTGCTTGGTTTTTGCTGGAATTGTAAAAACAAAATCCTTTGGTAAACTCTTTAAAGACGCCATGTTTATGTACACAGAGGTTATGTGTGTTCTCTTGTTGGCTCCAAGTTAGTTCATAGGGATGATGGGAAACCCAGGTTGGTCTTCCTCATTGGCTGCCCTTTCTCACATGACTTTGACAAGCTGTATACTTTTGGATATTTCGTCTTCTAAGTTGGATAATCTTCACACAGAAAATCGCATGAGGAGATGGATGATAAATAGTACTCTAGCATGGAAAAACTAATTAAGGTGGAAAATGAAAAGCTAGCCAATCTTTTAGGATTTTAAAGAGATTGTACATTAGTATGCTCAATTGGGTCTAGAGCAAGAGGCTTGGGCAACAGAAATGTTACAATTTTAATCAAAAAACTATATTTTGTAAAAGTAAATCTTACTATTTGTATTTACATTTTTGATGTGTTAGCTTCATTAAGGTACTTACATGTCACCTCAGATATTACTTTTTAACAAATTATTTGTGAAAAAAAACGTTTTTTTCTTTTTTTTGCTGTTCCAAAAATGGTTTAAACTAACAAGAACTTTTTGTCTGACAACACATGCATAATGAGGGTAATTGTAATTTGCCCCATCAGCTTTTCTTTTTTTAATACAGTAATTGCCCCCATTTTAAATAGTTTAGGGTCTTAATTGTGGCAGGGAAGGGGAATGCCAGTGTCTTATAATGCTGGCATTTTTTTTAGATATTTGTCCAGTGTTTCTCAGAGATTTCCTAGGAAGAACACAAAGATCAACCCTTAACTTTTTCTATTTTTTTGATAGTAACAGCCCCTCTAATTTTCCTGTGTTTTAATTTTTTAAGCTAAATATGATTTGAGAAATACATAATTTTCTCTAAGTAGCTTAATAAGTGTAACTGTATGTGACTGGTGCAGGGGAAGAGATTTAAGCTCACAATTAATGTAGGGGTAGATCATTTTTCTTTACCAGAAAAAAATGTATTAGTATTATTACCACTAATTAGCATACTTGGGCAGGGAAACTCCTCTAGGTAGCCCTATATCTCGGTCAACCCAGCCCAGTCTCCTGAGTTCTTGAACCATGGCAGCTCGGCTTTGGAGTCCAGACATCTCCACTCCCTAGCCTTCCTTTCCAGCCAATCTACTTTGGCCTGAATATCCCACCACTGCTACCAGTTTGTCATGGAACCCGTTCAGCTGGACCAGCAATGTATCAGGAATCCCGCCAGTTCCAAATCGGCAGAGTCGATTAGCAGCTTGGACGTCTCAAGAGCCATATGTTAAGGCAGGCGAGAAGAAGAATAGCTGTTCCTATGGGATAAATATTAATCTCCCTAGTAAAGAAATATAGCTCTCGTGCCTACATTCTCAAAAGGGATCTCTCTTTGTTTTCCAACATGGTTGTTTTTTTATACAAACCCTGTGACAATGAAAATGGTTTAAATTAAATCTACTGAGAGAAGAAAATGCAAGTTTATATCCTCTTATCTGATTAGCTCTATCAGCGCCAGTCATACTAAGGGCAACACTATTATTAAAGCCTTCTCTGGTTGGTTGCTGTTTTCCAGCCCTATTAAATTTTAGCTTCGTAGATATGAGGTTAGAACTTAAGCGCTACGTGCTTCAAATATGAAAAAATTACAACGGTATTAAATTAGACCTGCTGCAAGCAACGTATGAGCTATGCAGCATGGCCGTCCGTGTCAAACACGGAGCAACAGGGCACGAGAAGTGAAAGCCTGCGAGATGACCTTGCAAGCTCCCCACATCATCACTTGCTATGGGGGACCTGAACGGGACCTCCACGGCAGTTCTACATACAAGCCCTGCCGCGGGGGGTACTCCACGTACCCCCCGACACCTAACATTAACTCCCCATATGCTGAGGACCTGCGCTAAATAAAATATTATCCCCTGCCGCAGGGGTACTATAAGATCCCCCCCGCCAGGAACCTAAAATTAACTCCATCACTCATGGGGCTCTATACAGAGCCCCTAATTAACCCTATAACTCATGGAACTCTATACAGAGCCCCTAATTAACCCTATCACTCATGGGACTCTATACAGAGCCCCTGATTAACCCTATCACTCATGGGGCTCTATACATGGACTGGCTAATGGTGTGCCGCAGGCCCTTTAAGGACCCGCAGCAGGAATTTTGAATTACATTATTTTTTAAATGCAATGGGTGGCCCGATGGATGCCAGTCAGGACCCCTGTTGCAAGGGTTAATATGGGGAGGCTGCAGGGACCCTGATAGGGACCCCTGCAACATTTAATATGGCCCTAAATCAATTAGAAAAGGGAAATAGAACTCTTTGATTTAAAGACTAATCAATTGGCAAGCACATTTTTCAAAACCTGCATTCTGATTGGTTAAAATCTTAATAGATCAGAAACAGGTTGTAGCCTTCTCTGATTGCTTACTGAGTACTCAATTCTGATTAGCTGAAATATGATTGACACACAAAAGAGGTTGCTCTCTGAGTGGATTATCATGTCCATTAAGGTTAGTTTGTTCTTTGATTTAGCACCTCTGCCTTTGTCTTCGATCCTAGCTAGAGCATCAACTAAGGGTAATGTATAATTCTAACCCCCGTTTTGCCTCCAACAGGCGCTTTGTTTTTTATTTTCTGTATTTGTATTTTTACCTGTAATTTATTTTCAAAGATTTTTTTTTTACTGTTTTCTATAATTGTATTTTATATTGTAATACTTTTTTATTTCATATATTGTATATACTCGAGTATAAGCCGAGTTTTTCAGCCCTTTTTTTAAGGCAAAAAAGGGCCCCTCGGCTTATACTCGAGTCACTCTACCCCCCGTGTCTCTCTAACCCCCCCGTGTCTCTCTAACCCACCCATGTCTCTCTAACCCCCCTGTGTGTCTCTCTACCCCCCGTGTCTCTTTCCCGCCCCCCTCATCAACCTAAACCCCTCTCCTCAGCATAAACCCCCCTCAACCCCCCTCCTCCACCTAAACCTCCCTAAATACCTCCCTCTCTCCCCTCACTTACCTGCTTGTGCTCCGGCCTCCACTCCATGACCCGGCGCCGGCGCGCATGTGACGTCACATGCGTGCCGCGTCATTAGCATATACCGGGTGCCGGGGGGGTTGAGGAGGGAGGTTGAGGAGGAGGGAGGTTGAGGATGAGGAGGGAGGTTGAGGATGAGGAGGGGGGTTGAGGTTGAGGAGGGGGGTTGAGGATGGGGGGTTAAGGAGAGAGGATGAGGATGGGGAGTTGAGGAGGGGGATTGAGGATGGGGGGTTGAGGAGAGAGGATGAGGATGGGGGGTTGAGGAGGAGGATTGAGGATGGGGTTGAGGAGGGAGGTTGAGGAGGGGGTTGAGGATGAGGAGGGAGGTTGAGAAGGGGGTTGAGGAGGTAGGTTGAGGATGAGGAGGGAGGTTGAGGAGTGTGATAAGGGAGGGGGAAGAGACACAGGGAAGGGAGAGGTTGGAAGAGACACAGGGAAGGGAGAGGGGAGAAGAGACATGGAGAGAGAGGGGGACACAGGGAGCAGCACATTTCCCACCCTCGGCTTATTCTCGAGTCACTCATTTTACCCAGTATTTTGTGGTAAAATGGGTGCCTCGACTTATACTCGGGTCGGCTTATACTCGAGTATATACGGTACTTAGTTTAGGGTTGCTAGTTTGGGGTGTAGTGTAATGGAATATTGTGGTCCTTGATGACCCAATGGAAGATTGGTTCTATGGGCGGTTTATAAGGACCCCTGTGATGGTAGGTTAGTATACCATGAGGATCCATTGGGTTTATTAGGGACACCCATGGAGATAGGGGCTCATAGGTTAGAATATGTACTGGGGCAGATTATATATTTGGAGTATGTGCTCTATAGTGACCCATAAGGGATAGGGGCCATAAGGGGCCATTTGGAACCTCCCTGGGGTACTTAATATTTATTTAGTGTTGGTGGGGTAAGTAAGGGGGAAAATGAAGGGTTAATGTGCCTGCCACCCAAAACCGTAAGAGGAAGGAGTGGCCAAATGCCGCGACCCAGGTTTTGAGTGGAGTCAAGGGTACACCCAGGCTCAAATAATAGATGAGGGGTAACGGAGTATAGGGTAGGGTTAAGCTAGATTTCTTACAGGAGCCATGCCATGGAAAAACACATTGGACAGGGTAAAATATTGCAACTAGAAAGCACTTTCTTGGGTTTGCAAATAAAACGTTGTTACAGGCATCACGTAATAGCAACGTTAGGGCTACCGTGTGATTTTGACTTGTACAATTTCCTTGAGGAGCCCTAAGTTATAGTTTTCAAAAGAACCACTGTGGTCAAATTTGACTAAGTATGCTTCTTACAGCTTCTGCTCATCGTGGTGTGTTCTTGTAAACCAATGATTATTCCATTAGCGCTAATGAGAGCACTACAAATGTTTCTGCTGTGCAGATGCATTGCAGATACAAACTTCCTGTGAATTCAAAGTCTCCTCCCACTTCAGGAGGTAGGCCATTGGGAATTAAAATGATATATTCCACAACAGCATTATTGCATATAAAAGTGGAGGCTGTATTTTATTATTTATATATTCTAAATATATGTTGGTTATTTTCAACCGTACTACCCAAAAAGGAACTATTTTTAATTATTGACCAAAGTGGTCCTTTAACTGGTACTTGTTAGTAAATAACAAGTTGCCCTAGGTCCAATGGAGAGCCAACACACGATCTGTAAATATAACCCATTTTCTAAGAAGAAATGCTTCAGTGAGGGAAAAACAAAAAAAATGAATGTGTTAGAGACAAAAACAGAGAGAGAAGTTCGTGGAGGACTGAAAGGAGTTGAGAGTTGAGAGAAAAGAAAGAAGATAGATGGGAAGAAAAAGAATGGATAAGGAATGGGTGTAAAGAGAGAATGTAGAGAAGAAGAAGGAATGGGGAAATATAGTAATATTATGTAGGATTTTATATGAAGCATGACCTGCAGATTTCTCATTTTCCAAACACCATGGCTTAGTCCATTGAAAATTCTTCAATCTACTGTCTGGTCTAAGTGTAAACAAACTGCACCAGATTAAGGAACCTAATCAGCAGGCTGTCCAGAATGGAAGAATTAATCATCTAATTTTAAGGTGAATTAAAAATAATGAACATAATGATACCTGAGCACAGCTGGGAATCATTTGGCCCAATTAAAAACAAAAATAAACAGCCCTCAAAAAACACTGGTTAACCCATTTTGGTTAACAGTCTGAGAGATTTATTTTGCTAATTTAACATGCTCTGGGAAGCCTGTCTTTCTTTATACGAGCCATGGATGTGTGAACGGCAGTTTCCTCATCTTGTCGTTTGTTCAATTTTCTCTTACAGCTCGGTGACCTCTCGTGTACACAGGCCGCGTGCGTCATGTCAGTTAATTAACTCGACCCTTGTTTATATTTGACAGGAGCTAATCGGTTGCAGCCCTGAACGTTGACGATGGAAATTGGTCATCTTAAATCTGATATTTGTTTTTTGCACCTTCATGCTACTGAACTGTAATGATCTGTTATTACAGCAGATGGACATTGGAGGGTAGCAAAAAATGGAGTTACACACACAAAAAGCTGCAGTGCATACTGTTTAGTCGAATTAAGTATATAAAAGTGAAAAAATACAGAACAATAGCTTGGAATATGGAGGGTACAAAGATTGAAGGCAAGTTCAATGAACAAGTGTGACTTTTAGAAGTATTCATATAGCAACAGTCATTATTTCTAGGGCATAGTTACTGTTCCGCAAACTTTATTCTTTGTAACCTTTCATTGTATATTGGGCGACCAAGGGTTTCCACAAGAAATGTACGGAATAGTTCAGTTTTATGTGACAAGCTTTGTAGCTTCCTTGAGAGGATCTTGGAAAAAGGTTTGTTAGATTATGAATATAGACTAAGAGGTATGAAGGACTGCTTTGGAGACATATGGGGTCACTAAATAAATCTAAAAATACCTTCATTAACAGTTTGGTAATACTTATATACAAGTAATATATATAAAATAAATGCGTGTTAGCCAGTTAAGTTCCAATCCTACAAGAAGCTTCCCATCCAATATCTCGTATCATTATAGATGGTGCCACACTATTTATATTTGGTGGTTCCCATAACATCCAGAACACATTTTCCAAATCCTATTACATTCTGGTACTTGAAGGATATCAATATGAATCTTAATAAAAAAACACCCTATAATATAATGTATTAATTACATGACATAACATTAAACATTAGCATTTTTACATAGTATATGCAAATAATATAAGTAATGATAAGCAAGAATTTCCATATTGCACCCTTTAGTGCAAGCTGCACAGTTGGCTTCTTCCACAAGTTCTAGCACCTATAATAGAAGCTACACCAAATGACCATGTGGACCAATAGGAAGATGATGACCATGCTTGAATTAGAGATGCAATATGGATATTCACAGCTCACTTTTCTTCCATTTCTCATAGTTTAAGGGATGGGAGGAGCAAGAGTCCAACACGGTAGCACATAACGTTGAGCAGAAGAATTAAAAATAGTACAAATTAATAACCTTTATATAACTTGACTAAAACATCCCTCATTTTATGAGTTAATCAGACTAGTGACATAAGACTCTAAACCGCTTCTTTAAAGGATGACATTCTATTTTTGAGATTTTTTATGTTTTAATGTGTAAAGCATGACTTATTAATACAATTAGAGCAAATTTGAGACTGTAATGTTCCCTTATTTATTATAATTATGTACTTAAGTGCATATCCTCCATAACACATGTGCAAATACTATAGATTATAGAAATATATTTATTTAAAATGCTAACGTGAATTCTAGGCTCCTTAATTACAGAAATGCCTAATTATTGTGTTATTTAACTTGTCTCTGCTGACCTGTAGTAATTATATGTCCATTTGTACAGTCCTGTAAGAATGTAAGCATACTATCCTGACTACTGGTCAATTATCAGTGATTATTCTGTGTTATTCTTGCTAAGTTGGAGGACTCGGGTTCCGGGAAATTTATATTTCGAAAGGTGGGATTGTGAGTAAATTATTTAAAGGTGGGAGCTGATTTTTTTTTGCTTATTCAGTACTGTAGAGGGACCTGCACCGAAATAGACTGCAAGATGGTTTGGGTTTAAGAGTAGATTGACCAGAAATACCTGTTTCTTGTTGGCAGGAAATATAGGTAGTACTCAGTCAAGACTATCAGCCTTATCAAATTGCGATTCGGTAAATTTAAAAGGGCTTTATTTAAGCACATAGCATATTTTTTTGCAGACGTTTTTAGATAGTGAAGACCTTCCTTTTGGATAGAAGTTCACTAACTAAAAACTTCTGTAAAAACAAATATGCTGTGTGCTTAAATAGAGCCCTTTTAAATTTACTGAATCACAATTTAATAAGGCTGAATATGTTTGTATGTACTATGCATGCAGGCTATAATATATCTGCTTAAAACAGCAATACAACCCTGTATCACACATTTATAACTAAAACCATGGGCATAGAAGCCTCAACAAATCTGGGGGGATAATTTAACTCTAGTCCCAGGACAGGAAGCAGGGGCTGTTTCACTGCCAGTGCACAAGGTGCAATGCACTGGGGCCCTGCTCTGGTGTGTGTGTGGGGGGGCGCCATTGCTCCAGTGCCCCTCGAAAACTTTTTTTTAAAAATTACTTTGTTTAAATTCTCAATGCTCATGGCCTCCTAATATAATAAAAAATAAATAAATAAATATATATATATATATATATATATATATATATATATATATATATATATATAGTACATTTGTGTTGACATTTGAATGTCTAGAACAAGTTAAAAAAAATGTTTCCTGCTCAGAATTCTGAGAAATACAGTTATTACACTGCATTCTGGGAAGCTGAGCAGGGACATGCAAATGTGCCCACAAATGCTTCGCTCTTCAATCCATAACCATTTTAAACATGGCTTCCTTTAAGCTTATGCATTACACAACTTTTTTGCAAAACCAAGTTTGGATTATACACAAGCTGGGAATATATATATATATATATATATATATATATATATATATACACATTATGGGTCAAAGCCTTCATGGGAAAGACCTACTACTTCATAGCCTCTAGTGGCCAAATCTGATAATGCATGATTAAGTCTAATTTTTTGTGCCTTCCTATTAATTTAATCCTGGGGGGGGGATTTGACGACCCCACCCCCCTGTTCCTACGACCATGCCCAAAACCAATCAACTACGTCTATCTATGTGGTCTGTGATATAACTCAACAAAACATTGCACACACTTTAGGTTTACACTGAATACTGTAAAATAATAAAGTGTAATTATTCAAAGGAGAGTACTATAAATATGGGACTACATTGGTCCTTTAACACACATGCCCAAACAATTTGCTTCGGTTCTGTATGATTTAAATGTATTTAATTTATACTAATTTACTTTCTGAATATCATTCATTTGCAGCAAGACTCTTGCCACATGTTTTGGGTCTGACAATTTAACTATTTGAAAGGGTTATGGTTTTTCCTTGTGTGTACAACTGAGCGGGAGTACCCATCAGCAGACTTTTATCAAATATAACAGAGGGGAATCCTAATCTTACAGACATCCCTCCTACATCTTTAGCTTGTCTCCTGTGCACCATGTGCCACATCTAACATAAATCCATACTAATCCTCTGACTAATGATAAGATATTTACTAGACTATGGGAAATTAGTAAAAGGCTTATAGAAATTTGTAGCTGTGGACAGGTCAAAGGAGTAAGCTGAAAAAATAGTCTGGCAATGAGTTGAGTTTCATCTCATTGGCTTTAGTATCAGCTTCAGAGTCAAGGTTAGAGTTGAATTTCCATTTGGGTAGAAGAAACAGTCACAGAAGAAATTGCAATTTTTGAATTTTTAATGGGCGTGTTAATTAGGTAGGCAAATATATTAATTAGCAGCAGACTTAATCAATTGGAATAATTAAATGAGTTGAAACAATATTAAATATATTTGATCGAATATTTCAAATTAAATAGACAGACTTTATACCTTGAATAAAGGGAAATATTATTGAGTTTATTTTGGACTCCCTTTCACTCAAAATGCACTCTAAAGTTTCAGTTGCATTAAACAAACTTAAAAATAGTTTTATAAAGTGCAAATCTGTATATAAAGAAATTGTTATCCTCAAATGACATTGTGTTGCAATAGTTGCAAATCAGGGGCCGAGCTACCGCCGGTGCAGGGGGTGCAATGCACAAGGGCTTTCCACGTGGGGGACCCAGTGCTATGTAATTGTTTTTCTTCAGGTGAAATTGATTGGTGGTTCATCAGGTAGTGCTATCCCTCCCCTGCTAATTCTTCTTGGCAGAACACACACATGACTTAATTCATGATTCCCTGTCCCTGAGAGAAGAAGCTATTGCAGGGGAGATATAGCACAACCTACCAGACCACCAGTGAATTCCCCTTAAGAAGCCTATGGACCATAGCACATCAGGGACATATTGTGTATGGTTGTGCTTATCCATGTGGTTTTCTTGGCAAAGATATTGGAGTGGGTTGCCAGTTCCTTCACCTGTGGACCACAATTTGTCTGAACTCTTTGCTATGACCTGCCCATCTTGGGTGACCCTACATGGTTTAGCTCACAGCTTCATTGAGGTACACAAGCTCTTTCACCACGGCAAGGTAGTGATCCAGTCTTAGTTAGCCATATATAACAGTGCAGTCCAGCTGGCGGCCCACCAACTGTTTTCCCTGGCCCACTGTCTGTCAAGGAGAGTAGTCTCCCAAATCTAATATTATGAAAATAAAAAAATGGGCTCAGTTTAAACAAATAGAATATTATATATAAATTCCCTAATCTATAATTATGTCATACAATATATAAACATGTTCATTTTTATGTTTAGTCAACAATAATCCATGTACTTTAATGAAGCTGCGAGCTATGCCATGTAGGGTCATCCGAGATAGGCAGGTCATATCAGAGAGGTCAGACCAATCACAATCCAATGGAGAAGGAACTGGCAACCCCTTCGGAATATTTTCCAAGAAAACCTTATGCCAAGACAACAGAGGCATAATGATTAGATTTGTCTGGCGTGTTGATGTCCATAGGGTCACGGAGAGTCTGACATGACTGAGCGACTTATCAACAACAAGAGTATAAATAACCAGGAAAAAAGTGATACAGCTAGTTTTTATTTAGAAAACGACGTGTAAGATCCTGGAAGGTTCCATGAGACATTGGTTGAAGTTGGTTGTGTGAGAAGAGCATGGTTGCATCTTTTGATGCAACGTCCTGCTTCTGGGCTAATAAGGTGGAAAGGGTTAATTTCCAGTTATCAAACAAAGGCTCTGGACTTGCCTGTTCTCTTCTTCACTGTTCCATCCACTATACACAAATACACAAACCTACCATCCAGCTCTTGGGATGCTATGTAACAAACACAGAATGGATTCCTGTATTCATTAATAGTCTCAAAAAATATTTTACATCTGTGGCTTACACAGCTCCTAAATTTGTTAGTTTGGTACAAAGCTGTTGTCTTTTTTTTTCTTCAAGTGCAGCGGTCCCTTAACCACGTGTGTTTGAAAGGGCTTCACCGTGATATGATTGTTTCCCAAATTACAGGTCAGTATACCATGTATTTTTAGTAAACATCAATTCACTCACAGCAATTATGGGGATATAATCCCATTTCACTGCGGGGCAGCAGAACAAAACTACCAATTTTGGTTAAAGTTGTTGGCTCAAATTAGGAGAACATGTATAATGTAGTATTTAAACTGCTGGCAGAGAAAATCAAATACACTATGAGCTTCCCCTTAAGAAGAGCAGGGGACGATGTCAGGTGATTTGTCTTGGAGTGGTTTAGTACCTATCAATCCTTCATCAGGTTTTCACATCTCTCTCTTCACACTGAGTGATAGTTGTTATAATAATCAAGCAATAATCTGGCCATTGTATGAAGTTAAATAGCAGGGATTTGAACATGATAGATACCGTGTTTCCCTTATGTGACAATGATGTGAGTTAAATGAAGGTTTTTGTAATGAGTGGAGTTCCACTGAAGATATTTAGGAAAGTATTAATTTAGTATAGCTCTATCAAAGTCACTAAATGGTCTGCGTGAAGTATCTCAGGACTTGGGCTGCGAATATTGCTCTGCGCACTTCATTGCAAGCTGCTTGAGTTATGGTCCCCCATTATATATTTTTTTCTTCTCCATTTAAGATTGTAAAGATCTTTATTTAAGACTTCTTATGTACATAACCTGTTGCATTACAACAGGCGCTCCCATAAATTAGGGGTTCAGTTACCATGGGAGTCCATATGGACACCCATGGGGGTAGGATTAATTAAGGGGTTATGGGGCGCCTACGTAAAAGCACCAGGGAGTATGGGGACCTGATGGGCCCTCACTTGTATAAAAGGGAATGGCATCTACCCTGCTGTGGGAAGGAGTTGATATTATTGTATTGTATACGCATAATCTCTTACGTGTTGTGAGTTAAGTGTTAGAGCAAACAACTAAAGATTAGTTAAACTCATTCTACATGCATGTAAACATAAAAAAATAGCTTTAAAAACATTCACACAGCAAAATCAACCAGCCTAGTGAATGTTTATCAAATGTAATTGAGCTTTAAGTTTCTTAGCCAAACTTTACTTTAGTTGTAAGCACCTTAGTACTCCAATGTCATTACTTGCCCTTGATACAGAGTCTTCTATTATATCAATAGGTTTTATGGGGTACAGGGCCTCCCATTATTTGACAAGATGTTAAATTCATTGTAGCAGGATCTCCTATTATACAACTAGTTTGTAAGCTACTTAGGGTTAAGTTAGTGATTATATAAGGGGCCAATGATTATGCTAGCTTTGTGAAGCAGGTTCTTCCATTATACCACTAGATTGTAAGCTCCTTGCAACCGATCTTACATTTTACCACTATATATTAGGCTCCTGTGAGTCTGACTTTCATTACGCCACTAGATTGTAAACTCTTTGGATCAGATCTTACATTATCCCGCTACTACTTTTAGCACAAAATTTCAAGCCATTTGGGACATATTCTTTTTTATTATATGTTATATTTTTGCATTTTTGTTTTGTGTGTAGATATTTACTGTATGCAAAAGCAATCTGTTACCTCAATTATTGGCCAATGTTATTTTCAGAATAACCATCATGTATTGACATTTCTTGTAATTGTAATATTATTATTGGAGAAATATATGCACAATTTCACATGGCATTTAGAATTCCACTCACAGCTCTGTGTTTATGGGGGAGAGCTTGACTGGGCTGTCTTTCCAAGTTTAAAGGATTTTTTTAGACTCTCATATACTTGATGAAGTACAGCTAGACACCAAATGTGTCAACTAAATATCTATTACCCACCAAAAGACGATATGATAAGGAAGGACAGGGAGATCCCCCGGTCAAAGGGTGCTGAGTCAGATTAATCTGAGGACAGCTCCCAAAATTCCATCATTTCACATCTTCCTCTCCTGGGCTAGGGAAGGATCTTCAATGTAAACACTGGAGATAATCTTGACATTGAAAAATCCAGTAAATCACTAACTCGTCCATCACAGTTAATGGATATAGCCTGAAGGTGTCCTCAGATGTCCACTAGCATATTATCAGGATATGGTGACTTCATTCACAGTTATTAAAGGGACAGTTTCCCATATATTGTATGCATTTAATGGAGGAATGCATTTAAGACTGACATGTTTATGTAAGAATATTAAGTAATCAACGCTAAAGATCCATAACCCTTCAATTTAACAAGCTGTTTACTACTGAGACCAGGGAATCATGACGTGAACAGATTTGTTGGTGCATCCAACTTGTCAGTGATGATTAGGTGCTAGATCAAGCTCTGATAATGACACTGATAATGTTTTTATTTGCAATTGAGGTCCCTCCAGCTCTGGATTTGATAGACCAGCTCTAAATTTGATATTTAATTTAACTTTTTAATATAATTTAACTTTTTCTGCTCTTTTTTGACATAGTAAAAACTGCAGACAAAAGGTACTATTCTATTGCCACACATATCTAAATTGCCACACATTCTATTTACTACTCGCATTCTGATTACGAGTTACCCGCCCACAATCACTACGGGACAATCAAAGACGCAAATCACGGCTTACATCTCCACTGATTTTTGCACAGCTAGACAATTATGAGCACTAAATAATGAAAGTTACACAAAATGTCTAGCTCGCAAATTAAGTCTGACCCCAACTAGAAAAAGCAGCAAGTTTCTGACAAAAAATATTATGAGTACTAAGTAGAACTTGCAAAGGCTTTTTCAAACACTTATTATCGCTGCAGCAGAAATTAACTACACACCACTGTACTTTAAAAGCACCGGAAAGCATGGAAATACATTATAATTAATTGCAGAACAGTTTCAAACCCAGAATATGCAATTAAAAAATATTATTTTTAACTGTTATTTCTGAGTAATATCGATCCTGGTACTCAGGGAGTTAATGCATATCATGAAACCCACATGGACTAGAAAGATGCTTTAATGCATTTTATAGAGTGCTTGATTGTGAGCCTGATCTGCAAATATTACTTACTGGGCTGGCTCTAATTAATTCTTAGCCTCCGATTGCAGATCACGTGTAACTTCCATGTTTTACTGACATCATGATGACGGACTCATTTACTATTGGCTGTGTCAAAGAAATAAATTATGAACTTGCTTAAATATTGTCAGATCATATGATCGTGTCCTTTGAAATCCTACTTAGAAAGGCATGGTTCACATGTGGAGGTTGAAAGACTTAAATTGTGGGCTTGAGGCAATGTAATACATCTAGATATTTAGAGAAAAAAACACCCGTAGACCAAATTATGGGTTAGGGTTCCTTACAGGCTTCTAATAAAATGAGGCCATTTCAGTTATTCAAGTATACTCCTAGAACTCAATTCTGGTCCATGTAGATAAGGGTCAACAACCATTCTGATCTGGTAATGTGCCATACTATGTATCCACATGTATTACAGCTATCTCAGGTATATTCATGGGCCTATTCAGATTTTATTCTGCCCTAGGCCATACAAATCTGTTCCCCATCTCCCATTTGCTGCTCCTCCTTTTTTCATGTGGAATATACGGTGCACTTACAGACAGAAATATCTCTGTATATATATATATATATATATATATATATATATATATATATATATTTATATACTGAATCTGAGTAATCTATATCACAAGTTTGCAGCCTTCAACATATCCATGGTAATAAGACTCCATCATTTTGACTAGAAGCTGATCAATGTATATTAAAGTGTGCAATGTTGGTTGGTCTAGAGATAAATATTTACTCCAGAGTCATCTATAGTTCTGGCAGCATTTTCAAATTCTGGCTCAAAATGTAGGAATCAGTGTAATGTATAACAAATATAATTATACTGCTCTAGGATTAATTCTTTAGCAACAGGATGGATCAATTAATGCTATGTTTAAAAAAGTTAGAAAATTACTTTCTCTGAATCCATTTAGTCTCACCGGAAAATTAAACTTGGGACCACATTGCTGCCAACGCATTTCACATTGCAAGTGGATACTGGTATTGAAGGGCGTTAACTTCATAATGTTGTAGACAGCTACCAAACATTGCCCTGTAATCCTTAATTGTTTTTTTTTTTTTTTTTGATTATCTCAAATTCAATTATTGCTTCAATTTTAAAACCTAGTAATACACTCCCACAAGCATAAATATGTGTTTCTCTGTAGGAAATGTAACTATTTTTTTTTTTTTAATCTAGAGAATAGGAAACACAGACTTTTTTACCTAAAAAATGTAAAACTAAAATAATGTTTACGGCAAACAAATATAATGTACAGCCTTAGGCCCTCATTCAATTGCAGTTCGGCCAATTGAATAGGGCTCTAAATAAGCACATAGCATATTTTTTTAAAGAAGTTTTTTGTTACTGAAAACCTTGCTTTTGGATAGATGCTTACTAACGAAAAACGTATTTAAAAAAAAAAAATGTTATGTGCTTATTTAGAGTCCTATTCAATTGGCCAAATTGCAATTGAATGAGGGCCTTAGTGAGTAGCAAGCAAAGCAGAGAGACTCATGTGAACAATGGTATTTCCTCAATGGGTAGAGCCTAATGCAGTTCTTATAGCTTTAATAAAGTCAAGTGGGTTGCTGCTGCCTCTACCCACATTCACTAATTGTTGTTTTTCAGTGGCTCAATAGTGTCAGAATTTATTTGACCCTATGGACCTCAGCACGTCAGTCACATCCTTCCCCCTCCAGACAAGCGGTACTCTCGACTTTGACCCAACCACTTCAAAAGATCTGGTGCTATTGGACTCTGGTGCCATATTTCTTTGTCACTTGTTGTGCTTATCCATAAGGATTTCATTTCAAAGTTGCAGGAGTGGGTTGCCAGTTCCTTCTCCAGTGGACCGCCATTTGTCTGACCTCTCTGCTATGGCCTGTCCATCTTGGGTGACCCTACATGGTATAGCTCACAGCTTCATTGAATTAAGCAAGCCCCATCACCACAACAAGGTAGAGATGAAGAAGGGGACATTCACTGATACAATATTGCAAAACTAAAACTGAAAAGGAGAAACAATAACATCAAGCTATTCAGAAGACTTTATTTTTGCAATTATTGTTGTTATTATTATCCTTTTTTTGTAATGCACCAACATATTCTGTAGCTCTATACAGCGGTTAAGTAGAAGGCAAAAAACATTTTAACATATTGCAAAATAACAGAGGGCCCTGTCTTTGAGCTTAAAATCAAACGTACATAGTGCTTTGAAGTTAAGTATGTACAGGAAAATCAGTTTCTGTACACAACAAGTGTTTATTAGGATGCATTGAGGCCTTGCAGAAATATTTATAATCAATCTATTTAAATACTAATAAAAAGATCTAAATAATATTCTGTGGGGAATATAGCTAATGTGTCTAAAATTCCTCATTCCTCAATTTTAGACACATAAGTTATATTCTGCACATAACACTTGTTTATGTATTGACTATATACTTTCTAAACAAGTTCAATGACCATTGAAAAAGCCGCTTTTAGTGACGAAACCTATTTGGTTTTATTTTACTCTTTTTTATTGTATTTTATATTCTGCATCATTTGTATTTTGGATTACTGTTACATACCAGTTATAGTTTATTGCTGCTTACCCATATTCTAACTGTCCAATACTGGAGGTATAAGCCCTGCATCTTATTAATAAGCACGTAGCCCAGTAGTAAAGGGACAAGGGAGCCTGATAGGCTATTGATGATAAACTCCTGGGAATATATACTGATCAGGTTAAAGGAACCCTCCTTGGAAAGAGAGAATCTCAAATTGAATGGCGGCCATACTAAACAACAGGGAGAAAATAACAAAACAGCAGGCTGACCTGTGCTTTTAAAGGACCACAATTTCTGAGGACACAAAATGTGAGTGTAACTTTTTATTTGTTTGTTGGTGCTGATATTTTACATATTCAAACTATTAGATGGCTTTGTGATTTCTTCCCTCCCCCTTTATCTGTCAATATTTAAAAAAAAAATCATTATACTTTTTTTAAGACCCATAGAAAGCAACAAGAGCTTTCTGAACTAATTGTTTTATTTCCTAGTGTACACGTCATTCATACAGAGGCCCAGTGAAATAATATAACTTATTGAATTAGATACTATGACAAATAAACTTAACAGACTCCTCTAGACTGGGCAGATCGTCTGTATAAAAATGTTCTCGGTGCCCTGATTCCCTGCAGAGGAATATACAGAAATTCGTCATTGTATGACATTCCATCCTGTCCACCCGTCTACATTTCAGTGAGTCTAATTATTTTTCTAAAAGCATATCCCTCCACCACAGGAGATTTTCGATAAAGAGGAGTGCGCCATTCTCGCTGAGGGGATAGGGAAACTGTGTGTTGTCAACCACAGGAAAAATATACACCAGGCAATGTCTATCCGTGTTGAGGCTTCAAATGCTTCGCTTATCTTGTATTATAAACTTGAAGTTGCAGAGTAAAATTCACCAGACAAGCCATAAATCACTGTGTGGGACAGGTGCAGTAAATACCAGGGTCCCTGACATACAAAGGCAAATTATATTGTTTTGACAGGGAGCCCAGATGTGTTGACAACTGAGTGGTAAAATACTTTTTTTTTGCCTCTATTTCTGCATTAGCTCTTTTAAAAGGGAGGAATTAAAATGTAACATATAATGATGTGGCCTGACAGAGAAAAAAATGAAGCATTTGACAGTAGATAAGGCCACTCGGGCCACCCAGCCTCACACAAAATCCTTTATTTTCTACATTAATGGTGTTGTTTTTCTTTATTCTTATCTTGCTCTCTTGAGAGGGAAAAAATCCTGATTATTTATTGCATATTTTTGGACGTTGTAACCAGGGGTAGCAGGAAACTGTCAGAACCCGCACTGTAAGACATTTGCATTTTTATTAACCTTCCACTGTTTGGTGTATGCTTGGCTGTGTGGAGACAGGGAGGTCGGAGGTCAGAGCTCTGTTTTACAGCCTATTTCATGTAGTGATGACAGTTTCCATGGATACGGTTAACAGTGAAACTGGATTTACATCTTAAAAGACAGGTACGAAGGCAAAAAAATTAAAATAAACAGACAAATGATTTGTTTTATTGTGGAAAAAACATTTGCGTTTTAAGATGATGTTTCAATGATTAATATAAAATGATACTAATTTGTGAAACAAACAATTGTCAACAATTCTAGAATGTGTGCCATGGATTTTAAATAATTTGGACAGTAGTTGTTATTCTTTGGGCCGGAAGGGCCAGCTGAAACTATTTTGATGATTCCATGTGGTCCTTGTGATTGTTTGATCAATCATGGTTGATAATGTCTATCTAGACATGGTGTTTTCATGGTTCTTGTATTACAACAAGCAACATGACTTATACCTGGGCTAATGAATGGAGGTCCTTGGTGCAAAAAAAAAATGTGGACCCTCCCCCAGGTGCCAACTAGGACCTTTTCTGTTAGCTGACTACCCGAAAAGGCTGCCATCAGCCACTAGGTAGCGCGGCTGCGATGTGAGTCAATTTCAACATTGATTTTACACAGTTTCCTAGCTTTAGGGTTAGGGTTTAGTGGTTAGGCTTTATGGTTTGGGGTTGGGGTACTGGCAGATGATAAGCTTTACGCTAACAAGAAATTCTCTACAATCTCAGCCACACCACCTAGTGGCCGATGGCTGCCACTGCTGGAGGTCAGCTAAGTGGAAAGATCCGCTAGCTCAGTGCCACCTTCATCACTGCCATCACACAAAAGCTACCTTACTTCCAAGACCCCCTTCCCCCAGCAACTGGCACCTTTTAATATTCTTATCCCCCAAGACCCCATCCTAAATCTGCTCTCTTTTTCTGAAGACCTCCCTCAACCACTGGACCCTCTAAATTTTCTTAGCCCAAATCACCCCTTTCCAAAGCAGCTCCATTCCCATCCCCCCCAAGCAATTGGAATCTCTTAATACCCCCTTCCAAATCAGCTCCCCTCACCAAGACCCCTTCCGAAAGTAGGTTCCTTCCCCTCAAGATCCCTTCCCATTGTCATTGGCCCCTCCAAAACTCCTTTCCAAATCATCTCCCCACCATAAGACCCATCTCAAATCAGCTCCCCTCCTCAAAAGCCCTTACTAAAGAGGCTCCCTTCCCATAAAGATCTCCTCCATCAGCCACTGTTCCTCTCAAGACCCTTCCCAAAGTAGCTGCCCACCCAACAACCCTTCCCAAACAACTCCCCTCAAGACCCCCTCTCCAGCCACTTGGCACTCTTAATACACCCCAAGAACCCTTCCCAAAGCAGCTCTCACCACAAGATCCATTACAAACTCTTCCCAAAATAGCACCCTTAACCTGAAGACCCCTATGCCCAGCCATTGTTGCTGTTTAGTCATTCAGTCCTGTCTGACCCTCCGTGACATTATGGACCGCAGCACATCAGGCACATATGTAAGCCACCACCTCTCTTATTTCCATCAAGCAAATGCTCATTGCTTCAATTACCTCATATATCCATCTCTGCCTCTGTTGGTCCCCTCCTTTGTGTGCCTTCAATCTTTCCTAGTAGTCTCTAGGGAATCACATTTTCTCATGATATCGCCAAAATATTTGAGCTTTAGCCGCTGATCAAGCCTTTCAGTGAACAGTTTGTCTTTATTTTCTGTAGTATTAATTGATTGTATTTTTTTGCAGACCAAGGGCCTCATTCTATTACGGCCCGCAGCCGCTGCGGGGCCGCAAGGACCGGCCGCAAGCTTTACGGCTATTCTATTCCCCTACGGCCGGGGACTCCGGCAGGCTTGCGGCCGGCGCCTTGCTATCTCTTGCGGCCGATCGCGCCGGAGGAAAGCCTTTGATCTAAAACGTCCGCAAGGAAATCGGCCGTAAGAAAAGCCTGGTTGTGATTCTATTGCACCGGGAACCCTCTCTGCAAGGCTAAAAACGAGCCGCAGCTTACTTGCAGCAAAGAGGTCTCGCTAGCACCAATTAAGCACATAAAAAAGCTCAAATAAAGCCATCCTGCACTTTGAGAAGACTATAAAGTGATATTCGGTGTTAGAAAAAATAGCACATAATTACCCTATACTCAAATCCGTAAAATATTTAATTTTTAATATCCGTAAAATATCCATGTAAAAAGTCCAGAGTGCTTGGAGCACCTCAGACACGCCCACGCCGCAGCCGGCAAATAAACAGTTAATTTGAACTCGGGTTTGGGCTGATGTGCAAGCTTGAGAGTGGGTTTCTTTTAATCCTCATGTCCCCCAATATGATCCCTAGCATTTACAGAGCTGTACAGTGCAGGCTTGAATTTATTTTTGCGTTTTTAGATTTCGGAGCTTACGGCCGGTTCCAAGATATGCGGCCGGCCGTAAGGGGAGATCCTTTGCGGGGCCGTATAATAGAATCGCGAGCAAACAGAACCCCCGCAAGGAATCGCAGCCTTACGGCCGATTTACGGCCGATAATAGAATGAGGCCCTAAGTCATTTTTTCCAACACATCAATTCAAGGTCATTGGCCCCTCCTAATACCCCAAGACTCCTTCCCAAAGCAGTTTAAAATATGAAATGAAGCAGGTCAGAGGTAAGCAGAATTCTGTCAAGATACTGGTCATAGTAAATACCCTCTCCAACTTGAAATCTAAGGCCCTTATTCAATTGCAATTTGGCCAATTGAATAGGGCTCTAAATAAGCACATAAAATATATTTTTTAAATAAGTTTTTAGTTAGTTAGCAAAAGCAAGGTTTTCATTAACTAAAAATTTCTTTAAAAAAATATGCTATGTGCTTATTTAGAGCCCTATTCAATTGGCCAAATCGCAATTGAATGAGGGCCTGAGTGATCAGTGAATGTGTGATCATGATGTGTCTCACCAGCTGCCAGCCTTCCCTTACAATCACATATATAGTTGTGAGCGTACGAGCTGTTGCTAACGTTTGCTGGCTCGCGCAGCGAGCCGCAGCCCTCACGAAGTGAGGCCTGCGGGCGAGGGCCTCAGTTACTGGCATGGAGCGCCGACTACGACACACCAACTACGACCTTGCAACACTCGGACGCAACTCGCGAACATTACAAAATTCAAAACACAATAAATACACACAGCACATACATAAAAAGCTTACCTACAGCAAGAGGAAGCATCCATGACCTCAAAAAAGACACTTACACCTTCATTTCACTCAAAATAAAAGAGTTTAGACACAAAAAAATTCGCTAAGCGACAGAAAAAATGGCCGACGAACAAAACGAAAACGAGGCTACAACCGCAAACACCATACGAGACACGTTAGCACACATTACGACCTCGCAAAAATCGGCCGCAACCCGCGTACATAATTTTTTTTAAAACACAATAAATACACACAACACACACATAAAAAGCTTACCTACAACAAGAGGGGGCATCCAGGACCTCAAAAAAGCAACTTCCACCTTCATTTAACTCAAAATAAAAGAGTTTAGACACTTAAAAATTCTCTAAGCAAGAGAAAAAATGGCCGCCGAACAAAACGAGAAGAAGGCTACAGCACTCTAAACACGAAAAACACCACAAGAAAGTCGCAAAACACCACAAAAGACCTACGGATATTCCGCTAAGACGCATACCACACATTACCCACCATTTTACGCCAATGCGGAAGTACACGACTACGCTAAAGGTTTGGTCTTGCGCACGCACAGTATTACACTGCACACATTCAGCACGCTTACACAGCAGCTCCACACCACTAATGCTGCAGCAACATCAAAACAGATTGCAGCTCTTCAACACAATGCTTCAAAATAGGTAAAGTATATTCATTTCTTAATGTATTACATATTTCATTATTACACACCAAACAGCATTAGCTACCTTACAATTTCATTGCTGTCATTTTTTGACGGGCAATTCGCTAGTATAATAGATAATAATGATTGTAGCAGAGGCGGAGCTACAGCTGGTGCTACCTGTGCAAAGGATCCGAGGCCCTGGCCTCTGAGGGGCCCCTGTCGGACCTCCCGTGAGTCCCCGTGGTCTCCCTGTGGCACCTGCATGCCCCTGTGGCCCCTTCAGTCCACTGTAACCCCCTGGGGACCTTGTGGCCCCCTGGGCCCTTTATGGCCCCCACAGACCTCCTGTGAGTCCCCTTCGGCCCCTTATGGACCACTGTGGCCCCCCTAGGGCCCCCTGTGGTCTTTGCATGCCCTGTGGCCCCCTGTGTTCCCCTCAGCCTCTTGTGGCCCGTCGCAGATCCCTGAAGAATCCCTCAGCCCACTGTGAACTAAACCCTATTGAGCATCTGTGGGGCATCTTCAAATGGAAGGTGGGGGAGTGCAAGGTCTCTTAACATCCACCAGCTCCGTGATGTCATCATGGAGGAGTGGAAGAGGACTCCAGTGGCAACCTGTGAAGCTCTGGTGAACTCCATGCCCATGAGGGTTAAGGCAGTGCTGGAAAATAATGGTGGCCACACAAAATATTGACACTTTGGCACCAATTTGGACATTCCCACTTAGGGGTGTACTCGGTTTTGTTGCCAACGGTTTAGACTTTAATGGCTTCAATGTGTTGAATTATTTTGAGGGGACAGCAAATTGACACCGTTATACAGTCTGTACACTTACTACTTTACATTGTAGGAGAGTGTCATTTCTTCAGTGTTGTCACATGAAAAGATGTAATAAAATATTTACAAAAATGTGAGGGGTGTACTCACTTTTGTGAGATACTGTATATGTTATAGGTATATGTAAACTTACATATATACTGTATATATATATATATATATATATATATGGACCTATATATATATAATATATATATATATTATTCTTTATATATTTTATATATATACTGTCTGAGTTAATGTTGGAGTGGGTTCGGGAAGGTCAAAAAAAATTGTGCTTGCCCCCTCCTGGGAGGGGGGTTCTTTTTGCACCGGGGCCCCCCGGGCACTAGCTCTGCCACGGGATTGTAGATTACATTTATTTGTGTGTACTATATTTCTGAAGGTGGGCAGTCAGCCAGACACATCATAATCACACACACACAGACAAAACACAAACACACAGCATGATCACTTAGTCCACACACACAGACACACAGGCGCACACAGACATAGATACACACAAATACAGATACAACACATATACGCACACACAGACAAACACACACACTCACTGACACACACACACTGACAGACTCACTGATATACCCACACACTGACACACACATACAGACACACATTCACACTGACACACACTGATACACTCACACAGACACACACATACTGACACACCCACACTCACTCACACTAACACACTCACATACACTGGCACTCACACACACACTGACACACACACTCACTCACACTGACACACACACACACACTGGCACACACACAGACACACAATTCAAGTATTTCATTTAAATTAATTGGCAGAGGGCCTTCTTCAATCTTGATCCAGCCTGGATGAACAGCTCCTCATAGTAGGGACTTTCCCACACCCTGGTACCCTGGTTCCCACAATCTGCCATTCTGCTCTTGTTCCTCCTCCAGGAAGTAAGACACGGGAGGGGAGGAAGGTGCGGAGCTACTACTGGTGATATGGCACTGAATTTTTTTGCTTAGCATTTGTTTGTATTTGTTTTTATCAAAATGAGGCGCCTTTCACTGTGGAGCGCCTGAGCTGCCTAATCATAGACCTGGGCATGCGTACAGTTTCACTGTTGTGCTAGTACTGTCTTTATCTGGAACAGCAAGAAGGTGATCCAAAGAAAGGAAAGGGATGTCAGAGAAAGGTTAGTGAACCCATGTGATGCAAACAAAAGGGCCGACCTCAGGTGCTGGATTCAGCATGTCTGAAGTCAGTGAGGTTGAGACTGATACAATATTATACTTGCCTCTGATTGGCCACAACCAATTATGAGTTTTATGTTAATTTAGCTTTGGTTTCCAGGGGCGTTCTTTCATAAAATCAACTGCCAGAAAACTGAAGCAATTTTATATACTATAGGGTAAGTTTATTAAAGTTTATTTTGTGATTTTTCCATGCAAAAACATTTTTTGCATACACTAGTGATACTCCTGTATCAGATGCATTGAGACGTTTGTATACCGTTAAGTCCTTGTATGGAGGTAACCTATGCAGGGACGTTTTAGGGTACACAGTGAATACAAGTGTGGTGGCCCAGAAAAGAAGGAGGCAACTCTATTTTGCAATATTTTATATGATGATGTTAATTTAAATGGTCATATTGTGTTGGAGCAAATGAGAAGACATGAAAAAGACATGATTAAATGAGAGTTGTAATAGTAAAATATGAAACAAGTATGGTAATGGTGGGATGATATGACAGTGAGGAACAGTTGGAGAGGGTATTATTTGGAGATTAAGGGTGACATCCATAAAGCCATAGCATGTGTTACTGTGCGCTGCAATTGTAATTTGGCAACAGGATATAGCAATCACAGCCTTGTATGATGCACACCATAGCCCTTGCAATACTAAGGAAACATTCCCTAAGACAGAGACGTCATGAGTGAGAAATTAGACGTTATAGACAATGCAATTGTTTATTTATTATTATTTATTATCCTTTTGAACACAATGCAGAAGAATGGATGACATGGTGTTTTTGAAAAAGATAATACTCGTTTCATATATTTTAAGATGTTTCATTAGTACATGTGCTTTAAGCATAACGTGTGGAGGTGGATCCTGGGTTTGCATTTCTACAGGGCCTGAAGCTGCATACTAATCAATCAGTCAAGGTTAATTCATGAAAAAAACACGCTATACTTTTACTTTCAGGGTGAATCCATTTTTCAGGTTTTCCAATTTTGATGTGCTTGAGGTGAGAATGTAGATATTATTATTTATCCCAGTCCACTGACTGCTGTAGGTGAGGGTAAAAAGTTTGACATAGTTGGCATCTCCGTCCTATATCTGCACAATCCCCTGCCTTAGGAAAATACACAAACTGTAAGCTCTGGAGAAGGTCACATGGAGTGGAGTGGGGTCTAGTGGGAGTCAAATTGAACACTCACTGAATATACAGCATATATGTTTTTTTGTGAGAATTAGATTAAATGACCCATTAAAGCACCATAGGGGATATTGCAGATTTTGTTTCTTGGGGCAGTATTATCTCTGTGTGTGGTGTTTGATATTAGGATGTAATTCTGCTAATGGTATAAATATGTCTGCTGGAGAATCTCATTATCTATACACAGACAAGAATGTAAACAAGTATCAGGTTTTTTTCTTACTTAGACCCACAGAATACTTTAAAAAAAATTCTGTTAAACAAAAAGACACAGGAAATTAAAACAAACTCAGATATGTTCTTTCTATATATGAAAGGTATTGAATTTATGAATGCCCTTGCTATAGAATAAATTGCAGTCACTATACATGACTAACTGTTAGCAGTTGTTAAAGGGATTCTCTGGTTTCATACTTTTCATTTAATGTTAACTACTTTTGTTCATGTTTGCTTATGTTCTTTAATGTTGATTTAAATAATTTTATGATGAATCCAACAGACTGCTCCATGTTGGCTTCTGCCATCTCCCATCACTTCCTTTACATTTTCATTTAATTACCATTATTAAAGTTCCGTAAGTATTAAGGATGAAAATGATCAATCGATTGGTGGTAGGACAATAAGAAGAAGAGTAATTAATTGGATTATCAATAGGAACTTTATACACCCCTCCCTTTATCTAAGCTGTTGTTTCGAACATTCACAAAGTGGGGGGTTTATGTATTAACAAATAAAACAATTACAAATTAAAAAATGAAAATAAAAAAGAATCATAAATAAGACAAAAAAAAGTGTAACATTTGTCACAGCTGGGGTAAGGCAGGGTGCTTGCCTTTAATATATAAATGTATGGTGGTCCAAGGTGTGAAGATGGTAGTAGTCCTCCATGGTGTCTCCTTGAGGTACCCATCTACGGGGAAGGACAAGCACTGCTGGATTGTTTCTATCTTTAACCTTATGTTAAGGTTTTGATAAATAAATAAGCTGTGGCCTTATTATTACCCATATAATTGTATCTGTTTAATTATTAGGGTATGTGGGTAATAGTAATCCTAATTGACTATACCATTGTCAAGTCAAAACAACAATGGGCCATATTCAATTTGAAGCCTGCAATTTGATCGCAGCCGGCTGTATGTCTGCGAGTGTGTTGCGGGCTCCCTGTCGTCTCTGATTGCGATGCTATTCAATTGCTCAAGGCCACAAGTTACGGGCCCAAAGCTAAAACAGTAGACCATGAACTGATTCGGAGCCGTTCAGGGCGGGAACATGATCAATTCAGCAAGCATGTAACCTCCAATTTCGAATCAGCAAATGGAAAATGAGACTGTCTTTATTACGGCAGTAAAAGATGGAGGTTACATGTCAATCAATTAGGTTCGGGGGTCCTATATGCGATCAGACTCACAAACCCGCAAAATAAAGAATTATGAAAATGAATGTCAATACTGTTCTACTCGTTGATACCCGAGATCGATTTAACACCGAAATTAAACATAAAATAAAATCTCAAAACTTGCCGATTTGCGGGCTTGAGACTGCTATGCAATAAATTCTAATGTGTGTCATCGCTTTCCCCGTTATTTACAGTGCAGTAGTGTTTTTTTTATTTGCATTTACAGTGCTACGAATAGGTGTTTAATCCCCTTGCTGGTCCTCTCTAGCACTCGTAGGATTTTCTCCTGCATTTTTTCAGTTTACGGGTGTGAAAACATTTGTGGACTTGGGGAAATTGAGCAATTGAATAGCGATTTGCGAAAGTTAGAGATCAAAGGCTTCTGGAGGCTGTAAGTTACGAGTTTAGCCATCGCTATGTTTTCAAGGCTGAATCTCGGGAGCCGATCGGAGCCCACAAAAAGACACCAATTGAATAGCAAATTAGCATGCAACCTCACTTTTGGGATACCGGATCTCAATTGAATGGGGGCCAATATGTTTACGGTGACAATTGTAGAGATTTATGCTAGCTCAATATTCTGGCAGGTATAATGGTATAATATAAGTTTCAAAAAGAAAGAAGAAAGCTCTGTGAGTTTAATAAAGACATTTTTTTGAACACCCAAATAAACATTAATATGGTGATTGTGTAACTATGAATCAAATTATTACAAGTCTAGCAGTCTCACAATGGCTGAGACAATAGTGATATTAAAGTTTTCATCAGTGGGAATCGGAGCCTTTTGCAATGACTTTTCTTTAAATGCCATGGCTGATTAACATTAAAGCCAGTATTTCTGTAGACTGTAGCTTTCTCAAATCTAATAGTTATTTGGACTCGATAGGAGGGGCAGTCCATAAGAGGCTATTTTTATGGGAGTATGACCACTTAAGATCTCCAGAATATAGTATTGGGTGTATTGAAATATATTAACGAGTAAGTGTTGAGTGGAAGGGTGTAAAGGATGCTTTTTGGATCATTGTTTCCAGCCAGTCAATTTTAAATAAATAGTCAAGGAAAGTGTTAATCACTTGCGTAATGGGTGGAGTAGGGCTGAGCCAATGTTTTAGTATTGCCTTTTTTTGCTGCTGTTAATACCAAGAGCAAGAGATGTTTATTATATTTATTTGTCAATGAGAAACTGTGTCTCAGCAGCATTTTAGTAACATGCTGTTGAGACACAGTCTGTCATTGGCTAGTACATTTAATACTAGAGAAACATTGTGAGCTACAGGGGCGGACCTTTGCAGGGAAGGTTTCAGTGGGTAGAAACATGCTTTTAAGCACTTGCTAATAAAATGATGTTTAATTATTCAAATATCATATAATATCAAAAACAGAAACTTTGATATTCCTTTAAGATTATGTTGTCAGTAACAGTGAATTCAGCACCAAATGGATTGAAAATGGGTGCAGACTCACCAACTATGGAACAAATTACCCTCATGAATTTGGCATCTGACAAACCAACGTAAGAACGAGGGGCAAAACTATGGTGCATAAATGGTTATAAGGAAGAATAATGTAAACATTGAAATGGCAGGTAAGAGCTAAAAAGGCCCATGTAGTCTGCCTTACCTATCTACCTAAAATATTGACTTACCGTATTTATCGACATATAACACGCACTTTTTCTCCCTGAAAATAGGGGGCAAATGATAGGTACGTGTTATACGCCAATATTCCCTCCCCCCTCCTCATCCTCAACCTCCCTCCTCATTCTAAACCCCCCTCCGCATTCTAACCCCCCCTCCTCATTCTAAACCCCCCCCGCCTCCTCAACCTAAACCCCCCCTAAGCAGGTAGCAGAAGCAGGTAAGTGAGGGGGAGGTATTTAGGGCGGTTTAGGTTGAGGAGGGGGTTTTAGGTTGAGGAGAGGGGGTTTAGAATGAGGAGGGGGGTTAGAATGCAGAGGGGGGTTTAGAATGAGGAGGGAGGTTGAGGAGGGAGTTTGAAGAGGGGGCTTGAGGATAGGGGGGTTGAGGTTGAGGAGGGGGTTGAGGATAGGGGGGTTGAGGAAGGAGGATGGGGTTGAGGGGGTTTGAGGATGGGGGGTTTGAGGAGGGGGTTGAGGATGGGGGGGATGAGGAGGGGGTTGAGGATGGGGGGGATGAGGAGGGAGGTTGAGGAGGGGGTTGAGGATGAGGAGGGAGGTTGAGGATGAGAAGGTGGGTTGAGGATGAGGAGGGGGGTTGAGGATGAGGAGGGAGGTTGAGGAGGGGGGTTGAGGTTGAGGAGGGGGTTGAGGAAGGAGGATGAGGATGGGGGTTGAGGGGGGGTTTGAGGATGGGGGTTGAGGAGGGGGTTTGAGGAGGGAGGTTGAGGATGAGGGGGTTGAGGAGGGGGTTGAGGATGAGGAGGGAGGTTGAGGATGAGGAGGGGGGTTGAGGATGAGGGGGTTGAGGATGAGGAAGGAGGTTGAGGAGGGAGGTTGAGGAGGGGGTTGAGGATAGGGGGTTTGAGGAAGGAGGATGGGGGGAGGAGGGGGTTGGGGATGGGGGGTTTGAGGAGGGAGGATGAGGAGGGAGGTTGAGGTTGAGGATTTTGCTTCAAAGTTCTTTATTTGAAATTTATTTTTTTCCCCCTGAAATTTCCTTCTTAAAATAAGGTGCGTGTTATACGCCGGTATATACGGTAATTTAGTTTCAGGATAGCCTTGTATCGTAGTGGTTCGAATATAAGCCGCACCTTTTTTCAGATTTTTAAATTTGCGAGTTACGGGTGTGGCTTATATTCGCGACCCCCCCCTCCACATTCTAAACACCCCCCCTCCTCAACCTAAACCCTCCTCCTCAACCTAAACCCCCCTAAGCAGGTAGCAGAAGCAGGTAAGTGAGGGGGAGGAATTTAGTTGAGGAGTGGGTTGAGGATTTGGAGGGAGGTTAAGGTTGAGGATTTTGCTTCAAAGTTCTTTATTTGAAATTATTTTTTTTCCCCTGAAATTTCCATCTTAAAATAAAGTGCGTGTTATACGCCAGTAAATACAGTAATTTTAGTTTCAGGATAGCCTTGTACCGTATTGGTCCGAATATAAGCCGCACTTTTTTTCAGATTTTTGAGTTTGCGAGTTACGGGTGCGGCTTATATTCGCGACCGTAAAAAAAAAACACTGCCGATTTGCGACCTTGCGAGTTGCGTGTGCGGCTTCTATTCGCAAACGTAAATTTACTGCCAATTTGCGCGATTGCAAGTTAAGGGTGACGATTTGCGTGCTTGAGACTGCGGTATTATAGCAATTGAATAGCGATTTACGGTTTTAGTGATTCCAACATCTTGTAAGGCATGTAACCTGCAAAAGAAGTTACAGTACATGTTAGAAAGCCTGTTTCTTGCAATGGCTGATCACTTGGAGAGTCTTTTTCTCTCCAATTTTAAGGGTACGGCTTATATTTGAGTACTATCTTTTTTCTATTTTTTCCCCTTGAATTTTACCGGTGCGGCTTATATGTGGGTGCGGCATATATTGGGACCAATACAATAATTATTTCTGCAGGGCTTAAGTTCCCTGTGTGTTGTGAAGATCTGGAAATGTAATTCTAATTCTTGTCCACATTGAAGCATATTGAAGCATTTTTACCCTGTGGACACTGGACTATAGACTCTTGCAGACTATTGTTTTCCTAAAACCAACAATGGCTTACACCAGAACAGAAATGTCAGCTCATCAGGGGCAATCCGGGGAGATTGATTCCTTCTTAGCTGAGTCGCAGGGGGGAGTGCTTGGGAAGATCTGTTTTTCTGACCAGGGGACTTTTGGATCCTATAGCCATTTTGTCAAAGGAAATGCAATTCCAATTCTTGTCCACAAGATGTCACTGCAGGACATTGGGGTAATTACAGACCCTTTGTTCTGTTTGCGGCTCTGATGCCATGTGGGATCAGCCCAGTGGTTCACCCCCCTAAAGTGGGCAAGCCAAGCCCCCAGTTCTCCACTGATATTATTGGGAGATGCTAATCTGGGCGGGGGATTTGAATGTGTTCAGCACACTGTAATGTAACTGGGGTATCCTTTTGTCTGGGGTCAGTGGCTGTTTGGAAATGCTGTGAGTGAGTCCATATAAAAAAGAATGTTTTCTGGAATACATAAACAATGGTGTAATTTCTTTAAGAAGGATTGATATGACTGCCGGTCACAGAGAGGCCCATTTCTTCCGAGAAGATTGCCAGCAGTAATAGGGGAATTCCTGTAGCTCAAAGGCAGGAAGGGTTCTTCACATGTGGGACTCTACCACTTAACCTGGAAAGCTATACAACTTATCTACTACTCTTTCTATAACGTTTTACTTTTCCACATACCCCTAAATCTTCCGCCTTGCAACTTTAAATCATGACCTCTGCTCTTGAATCCCTCTTTTTCTTAAATACTTATTACAATCATTTAATATATTTGGTTTCTCTCATATCTCCCCTCTATTTTATTTTCTATAAGATATAAATATTCAGGTAATTTTATATTGCAAATTTATGAGCTTGTTGTGCTATTAATTTTAATACCTAACATCACTTTCCCATTAATTATAAGTACAGTAGTGTGTGTATATTTTCATTTACAGTGCTGCGGATTGGACTGTAACCCTCTTGCGGGTTCTCTCTAGTACCCGTTGGCTATTTGGGTCCATTTGTGGGTTACGGGTTTGAACGCCAGTGGATTTGTATGAACGTAACAGTTACAGGCTTGTCAGATCAAAGGATTTGCAGCTGTGGAGTTCAAATGTCGATGTCCCGTAGGGTTTTTCCGCCTGTAACCCGCAGATCGTTAGCGGGTTGCTTTACAGGGCCAATTTAATAGCCTTAAGTCTTATGGGCTACGGTTTTACAATTTTTTTTAAATATTTTGTCACATGTTAGCTAAATAGTCCCAGGATCACAAATTAAGATAAATAATTGTTTATTTTATTTATTCATGTATGACACTGTTTCCTTTTTATTCTTTAGATTGTATCTTTACATTTATTAATATTCTGATTAATTCATATTAATTTGTTACATAGGGCATGTTAACGATATTTTATTTTCTTTATCTAAAACAAAATAAAACTTGCTTGCATCTGGAGAAAAGCCTAGTTTCTATACAGTATACACACATTTCCCTAACTATTAGAAGTCTGTCTAATTAGTCAAATTATTTAGGTGGCTTCATTTGTAATGCAATGTTTGTGAACCATGGAGATCATAATCTCTCTGGACCAGGACCTCGATTAGTAATTGTGTAATTGGTTTGTTGTCATAACTCAGATATATTTTAATAACTCATGATATTTTTTGTCATTCAGTCATGTCCGTCCCTCCATGACCTCATGGACCGTAACACACCAGGCACATTTTTATGTCCATGGTCATGGTGATCCATTTGGTTTTTATGGTAGAGATACTGGAGTGGGTTGCCAGCTCTGTTTCTAGTGGGCCACAGCATACAGCTCCAGGTATTCCTAGGTGGTCTCACATCCAATTACTGACCAGGCCCAACCCTGCTTGGCTTCAGGGTGGTGTGCCTTCTTGTTTCCCTGACTAGAATTGAACCCCAGGTTGCAGCGGTGAAAACATTGGTGCTTTATAATTGAAGAATAATAATAATAAGCCAGCATGGCTGACATACTGGCACTTTCTTGCTGCTTTCCCATTCCCTCATGTGCTCTCTTTTCCAGTTGTGGAACTCAGGTTGTGGTATAACCTTTACTTAGTATCATGGTGGCTCTCAGATGTCCCTGCCACTTCCCCCTTGTTGTGATGCTTTACCTTGTTAACTATTGCTCTCTGGAGCTGATCCTTGCAGAGTCCTTCCATTCCTAGCCCAGAGTCCTCCCAAAGAACTAAGAAACATTTGCTTCCAAATATGTTCCAGATCCTTTAAACAAAATTAGAATGGACACCATAAATTAAATCACATATATATTGCAAGCACAATTATTACAAACTAGCCCTGTTTTTAATAGGGGCAAACTCATCAATGTGTCAAAAGTTTAAAAGTATCTTCTTGCCTGTAGCAATAGTGACTGGCAAAGGAAGCATGACCCCAGCAGGATCCATTCTGCGCATCCATACAATAATTGACACTGAAACCAATATGGGGTCAACCAACGGGCCACGTGCAATTTATTATTTATAAACATATATATATATATATATATATATATATATATATATATATATACAACATGGTATAAACAAATGGGAGAAGCATGGCCAGCGGTAGCAACCTCTTGCCCCAGGACATGCACCCATGGGCCCATCTTCTTTTGCGCTGTACCCGCCCAAGAGGTAGGGGCAATCCCCTTTTTAATTATAACCCATCCTCTGCCTTATCCTCAATCTTATGGTGGTGGATGACCCGGTAATCAATCTTTTTGCAAAAGATGGCCATCAATTTGTTGACCTTAATACGGGCACCATCTAAACGGACAGAGTCCCGGGTATTCCGCCACACCCTCCTCCTCACTATGTCCGACCAGATGACTACCACCCCCGGAAACTACTCTTTCTATGAGGCCAGATCCCGTTTCATGTCTCTGACCAAACGTTTAATGGGCACCACACATAACTAATTTTTCCCAGCATGAATTATGATCACAGATGGGCTGCCAAAACAACGGGCATGTGAGTTAACCATCTCACCCACTTCCAGCCCATCGCACCAGTAGATCCTCCTTTGGTAAGCCAAGTTGCAGGCCGGTTGGCAAAACTGTGGCAAACTTTTCAGCCCAGTATTTGTATGAATGGCAGAGAAACCAGAGCTGCCTTCCTGCGGAAGGTCTTACATAGCTCTGCCAACGCCTCGATTCCCACATTCCAATTCTCTTAACCACCTCCTCCGGCAATCCATTACTTGCTGCCACTGTGGTTTCCCCAATACAGAAACAGTGGGTACCAAACTCTGCACCATCCAAACCCAGGCGGTGTAAACAGATTTTAAGCACTTTGGAGAATTAGAAGTGAGAAAGTGTGAGGCCGCCCTCATGCATTAACAATGGCCCTGGATAATCCGGTCTCATTCCTAAATAGCTGTCCACACACCTAAAAGGACAACAGTCCGTCCCTTCTTATGAAGCACAATCTCGCTCCATTTCCCCGCTTGGTCAGCTTTGGACCGCCACAGCCAAATAAACACACTGCCCTTGTGCAGGCTAACGTCTACCTGTTGCAAGCCCCCGGGTCCTCGCCTGCTAGCCGCAACCAGCTCCCCGACTAGGCAAAGGCGTTATGAAAAAGTAAAGTCTTGTAAGGGGAGCAACACACTTCCTTCAGTATGTCTGTTATGCGAAGCAGCAGCAAGAACGTGATGAGTCGCCTCTTATCCTTTAAACATGCCGCACACCACACGTTTTACGAGAAAGACCTTAGTAAGGTCCTGCTGTCCGTCTAGCTTAAACATGAATGCTAAAGCTGCCACTTGATGCACCACTGTAGCCTTTGAGAGCACTTGGCTCTTACACCGCAACAAAACCCACAACATGACACCAGTCCTCCTTTCCTCAGAGTCGGCATCCTAGCCAACTCCACCAATTCCTGCCAGACTTTCCTGCATGCCATCCAAGTAGCTGGCACCAATGATGACCTCCCCAGTCGCGCTATCTCACAACTGCCGAGTCAGATGTATGACCAGCACCGACGTTGTGTTGGTGTTATTGATGGCGTGTACTACCGCTACATTCTCTGACTGGTACACAACCTGCTGATGCCTCAGGCCTAAACCCCATACACGACTGCTACCACTATGGCAAAGAAAACTCCAAAACCCTAGCCACCGGACACATTAGATACTGTCCGTGGGTAAATAAGCGTCCTCCCGTTAAACATGTCTAAAAAGATTAACCAGACTCGCACATCCTCCTTCATGGAAGCCGACACAGTGATGAAATGATGAGGGCGTTTGACAGAGCTAGAGAAAGCCACCTGCAGAATATCCTGCCCATGGGCAGGATACGGAAATCGAAGGTTAACTTCCCTAAAATGGACCATAGCCTCTTGAGAGACACCCTTCTGGCACCCATCAAAGCTGCCAATTCTGATTTCAAATCTATAACCTTGTCAATCGGAAGGCTACATTCCATCCTAACCGAGTCTGAATCTGAATGCCCAAAAAGGTCAAACGAGTCATGGGGCCTTCCGTTTTCTCATGCGCCAAGGGAACTCCAAAATCTTGTGCCATTGTATGAAAAGCATCGAACAGCTCTTGACATGTGTCATCACCCGCCGTACTGGAATGACCCGCAATGACACTCGAGGCCCACTGAAGAAACGCACTAGACTTCTCAAAGTAGGCGCACGAAATGAAACATCCCATGGGTGCTCCCCACCAAAATGACAATCCAGCAGATGTTGGCTGGATGGGTGCACTGGCAGAAGGCGGAAAGCTGATTCCACATCAACCTTTGCCATCAATGCTCCATGCCCGGTGGTTCGAACCAACCACTCAGCTGCATCGAAAGATGCATACGAGACAGACGACAAGTCCTTGTCAACCCCGTCATTTACAGAAGCACTTTCCGGGTAAGGCAAGTGGTGGATGAGCTGAAACGTGCCTGGTTCCTTTTTGGGAACTTCCCCCAGTGGTGACACATGCAGTCTATCTGTCGGGGTGCAAAGGAGTGGCCCAGCCATTCTACCCAAACACTCTTCCTTTGCAATCTTCTCCTCCACCATCTGCCGGGTATTTGCCCACCGATTTCCAATTCACATGGAATTACAAAACCATCTTGTCAGCAACTGTGCTGCCGCCACCCTACTTCTCAACCTTCCTGCATCCAGCAACACCAGTGTCTTGTCCCTTTCCTTGTGGCTCGCTAAGTTAGGTCCCCCCTTTTCCTTTCCGCATTTGGCCGCTGAATGTTACCCGCCGCAATTGGAGCAGGCGTGCCTAAAGCGACAGTTGGAGGACCATTTGCAGATGCCTTCATTGAAGGCATAGCAAACTTTTTGCCCCATACTAGTTGAGGGGAGCGGGGGATCTTCTTGTCTGTAAGGACAGCGTAGCATGCATCGGGTCATCATGTTAAGCCAAAACGCAATCGCCTTCTCGCTCAATGCCATGTGAGGCCTTGTCGCCATGCATTACCCCTGTATGTTCTGTAAGCGCTTCTAATCTCCTCAAGATACGCAAAGAGAGCAGAACAGTGAGAAGGGAACTTTTCGCCAATGACGCAGGCCAGAATAGAAAAGGCCTTGCAGCCATTTGTCAAATGTACGCGGGATACGCCTATAAGACTGACGTCGGTCTCCCCCATCTCCTCTGGAACTATCTTCCACTGACTGCAACACACGAAACTGGCAGGAGAGAGAAAATCTCGATAAACTCCCTTCTCCATATCCGCTCCTTGACATCTAAGGTCAGATGCATCCCCAAGTTGTCTAGCACGCATACTGTAGCTCATAGGTGCTCATCCATGACCCTGGAAACCGCCCACGATGCTGTCCCACCCAATGGCTCGGCTGTGCGAGGAACCAGCCTATCCACCTCTGAAGTGCGACGCTCACATGGCGCTGTCCTCTGCTGACTAGCTGCGGAAGCAGGGGACCATGCCTTTGCTTCCAACTACAGGCAATGGCAACTGGCCCTGGCACTTAATCCCCCTTGGGGATAGCTGCTCCTTTTGACCTGGCAGGACCCTTACTGTCCTTTTTGCAAGGGTGTGGGGCTGGTGTAGCGGGAGTGTCCGAGAGAATGAGTTGACTCAGTGGTGTCTCCAAAGGTGCAGCCTGGACTATAAGGTCTACACCTGCAGAACCTGTGCTACTCTCTCTCATGTTGCTATAAGGCAAGGGCTGCCCGTCCACACTCCCCTGCTGCTCAGCATGCCCGCCAGAGGGGCCTAGGTCTCCAAAATTGCCCAAGCTGCCAGCCACAGCAGACTGCGCCTGGGGAACTGCAGGGGAAGGGGCTAAAGTACTCGCAGGAGTGCCTATGCGGTGCTTTAGCCATTTAACTCCATGGCAAAGGACCTGAGAGCGAATCACCCCTAGCAGGTGATCTAGCTCTGAAATTTATTGAGCATCCATACTAAGGATGCAACTAACAAAATTTGCAAGGTGAATAGAATGAATAGACCTATGAATAGACCTGCAGCAATCAGTACAAACTGCAGGAATAACTGTCAGGGGTTAGATTCCAATAGCTGGTATGGGCAAATGGACTGAATGTGGCCCAGCCTTGATAGGATTATTAATATAGACAACCTGCATACCCAGTGTTATAAGAGGCAAAGAATAATCACATATAATAGATGTCAAACTATGAATTGTCGTCATGCTTTGTGAGCTCGCGAAGCCAGCTTGCAAATACTGCGTCCCTCGCTAAGCTGGGCCGCATTTACAAAAGGTTAATTGCAGGCTGCAAATGCGGACCCTCGTGAGGGGCCGCATTTACGGAGGTGGAGGCTCTACGGCACCTCACAAGCAGTTACAAAGACACACACAAGAGCCAAAATATGAACCGCGGCTCTTACAACACAAAATTTACGGACTTACGACCTTAACGGCAGAACCGCGCGCACCTGAAACATTAAAAACACAATAAATACACATAAAAAATACATAAAAAGCTTACCCACAGTGAGGGGGGGGGGGGGGGCACCCAGGACCTCTGCAGGTGAAGTTCCACCTACATTTAAGTCCAAATTCCCGAGTTTAGAGACACGAAAATCCCCTAAGCGAGAGAAAAAATGGCCGCCAAAAAAACGAAAACGAGGCTACCCTAAAGCCACAAAACAACACCAAGCACAGACGGATTTTAAAAAAAGCTGTACGAGGTAAAGATACACTTTTAGTAAGAACGCTAAAACATCCACACCCGCGTACCACATACACATTCGCCGCCATTTCACAACACTAACTTACACAATGCGGAAGTACACAGCTACACTAACGGCTTTCCCTCGCGCACGCAGCCTATTTACGCTACACAATGCACACATTGCTGACACTTACACCTCAGCTCCACAACATATGCTGCAGGAACATCGAAAATGATTGTCAGCTCTTCAGCACAGTGCTTCCTGCATATATTACTTAGAAATAGGTAAAGTATATGAATTTATTAATTTATTAATTATTTCATTGCCATACAAAAATACATATACACAAAAAAAAAAACGTATCGCAATAAACACAAACCACATTCAACGCGCGCCTCACAACGAACACCAACGCTGCTCATACCACAAAAAAATACACCAGGGGACAGCCTTGCAATAAGCGCAAAAAGCAGATCAGCGCCGACCTTACAATGACAGCAAAAGCCCCTCTAATAACAAAAGAAGGCGCTCAGCGCAAGCCTTGCAATGAGCACCGAAGGTCCTCACGGTAAAAAAAGGTTTACATTATGTCTCAAACAGCATTTCTTGGCTTCCAAAATTTCATTTTTTGACGGGCAATTCGCTTGTAAAAAATAAAAACTATATTAAAAAAGACACAAATGAGGAGTAATGAATCACTAAAAACCCTCTCTGGAATAGCCTTATGTGCCCTCAGGATCAAAGCTGCAGCAACCCCCCGGGTCAGACCGCACACACACAGCCACACACCACTCTCCCTGGGACACACAACACAGACAAGGCAAATAAGAAACACAAATTACTCCACAGAAGGCCTTCCTGATGCCGCAGGAGCTGCAGAGAATGGAGCAGATGTGATCCAAATGCTGGCCAGCCTCGGAGTGAGGAAATGGCGCTGGTGTGCGCAAAATGCCCTGTCTGACTCCTCCCCGCGGCCTACCAGCCAATACGGGTCTCCAGTTGGTGTAATTAGAGCAAAATCTTTCTGTTTCGGATGTTTATAGTACTAAACAGAAGAGATGAAGCAGGCTTTAGGAGTGAAACACAAACTGGAAGAACTTCAGAGAATATATTTCACTTATAGCTTATCACTGGTTCTGCAATGGATTGAGTAAAGAGTTTTGTTTATCTTCTTTACATGCAGGGTACCCATTATTTGCTACATGTTTGAGACTTCCTCTGCAAATCAGCAGAAGAAATCAAGTAAAGATGCAAGAAAAACACAGGATATGACCGCCGATCATACCAGCTTGTAACATTGAAATAAAAAATTGGCAGCAACTAAAAACCAAACGACACATATTGTCTACCTATTATATCTACCTGAAGTATTTTTTTTAATTAATTCTGAATATGACACCATGCTTATTACTTTGAAGCCTGGCAATGTTGTTTGCCACACATTACGAGGCTCCCGCCCCCCCCCCCCACCCCCTTTCACTTGCTGGCCCCGCGATGAGCGCCTATGTTGCTCCTTGCGAACCTCTCACCCTCTCTACTTTACGGTCCTCGCGATAAGCAGCTTTCCTGCTCATGGAGGCCGCGGCATGCGCTAGTCGCACGTCCGTAAATTAGTCACTTAAGACGGGCCTTGCGATGAGTGCCTTTGGTGCTCATCGCGGGCCTCGGATTGAGCGATTTGGCGCTCATTGCGAGCCTCTTCCCACCCCCGTGTACACCACTCCCTCCCCTGTGTCACTTCCAACCCCCTCTTCCTCCTCCATGTCTTTTCCCCCCTCTCCTTCCCCTGTGTCTCCTTCCTCCATTCTCCCTCCCCTGTGTCTCATTCACCCCTCTGCCTCCTCTGTGTCTCTTTCCCCCCTCTCCCTCCTCTGTGTCTCCTTCCCCCCTCTCCCTCCTCTGTGTCTCTTTCCCCCCTCTCCTTCCCCTGTGTCTCCTTCTGCCCTCTCCCTCCCCTGTGTCTCCTTCCCCGATCTCCCTCCCCTTTTCTCCTTCCCCCATCTCCCTCCACTGCATCTGCTTTCCCCATCTCCCTCCTCTGTGTCTCTTCCCTTCTCTCGCTCCCCTGTGTCTCTGTCCCCCCATCTTCCTCCCCTGTGTCTGCTTTCCACTTCCCCTATGTCTCTTCCCCTCCTGCCTCCCCTGTGTCTATTTCATCCCCCTCCATCCCCTGTGCCCCCCCACTCTTTCCCCCTCTCCCTCCCCTGTGTCTCTTCCCCCGTGTTACTCCCGCCTTCTCCCTCCCCTGTGTCTCCTTTCTGCCTCCCTCTCCCTCCCCTGTGCCACCTTTCTCCCTCCCACTCCAGGCGTGCATGCCACGCGGCTGATGCCACTCATTACGCATCTTGCAGCACAATGTGTATGCGCAACTCGCAACTTGCGAGTTATAGTTGTAGTTATTGCAAGTTTGTCATAACTTTTAACATAGCGTTACCTACAAACTCGTAATTACCACAACTATTATATGTATATCGTTTATTAGTAATGCACCAACATATTCCGTAGCGCTATACATTGGTTAGGTTCCAGACAGAGATAAAAACAATATAAACACATTGCAACGAATGGAGGGCCCTGTGTTTGATCTTAAAATCCAGTGTCCATAGAGCTTTTCCCTACATACTTAAACCTGCTTGCAAGTAACAACTACTTGATCCTTGTGATCAGATATTTTTGCTTTTCCAGATAAGACCTGTTCTTTTCTCATATCAGACCCACTTGATTCCCCAAGTCCCATTTAACCTCTTCTACTGTTATATATGTATGTTTGATTAATATAAATATAAGAGAAAGAGAAACATGTAAAGTGTACACAAGAACACCTCCAGCCAGCAATATATGCATACAGATAGCACTATGTTCCCTTTCAATGCTGGGTGAAATCTTTGTTGTGTAATTTGCAGTCAGCAGGCAGCCTGAGGAAGGCACACTTCACAATCAGAAAACATCACAGGGTGCTTTGGGTTCTTGCTTTTCCTTCCTTTGACAACAGATAATGTATGAATTAGTCTCACAGTCTAGCCGTATAGAGCAGCCAGACATAACCCTTTATCAGCCTACATAAAAAGGCTGAATTAAAGGACGATAGCCTGAGCCCTTTGTGTGAGGGAGGGGAGTGGGTGGCATGATTATATGGAGATGAAGACATCATTAGGCCTAACTTCTCTTGGGACACCAGAGACGGAGCGTGGGCATCTTTGAAGACTGTCTTTGCTGATAACTCCTGTTCACACTTACAGGAAAGAAGAAGAGGAATAACAGAAAAATATAGTATCTGGTTCATTTAAATTTTGTAATTCGGCCAGGAAAATAAGCAGTCCCCGGATTTTTTGCAACATGGAAATATTATTTTTGAGAGTTTGTTCTAGTAGGTAATAGATACATCTAATTGGGAATATGCTATTAAAAGGTTAGAAGGCATGTTGTTTGTGTGCCATGTAAGAACACTTCTTTAGTCAAAGTTTAAGCATGCAAATTCATCATTCAAGTTATGGGAGGGTTATGGAGTTTGCTTACAGACTCATTACCATTAGTGGGAAGGTATCAATTGTGTTTTTAAAGCAAAATGAAAGCTTAGCTCTGCATTGTGGATTGTACTTAGCACTGATTAAACAAACTTTATGGAACAGGGTAAATTAGTAGTACAAAAGTGTCCTTTTATTGATTAGAAGTGTGCAGTGTATTCCTTTGTAGTATTTTCTTTTTTGCATCATTCAGTCATTTCCGACTTTCCGTGACCTCATGGACTGTAAACACACCAGGCACATCTTTATGTCCATGGCCATGGTGATCCACTTGGTATTCATGGCAGAGATATTGGAGTTGGTTGCCAGTTCCTTCTCCAGTGGGCCTCAGCACAGATCCTGGTATTCCTAGGAGGTCTCCCATCCAGGTACTGACCAGGCCCAACCCTGCATGGCTTCACGGTGGTGTGACCTTTTGGTTCCCTGACTGGAATCAAACCCAAGTCGACAGCAGTGAAAGCTTCGAATACTAATCACTGGACCACCAGGGAGGCCCCAATGTAGTATAGAGAATAATAATTGCTGGACAACATACAGAAAAATAATTGTTGTTCATAAAGACCCTCAGCAAGTTCAGAATATTTATTTGTGGGGTGGGGATTGGAAACCAATCTACTTGCTATTATTATAAATCTAATTTTTCATTTTAATAGTATTATTTACTGTGATTAAAATATATCATACACGATTTTACTGTAAATTAAATGATAATATCAGCTTTGTTGTAGCATCGCTGTAGTCTCGCTGCCCGCGTTACTGAGATTATAGTTAAATGGTTACATGTGCCCTCATTCAATTGCGATTTGGACAATTGAATAGGGCCCTAAATAAGCACATAGCATATTTTTTTTAAAGAAGTTTTTAGTTAGTGAAAACCTTGCTTTTGGATAGATTTTTACTAACTAAAAACTTCTTTAAAAAAAATATGTTATGTGCTTATTTAGAGGCCTATTCAATTGGCCAAATTGCAATTGAATGAGGGCCATAGTAATTAAGGTTGAAAGACGACATTAGTCCATCAAGTTCAACCTTTTTAGATCTCTTCTGATCTGCAATATGGGGATTAGTTGTTAATTGATGATGAAGGCTTAACAAATACAGCTTGCACCAGAGAAAACAGTGAATTTTGCAAACCCAGTGCTTGCCACCACATCCACCATTAGTACATTTAGGCCACTGACTTGTACTGAAACACACTGATTCCCAATAAAAACATAAATAGACTGCGTATGTATGCTATGGTCATGCGTATACAAAGTAAGACACTCTTTATGAGCTGCTGTGAGGTTTAAATACATGTGACACAGCAGGGGACACAGGCTTTTTGCATTGTTAAGTCTCTCCCTGACCTGGGCACAGTGGGGATCCAGGATGGCCCTGGTTACTTAAGGTCAAAGCATTTCAAGGTCCCAGAACGTGTACATTTTCCAGGTTACTGTGGGAAATTGGTTTTAAAACCTCATCACCAACACATATCCAGATAAGGTTAATAAAAATTCTTCCACAGCATACTTCCACAGCTGTATAGTCCATTACCCACAAGCATCTCTGTCTCTGCACAATAAAATGTCCTATGAAAAGCATGTTTTCCTCTTTCCCTGTTGGCGAAAGCGGAGCCTGCAGTGTGTTTTTTGGAAGCCAGTAAGCTGATGTCGTATATTTATCAGATTTGAAAGATATAGAGCAGCTCAATGCTGGGCACAGGCTGATGGAAATTGTTTGTCAGCTTCTGAACATATTTGTACCCCACAATGTTTATGTTTAAATGTTGCTGGCATAGTCCTTTTCTTTGTTTTTATTGTAAATTTGAGGGACCTGAAGGGACTTACTCTCATTTGCAACTTAACACTATTTAAACTTTAGTAACATTGAGTTCATATATATGGTTTGTTCTACAGCTCAGGCATTAGGCATAGCCAATCATCACCACCTAACAATACATTTACACTAAGCTTTCATGAAGTTTGGATGTGCTAAATTGCCAAAGTAAATGTAAAACATAACAATAATTAATTCTTACATGAATCCATTGCATCCTTGAATCCTTTTTAAATAATGTAAAGAAAAATTCTATGAATATTTGTCTGTCAACATCCAACATTTGGCATCAAATGCAACATGGTCATGGTCTTTGAGGCAGAGATAATTTTATTGTCTAAATGGGCATATGAGAGGGTGCATGCTAGGAATAAGTCCGGCAAATATGACTTCTGGTTAGTCTATTACAGGGAAACAAGCCATTATAATAATAACTTGCTAAACAATTGTTTGTAGGTAGGATGGCACTGGCCTTCAATGCATAACAAGGTGATAATTAAATTAACTCAGCCTTTTATTAACATTTTTAAACCTTTCTGGCCATTGTTTACACCATACAATATTCAAATTATTGATGGTCAATGTAAAAGTGAATTGGTCATTAGCCATTATAACTATGCTTATGTCTTCATAGATAAATAAGATTAGGGAAGTGTAAATATGTATGTGAAGGTTATGAATGTGTCTAGTTGTCTAGTTGCTGCTCCATGTTTGAGGAGACAGGGAGCTGCTATTCGGAGCTTTTAATCAAGACCAAAAATCATTCAGATATAAAGATAAACATAAAAAAAAGATGATGTGCTTTATCTCACAAAAGTACCTTTAGTTAAGTGGTACGTCTTCATTTTTTTCCCCAATTGTTCATTTAAATAATTTATCATCCTCTTTCTTCAGTTACTCTTCCAGTTATACTTCCATATGCATATAAACAGCAGTCAGTTTAGAGATATGCAGTAAATTCAAATAATTTGAAAAAGCCCTGATCAATACTCACTATAGTACATACTTTACTGTGAATATGTTTTAAAGATGCACTGCAGTGTTAAAACATGTGGTAAAGCAGATAGGGATTAATCAGTGTATTTGTGAGGTAAAAGTGACAGAATTGTATTTGTGGGTGTTGGGAGGCATCAGGAGTCTATCAAGAACTGAAATAAAGCTTGAGTAAAGTGTATATGTGAAACGGGAGTATTTGAGTGTATTACATTAGTGGTGGGAAAGAATCATGGAGGTCACCAGTACATGACAGGAGCTGGGATCTAGGAAGGTAGTTTACTGTGACATATTTGAGTGATTGTTCAGTGACATGGTAGTAGTAACTTGGGATATCCCAAGATTCAGTTCTAGGCTACCCTCCTCTTCTCCATCTATACATCCTCCTTTGGTACCCTAATTAAGTATTTTGGATTTCAGTATTATCTATATTCAGATGACTCTCAAATCTACCTTAGAGCACCAGATCTATTTCCCCTCTATTCTTGCAGAAGTTGCCAACTGTCTCTTAAATATCCTTCTAGATGTCCGTCTATTAATTCAAGTTTACAAAATCTTGTAATTTTCCCCTAAAAACAACTCCAAAATACATCACTATCTTACACAAGACACAACTACATTTCTAATTCATTCTCTCATCATATCTCAACTGGACTACTGCAACTCTCTCCTTGCTAGCCTCCCCATCACTTGTCTGTCTCCACTCCAATCTATAATGAATGCCTCAGCTAGACTTATCTATCATACTCAACACATCTCTATCAGTCACTCCACTGGCTTTCCATAGAATTTAAATAACAATTAAAATCATGATCCTAACGTATAAAGCCCTCAACAACTGCTCGCCCCCTTATATCTCTATTCTTATCTAAAAAGACTCTCTCAACCGCCCTCTTCACCCTGCTAACTACCTTCTTCTTTCCTCCTCTCTCATCATCTCCTCTCCCGCCTTTAGGACTTTTTTCGTGTTGCCTTTATTCTCTGGAACTCCTTGCCTTCGATCCACTAGACTATCCTCCTGTTGGTCCTTTAAGGTGGGAAAAAGGGAAAATTGCTATTTTCCGAGTGTAGATTTGCTGTATTTTTCCAATAGAAATAGACTCACTCTTCAGCGCTACATTTTTTTTTTTTACATCATAGTTTTACTGAATAAATTTACAGAAAATGGGCCATGTATTATTTAAAAACGCTTTTACCTTTATAGTATTTGCAAGGGGGATATAATGGTTACCCTTGAATGAGGAGATGCTAATTACATTTCCTAGAGTTTGCGGGCCTTTAGATGGCCAGACGTGTTTGAGCCAATTTGTGACTTACTAAAACCATTTTTTTTTTACCAAAATAAAGCAAAAACAGACACTGTTGTAATATTTATTGAAATATTTATAGTGACCCATAGTAACTCACAATGCAAAGACAACTACTCTGGTATATCATCTGGGAACCGTCTGTGCTTTTATTTGTCCTGCAGTTTATCTGTTGTTACTACGTGTAATATATTTGTTGAAAGGTAAGGTTGTGGTCTACTGACCTCCCATTTGTGTTAGACCAGTTGCTAAGTAAAACAGCACCGGTCAGCTGTGTGTAGTATCCTCTGTGTATTTTAAAATCTGATTTATTTTCATTTCACAGAAGCCTTATGAGTAAGCTATGAGTAAGCTATTTTGTAATCTGAACCATTCTTGCTTTTCTAATTTTCTCTTTTATGATCATTTATCATTGAAACTTTAGGCTGTGCTAGGAAGGAATATATTCAAATTTCTGAACAATACAGAGCTTATATAATTGGGTTTGAAATAGTGGTTTAAATCAATTGTAAACTGTAATTTTAATACATTTTGCAATTCAATCAAAGCTATTTTATTCAAGTTTTCACTAAATTCAAATAAAAACATCTTGGCAAGTTGCAATTCATTTCCCCAAGTGGTTACATATGTTGCTATTCAAACAGATATCACTCACTTAGGTTAAACAGCAAGTATTTTCGGATCTTTCCTGTTAACTGACCTCCAGCAGTGTCGACCATCGGCCACTAGGTAGCGCGGCCGAGATTTCAGTGAATTTCTTGTTAGTGAAACTCTTATCATCTGCCAGTAACCTAAACCTTAACCTTAACCCCAACGCCTCAACCTAACCCCAAATCATATCCCCTAACATCTAACCCTAGCACCTAACCCTAACACCAAACTCTAATCCAAACCCCTAACCCCAAACCCTAACACCTAACCCTAACACCTAACTTTAAACCCTAACACCTAACCCTAATAGCTAACTCTAAGCCCTAACCATAACCTGTAACACCTAGCCATAATCCCAAACCCTAACCACTGCTGGAGGAAAAGTCGGTATTTTCTTCTAATTTTCTAATATTGCTTTCAAATAACCATGTTAAGGATGCTCCTTTGAAGAACCAGTTGTGATTACAGGGAAATTAGTTTTAGTACAACTTTACATTATTATTTATTACCAGCAATTATGCTTTTTTGTGAGATAAGCCATTTGTTTGTTTAGCTTCAGTTATGTAAAATTGTTTTTCAAATTGACCTTAGGTGTAAATTGTACATCTCTTTGGAATAAATTTCAATAGAATTAGATGGAAAACATATCTGCACTCAAGGTCCCCTCCCAGGTACTAATCCATTTTAACATAATCAATATTAGAGTTAATAAATATAAGACTTGTCTTTTTTTTGTGCTTTTAATACATTTAGTCCTTTAGCCCTATCAAATTCTTCATAAGAGCATAGTTTAAAAATGTGAGTTTATTTAATATGTTATTATGTTGCCCATAATATAATATAATTAATGATTAATCAATCAAAAACAAACACCATTCAATGCTCAGGCTTCCACTTTTGAGAAACATTTGAAAAAAACTAATATTCTTTGCCAGAAGTTCCAAAACTGTGATCTGGTGAACTACAAACAAAAAAAAAAATAGGAAACACAATTAAAATAAATAAGACAATATACTAAATAAATGTTTAGATCAGTGTTTTACAGATGTGTAGATGTAGAGAGAGTCATTGTTTCAAAGACCACATGCTCCAAATGTATTTGGGGTAAATTAAGTCAAGGTCTAGAGTCCATAATTTTTTATGTATACGAGTACAAATATTTTAATATAATGGCATATAAAAAGGGCCAGGAAGCAAGGGTATGTAGGCAATGACACATAGAGAAAGGTTACAATATATATAAAAAAGGTTTATTTAAGGATATAGAAGCTTTATGAGGCATATGTAAAAAATGTATTAAGCATGTGAAGGTCTGGAACAAATAGGTTCAGACCCATGTCCTTCTATTGACTACCCTTGGCTTAAGGCATCACACTGTTCTGCTGTTCTAGTGATCTACCGAGACTATCAGCAATTTTCAGATGGTTTACCAAGTAGTTTTAGGGGAAAAATGCTGAATGCTGCTTTAAGAACACTATAATATAATATTGCATACATTAAATATATTAATATTATTATATTGCTGTTATACTTTTATAAAATTATTATTAATATTTAGTAGTAGTAGTAGTATTTCTCTTCCACTTCCTTTGAACCTCATCCCTCCCATCTCCTCCAACTCTCTCCCCCTTCCTCTACCCCCTCTTCAATTCTCTGCCCCTTTCTCCCCATCCCATCTCCTCTTTTGTCATCCTCTTCCCCTTAACCCAAAATCTTTCCACTTCCTCTGCCCCTCACCAAATCCCCTTTCCTCTGGACCCCTAACCTCCTTCCACTGTCCCCATTCTCTGTCAGACCTTGCTCTATTTCTACCTCTTCTAACACCTCAGAATATTATTAATCATACTAGCGAATTGCCCGTCAAAAAATGACGGCAATGAAATTGTAAGGCAGCTAATGCTGTTTGGTGTGTACTGAAATCTATAATACATTAATAAATTAATATACTTTACCTATTTTGAAGCATTGTGTTGAAGAGCTGGCAATCTGTTTTGATGTTGCTGCTGCATTAGTGGTGTGGAGCTGCTATGTAAGCATGCTGAATGTGTGCATTGTAATACTGTGTGTGCGCGAGACCAAACCGTTAGCGTAGTTGTTTACTTCCGCATTGGCGTAAAATGGCGGGTAATGTGTGGTATGCATCTTAACGGAATATCCGTAGGTCGTTTGTGGTGTTTTGCGAGTTTCTTGTGGTGTTTTGCGTGTTTAGAGTGCTGTAGCCTCGTTTTCGTTTTGTTCGGCAGCCATTTTTTCTCTCGCTTAGCGAATTTTTTAGTGTTGAAACTCTTTTATTTTTAGTTAAATTAAGGTGTAAGTTGTTTTTTTTTGAGGTCCTGGATGCTCCCTCTTGCTGTAGGTAAGCTTTTTATGTATGTGCTGTGTGTATTTATTGTGTTTTGAATTTTGTAATGTTCACGAGTTGCGTCCGATTGTTGCGAGGTCGTAATGTGTGGTAACGTGTCTCGTATGTTGTTTGCGTTGCGAGGTAAAGTTTGCAAGGGTCGTAGTTGGTGTGTCGTGTTGTTTGCGTTGCGACGTAAAGTTTGCGAGGGTCGCAGTTGCTGGCAAGGAGCGCCTTCGGCGCTCCATGCCAGCAACTGAGGCCCTCGCCCGCGGCCCTCGCTACGCAAGCATGAGCAACAGCTCTGGCTGGCTCGCCTGCTCACAACTATATATGTGATGCTCTCTTTTTTTTACAAGATTTTGTTTCAGTTGTCATCCCAGGCCTTAATGAATATATTTACTTTATTCTCCTCCACAAACTTAACTGAGAACCTATTCTATGAATCTACCACTCATTCTGTAAATTAGCACTAAATCCACCAGATAATAAGCTAGTACTTCTTTTCACATCCCATACTGAATCTGTTAATATAAATAATTATCAGTTGGTTGAATGGTAAACTAAAAGAGAGAGGGAGAGACAAAGGAGAAAGTAAAGGGAAGGAGAGGGGAGAGGCAGAAGAGGAGGGAGTGATGGGGGGACAAGAAAATTAAAGGGGGAGAGAAAAAGGGAGAAAGAGGATGGAGGAATATAGGGAGAGAGAGGAAAGGGGAGAAGAAAGAAGAGCTGAAAATGGGTCATGGAGCTTTAGGGTAAGTGGGGGAGTGGGGAGGACCATGAGGGTCTGCAAGGGAAGGCAGGGCCAAGGCTTCCAGGGTGGGCTGCCAGGAGTCATAGAGGGCCATGGGAGGGCTAGAGAGTGCCGTTGGAGGGCCATATGGGTTAGAGAGGGCCACGGGGGGCAATGAGAGTCATAAAGAGCAGTAGAAGCCACAGGATCTGCATAGGTTAGGTGGACGGGGCCAGGTAAAGGCCACAGGAGGCCTCTGAGGTCCCCCCCGAACGCGAAGGACCTGGTGCAGCAGTACTGGTAGTAGCTCCACCCCTGCTCTATGTTCCTCACCCATGTTCAGCATGACATATTTTACCTAGAAATGCGTTTGTGTTATTATTCTTAAACAATCTCCTTTAAGTGCTGGGTATTGTTATGTCAGGAATTAAAGGGTATGCGACTTTCCCTTAGGGGAAAGGAATGGAAGTCTTGTGTTTTCATTACACTATGACCAGCTAAGGATCATAGAACCAAGTGCTGGTCGGATGATGCCTAGGGGGAGTCTGGCCTGTTTCCAACGTGTAGGCTTGTGACAGAGGAGTGAAACCTACTGTGAGATGGAAAGCATCTGGAGAAAGTATACGAGGAGAATGTTGACTGTTTTTTATAACCAGTTAGTATAAACTTACACTAGGTGAGACCATGGTAACCAACAAGGATGGTGGGCCATCAATGTTGTTTTGGATCCAGATGTCGATTATCGTCTGTGGAACAGCTCTTGGGGAATCTTCAGCCTAGCTGTCTCGGATATTGTAGAAGAGACAAAATTGATACATTTTGCCATATATTTTTTTAAAGGTTTAGTCTGTTTATGTAGCAAGGAGAGAGAGTGGAATCCGTCTGCTCCCAACATCTGGCCCTGATCAGAGAAATAACCCACACGCTGGCAAAGGGTGGGGACAGAGGTCTTATTTAATTATGCGTACAAAGATAAATTCAGACCCCCTTGGAGTCTAGTTGAGATGGAAGACATCATTGCTATTGCAGTTAATTTCCCTGCCTATATTATGTCCAGACACACTTTATGATTTAAAGCCGGGAAATAGATACATGTGTAGCACAGAGATTGGAATGTATTACTGAGATAATCTAATTTATAGAGGAAAACACTACTTATTGCTGGGTTTTAATGTGAATAAACAATTCAAATTAATTTAGAAAACAGCACCTCAATTGTCCTGATTGAAAAAATGTGACCCAATGCATGTAAAATGGACTGAACATATGACTTCCAGTCTGTATTTTTCTGAAACTTGCATTTGTATAATTTCACAGTCATAAAGACAAAACAATATCACTCCAAAACAAGTAAAAAAATCATTACAACTGACAATATATTGCAGTAGCTTTGCTTCTAAAGTAAATCATTTGTGATATCCACTGTTTTTCTATGTGGTTCTGTATGCTAATTTGTGGCAAAGTGTGACCTTTTAGGAAAAAAATGTGAAATAGTGTGGTTGATCAGTTTTAGCACACTATGGGCCTTATTCAATTGAGCTATTGTTGGTTAATGTAGCCCGTAATGTAGCCCATAAACTAATTTGCTATTCAATTGGAGTCTTTTAGCTACCCGCAAACAATCTGCGGGTTACAGGCTAAAAATCCCTGCAGTTGTCAAAATCATAACTCAGACCCATTTAAGCCTTTGATCTTTCAAGCTGTAAATGTTACAATCACAAATCGGTATTCAATTGTTACAGTTACACAAGCCCGCAAATGTTTTCACAGGAGCCAATATCTTTTATTAATACTTCTACTGTATGCTTGTTATTATATTTGAGGATATAGAATTATTTCTAACATAATTTCATACTTTTACAAATGTTTGCTTTATCTTGCCTGGCTCTCCTTTCCATTCCCCGTTGTATGGCTTGCATAATTTGCCTATGTCTCCTCCTTCCCACATGTCTTAGCCTTTCCTTTCTTTTAACTGCACTCTCTCTCTCTCACACTCATATCTCTCCCTGTTCTATCTGTCCCTCACACCATACTTTCATTGTTTTTCTTTTAGTCCCAATTGTTACCTGAACCCAGGTCTCACTAGGTCTTACTGCTTACTCTGGAATTCTGGGAGCACTGCCCTCCCTCCTGGCCCTTCACCCTACCACCCCATTTCAGAGCCATGGGAATCACCTGACTTTCCTATTTGCATATGTTATCTCACCACTAGGGGCAGACAACATATTACATGCTAGAGCCCTCACCTCTGTTCCCCTCTCTTTCCCACTAAATTAAAAACCTTTCTAACTTTCACTTTCTTTCTTACCCTTGTTATTCCTTATCTGTTTACTCTTCCCCCATTTTCTGCCTCTTCCATTCCCTTTAGATTGTAAGTTTCCAGTCTTGTAGGGTGCTTTTGGAAAAAAGCACTTTCTGCAAAGATTCTAAGCTCAAAACAGGGTCCTCCATTTTTGGAAGTTTGTTAATACTGTATTTTCCTTGTTTCATCCCCTGTATAGTGCTGCGGAATATGTTGGCGCATTACAAATAAAAGTTAATAAATAAAAAAATTAAAAAAAGTTAATGGCAAATATAGAAGATAATCTTATGGCTACCAGATAGGTTTCACAAGGGGGTTAATCATCTGATCGTAGCACTGTAAATGCAAATAAAATATCAATACTGCACTTTAAATGACGGGGAAAGCAATGAAAGACATTCAAATTAATTGCACAACAGTCTCAAGCTCGCAAATCTACTATCAAAAATTGTTTTGTTCAAATTTAATTTCTGTGTTATATCAATCTCGGGAATCAAGGAGTTAATACATATCAGGCCACCCACATGGACTAGAACATTTCCTTCATTAATTTGTATTATTTTGTACATTGCCGGATTGCAAGTCCAATCGCATATCGGACTTCTAAATGCTAATTGATTGACGTTTAAACTCCATGTTTTTATGATGTCATGATGACGGTTTCATTTACTATTGGCTCTTTCTAAATCGGTAGTTACAGCCTTGCTTAATTGATCATGATCTGAAATGCTATTACGACTTCATAGTTTACGGTTTGGGCTTGGGCTTATATAGCTCATATGAAGAACCAGAACCATTATTAGGGCCTCCATCCCTGACCCTGGTCCAAAAGGGTGAAGGCTATCAATCTAAGAGGTATCAGTGTCAGCATACCTCCACACCTGTCCACTGTAATGGGGTACTATACCTGTGCCCCCAAACTGATTCTAAAAAAGAGATTACCAGTTAAAAAATATAAAAAACTATTTGCAAAATATGTATTCTGACCCTCCATGTTCCAACATTGTTAAAGGATTATTATCCTTTGTTTGTAATGCGCTAACATTTTCGATTGTTCAGTTGTTCAGTCATGCTAGACTCTCCGTGACCCTATGGATTGCAGTATGCCATGTCTGGTTGGGCTTATCCATAAGATTATCTTGGCAAAGATACTGGTGTATGTAGCCAGTTCTTTCTCCAGTGGTCCGCTATTTGTTTGATCTCTCTGCTATGAGCTGCCCATCTTGGGTGACCCTATATGGTATTGCTTATAGCTTCATTGAAGTACACAACATATTCCATAGCACTATACAATTTTAACACATTGCAAAAAAATGGAGAGCCCTGTTTTCAAACTTAAAATCACACGTTCATAGATGCCCTTGTATCTTCATCTTTGACCCTTCATATAGGCTAATCCAAAACACCCACATCTCAAAAATAAAAATGAAAAATATTAGCTGAACAGGGCACAATGATTATTTTAGCCCATTTAAGCTCTTTTATAGACCTCACATAGTCCCTCCTCCGTTGATGCTACCATCTACTGTAGATCTTATAATATAATTCTCTATAATTAACATATTTTATATACACTGCTCAAAAAAATAAAGGGAACACTAAAATAACACATCCTAGATCTGAATGAATTAAATATTCTTATGAAATACTTTGTTCTTTACATAGATGAATATGCTGACAACAAAATCACACAAAAATTAAAAAAATGGAAATCACATTTTTCAACCCATGGAGGTCTGGATTTGGAGTCACCCCCATTATGAAAGTGGAAAAACACACTACAGGCTGATCCAACTTTGATGTAATGTCCTTAAAACAAGTCAACATGAGGCTCAGTAGTGTGTGTGGCCTCCACGTGCCTGTATGACCTCCCTACAACGCCTGGGCATGCTCCTGATGTAGTGGCGGATGGTCTCCTGAGGGATCTCCTCCAAAACCTGGACTAAAGCATCTGCCAACTCCTGGACAGTCTGTGGTGCAACGTGACGTTGGTGGATGGAGCGAGACATGATGTCCCAGATGTGCTCAATTGGATTCAAGTCTGGGGAACGGGCGGGCCAGTCCATAGCATCAATGCCTTTGTCTTGCAGGAACTGCTGGTACACTCCAGCCACATGAGGTCTAGCATTGTCTTGCATTAGGAGGAACCCAGGGCCAACCACACTAGCATATGGTCTCACAAGGGGTCTAAGGATCTCATCTCGGTACCTATTGGTAGTCAGGCTACCTCTGGCGAGCACATGGAGGGCTGTGTGGCCCCCCAAAGAAATGCCACCCCACACCATTACTGATCCACTGCAAAACCGGTCATGCTGGATGATGTTGCAGGCAGCAGAACGTTCTCCACAGCGTCTCCAGACCCTGTCACGTCTGTCACATGTGCTCAGTGTGAACCTGCTTTCATCTGTGAAGAGCACAGGGCGCCAGTGGCAAATTTGCCAATCTTGGTGTTCTCTGGCAAATGCCAAACATACTGCACGGTGTTGGGCTGTAAGCACAACCCCCACCGGTGGATGTCGGGCCCTCATACCACCCTCATGGAGTCTGTTTCTGACCGTTTAAGCAGACACATGCACATTTGTGACCTGCTGGAGGTCATTTTGCAGGGCTCTGGCAGTGCTATTCCTGGTCCTCCTTGCACAAAGGCCGAGGTAGCGGTCCTGATGCTGGGTTGTTGCCCTCATACGGCTTCCTCCACATCTCCTGATGTACTGGCCTGTCTCCTGGTAGCGCCTCCATGCTCTGGACACTACGCTGACAGACACAGCAAACCTTCTTGCCACAGCTCACATTGATGTGCTATCCTGGATGAGCTGCACTACCTGAGCCACTTGTGTGGGTTGTAGACTCTGTCTCATGCTACCACTAGAGTGAAAGCACCACCAGCATTAAAAAGTGACCAAAACATCAGCCAGAAAGCATAGGAACTGAGAAGTGGTCTGTGGTCACCACCTGCAGAATCACTCCTTTATTGGGGGTGTCTTGCTAATTACCCATAATTTCCACCTGTTGTCTATCCCATTTGCACAACAGCATGTGAAATTGATTGTCACTCAGTGTTGCTTCCTAAGTGGACAGTTTGATTTTACAGAAGTGTGATTGACTTGGAGTTACATTGTGTTGTTTAAGTGTTCCCTTTATTTTTTTGAGCAGTGTATTTTCCTGTAACCGAGAAAGCTGTAGACCAGATGTCTAATGGAATATTATTTTTAAATTTGTTTTCCTATTTTAGCATTACTTTTTTTTTTGCTCCTTTACTTTTTTCTTAATCAGTTTATATGATTTTGATATCAAGTGACTTTTATTTTGGTTTAGGATCAATTCTTCCGAATCTGATAATAAATAAAAATGTAACTAGAACGTTACCTTTCCTGAGCAGCGATGAGATGACAGAAGTTGAGGCAACTCCAATTCTGGTGATCAAGGTATTTTTTGTCCCTTTCCCAATGATACACCAGCACTCAATTTAGCAAAGAACTTGTCTAATGTTGTCTGTTTCTATCTGTTTTTTAAACTTTTGTGACTAATATTGGATTTTTGAATGAATATAAACTTTTTTTGCCTAAACAATGTAACTAATATTGGATTTGACAAATATAGGGCTGATGAATATAGAAGTTTCAACTGTATGTCGTAGGAGCTATCAATATTTGTTATTAATAAGAAGTGTGTTTGTGTCACTCTGTGACCACATAGACAACAACAACACACCATGCTGATCCACTTGGTATTCATGACAGAGATACCGGAGTGGATTGCCAGCTCCTTCTCCAGTGGGCCAAAGCATACAGCTCCTGGTATTCCTAGGTGGTCTCCCATCCAAGTACCTGGCTTCAGGGAGGTGTGACCTCTTGGTTCCCTGACTGGAAACGAACCCAGGTCACAGCTTCACCAGATAAGGGATGACTAAGCATCTGCCCAGGGATCATGCATCTGCACCAATAAAATCCTCAAATTAAGGCCCCTGGAATCAAACCTAGGTTGCATCGGTGAAAGCACTGATTCCTAACCACTGGACCACCCTGAAGTAGCTTGTATTAAAGAAATAATTTAAGACACATGATCTAGACAAGAGGCATTTTTAGGCCCATTCAGATGTGTGTGTGCTCCTATGCACAAGTCACTTCTCCTTTCCCCATCCTAAAATGACCACACATAGTATAAGAGTGTTTATGTATGTATACAGTATCAGATACTCTTATGGACAGAAATGTCCCTACATGTAGACATTTCTGTGTTTATGCACACACTATGATATGCACCGCTCCGGCTCCTTCATGTTACGTGGCTGCTCTAGGCCTTGTTTTTGCAAATACCAGACTTAGCAGGTGGATATCACCAAATCAATGAAATCAATTAAAAGCATCCAATAGTAAAAATCTTAAACATCAAAGTTATTAGTAGATAGTATTGCAGTGAAGCACACACATGTTGTGCTGACTGTATTCCTTTTAAGATAAACTTAAGAGACAAACTATCTCCTTTATTAAAGTCTGTTCTGGGCAGTGATACCAAATCAGACATTACAGTAAACAAAACAAAACGAGACATGTCTAAAATAAGACAGGTTTTGAATTTCCTGATGGCTCAGAAGCTTTTGGAAGAATCAGATAAACTGTCTGCAAATTGGTAAGCCTGGAGTGACAGCAGACAACATTATAACATCTGGGGGAAGGAAACAACATATAGAGGCTTGTTCACTGCATGGAAACACTTGGTGCAGAAGACATACTATATCTGTATTTTGACATAACTATGTACAGATAACAGTAATGGTGGGTCGTGTGAGGTGAACTGGGGGATTAGAACATCTTGCAAAATGTAGCGCTAATGTATTGTCTTTTTAACAGGCAGGGCAATGAGAAAGTCTTAGGAAAGCAGAGGGTCAAAAATATTGAAAAAGAAAGGCAGCAGACATGTAGGCAATGGTCACTCATTTGATAAGACAACCCTAGCATAATGGGCATATTTAGATTTTATGGCGCCCTAGGCCCATTCACATTTATGTGCCCCATTTATTTGAGTGCACCCACACTCCAGTTATTACTCCTCCTATCCCCTTGCTGTATCTCAAATGATCAGTTTATGAATATTTATGTGTATCAGTACACTTACATACAGAAATGATCAGTGTATGAGTGTTTATGTGTATCAGTGCACTTACATACAGAAATGATCAGTTTATTAGTATTTATGTGTATCAGTACACTTACATACAGAAATGATCAGTTTATGAGTATGTATGTGTATCAGTGCACTTACATACAGAAATGATCAGTGTATGAGTATTTATGTGTATCAGTACACTTACGTACAGAAATGATCAGTTTATTAGTATTTATGTGTATCAGTACACTTACGTACAGAAATGATCAGTGTATGAGTATTTATGTGTATCAGTACACTTATGTACAGAAATGATCAGTTTATGAGTATTTATGTGTATCAGTACACTTACATACAGAAATGATCAGTTTATTAGTATTTATATGTATCAGTACACTTACATACAGAAATGATCAGTTTATTAGTATTTATGTGTATCAGTACACTTATATACAGAAATGAAAAATATACAGAATTCAAACTAACATGAAATGCAGATAGCATAGTTTAGACTGTAAACCTCATTGGCTGGCAAAGGACAAGACCCCACGAGCAGTTAAAATAACTGAATAAATTTTTTTGGGCTCCAAGTTTATTTTAAAAAAGAAAACACAATATGGCACATTATCAAATACCCTCTTTCTGAGGCAAAAAAGAAAATAATCATCCTTAACTGAAGCAGGAGTATTTCATATAGGGTAGTGTATTCTAAAGGGTGTGGCCACATAATTAATTAGCATTACATAACAGTATATAGAACATATATTGAGATTGTTACCGTTTCAGCTGACATTCAGACAACCAAGATGGAAGGCTTAGGGCGTTGCTTGCGCATTATATAGTTTCACCCAATCTCAGAGCTCAGGGCTAGTTTTACCATAATCTCCTGTTCGGGTCAGTGTGGCTCCAAGAGCCCGGTGATCACTCTACTTTATGTTGGTTTTGTACTGAAACACACAATGACAAGAACTTTTAAAATCAAATGTGTATTCTTTCAAAGCTATTAAATTACCTATGAAAAAATAATAAAATCCTAGCTTCCATTCAGAGCCTACCTCACTTCTTGGCCCCTCTCTATGAGGTGTGCAGCTAGGCCGCTACTACCTAAACATAACCAACCTAACAAGTGATTGAGACACTGCCAACCTTGCAGTGTCCTCACAGCCTTCTGTGTTGGTCTCTTCTGTGTCGCTCAGCCTCCTGACTTGCTGTCTCTTACAGTCTCTGCATACTACAGACTGGGTCTCTCAGCCTCCTGACTTGCTGTCTCTTACAGTTTCTGCATACTACAGACTGTGTCTCTCAGCTTCCTGACTTGCTGTCTCTTACAGTCTCTGCATAATGAAGACTGGACTATCACGCAACCTTCACTTCATCTGTGTTTCAGTATTCAAGATGATCGGTAACATCCAATCTCTGGTGATATACATCTAAACTCTGTTGTTGTGTCTATTATGGTTTTCTCCAAGATGGCTGCTCCTTCCTTTGGTGGCACTCAGCATCTTTTTCTTTTCTGAAATTCCTGTCTTTTAGAGTGTGCAACATTTCAAGGTTTTCATTCATCTAATTGGAAAAATAAATATTTATTTTTTTCAACTAAATAAGGCTAAAATAGAAAATGATTTATTTTAGTAAATATCCAAGAAAAACATGTGGATTTATGCTCAAGCAAGTACAATATGTTGGCGTTTCTCACTGGTGTGGCATGACTGTTAAATTTTCTAAGTTATTCTGTGCCGCCTATTCACTAAAGTATGAATAATCTGCTTCATAGAAAACCTTAGGGATGTGAGAAGTCTCTCCTCACTAGTGTGGAACCCCTCACCCTATTCAATTGAATACTAGGTATATCAGCATTTTAAAGTGTAATAATACTGCATCCTAATCATAGAACATCCACCTCTTTCAGGTCATCTCACCTCCTCCATTCTTTTGCAATGTGTTAATATTGTATTTAGATTTGCACTTAAAGTCATATCCAAGATTCCTGGATTAATACATTTCTGCAATCCTTAGGCAAAAAGCAGTTTATGTGTATGAAGCACATCTCATAAAACATTTTATTTTTTATTAATAACTACAAATCCTTCTAATGACTATGTTGACACCTCCAGGGGGTGTCCACACATGCATCGGACCCCCCCCCCTCCCACACACACACACAAATCAGCATGCAGCAGCAGAGGAGCAATATTAAACCACTATTTACCTGCTGTTGCTTGCTCAGCCTATCTCCTTGTAGCTTCCTGTCTCTATGTCATCAGCAATACATAGAACATATCAGTGATACATTACATATCCCAGGCTGCTTTACAGCACAAACAGAAGCCCTAGAGTTTAAATAAAAAGCTTCAGCTAACCCGCTGGCCAAAACTAATTATTTTAAATCTGATGCTAAATTAGCCTGAGTTTAGAGGGTGTTAACCCTGATTTCCAAATGTCAGAAATTATGTTGGGATGTTTTCATGCAAAAAAATGTTTGCATACTCTACTAATTATCCTCTATTAGATACATTCATAATCCAGCTGACTTAGATATGCCTTTAACTCCTGTGTAGCACTACAGGATGTATTGCTGTGTTACAAATAAAGGATACTAATAATAATAATAATAATAATAAACATAAATAATAACCTCCTCCATGATCTCTCTTCATCCATTACCTTCTCTCACTTAATTATAACTCTCTACTAACTTACCAAACTCACAATCATATTATGCTCCATCCCTCATCCTGTTCCGTATATGCCAAACTCCCAGAAGAAACAATCTCACCTCCAAGATATATGATTGTTTGAATAACCAACAGTTGGAAGTTTGAAGACATTCTTGCAGATCCTTCACATGAGCTATTGCCTTCCAACAGCTCATCTGCTACAGCCAGGTGGAAATGACTTTACCTTGGTAACATAATTACTTATATAGTAGTCAGGCTTTATGATGTCATCCATTGTGACCTCAGAATGTAATGATCTTGTCTACATGACAGTTTGGCCCAAAGGGCCTGGTGAGCTCATTACTTTATGTAGGTTTTGTGCTGAAACAAGTGGCAACTGGATTAAATCAGATTTTTCACAACTAAAAACACCAGAGAAGAAATTAATAAAAATCTAGCTCCCATTCAGAGCCCATCCCACCTCTTGGCCCCTCTCTAAAGGATGGGATGCTGGGCCACTGCCACCTTATACATGACTGAAGATAACATCTCTCTTGAGGCCACAGTCCTTGTTGTAGTGTACTCAAAAACTCCTGGCTTGCTCTCCATTATAGTCTGTCAGTCTCCCATCGGCCCTCCATTGGATTCTCTCAGCCTCCTGGAGTAGTGTCTCCTATAACCTGAAGACTCTGTTCACTTCAGGCCAGACAATCTTGAAGCCTGCACCTGCAACCTCTTAACTGTTTATGCCTTTACACAGCTCAGCAATACTTAATCTCTGGTCCTGCCACATCACATATACATCTCTCTGGTGATATAAATCCATTACCCATAACAGTTTCTTTACACGTTTCCGATTCTCTCCAAAATCACTGCTCCTATTATCTAAATCCTTCCATCAAGTTCTAACAGCAACATTCAACATCTTGTTTTTTGGAATACTCCTTTTGTAGATGTGTTATAATCAGAAATATAACAAAATGTTTACTTTTTCAACTAAATAAGAGGATATGGGCCCATTCCAATCTTTTACTCATACAGGCAGGGTGCAAGTTCCAAAGTAACTTGCGAACTTATGTGTCATGGACCCCTCTTCCAGTTTCTGGATCTGAGCCCATTAAAGGACAGATGGCTTGACTCCAGCCACTCCATTATATTGTAATCGGCTTTAACTATTATTTGACAAATAAGCTAAGTACATCTCTGATGCGCTAGGCAGGATGTGTAGGATGTGACAGAATGTGTATTAGAATGTAGCCCTATTGTTCTCAGGTGCCAGCCATCAAGGTACTTCTAGACCACTCTCATTGTTACATTGTGTACACCTCCTCTGTATCTAACTGCTATAAATATTGCTGACTTAATAAAACAGTTCACTTCTGGAGACATAGCTATCATATGTTCTCTTATTTGCTCCTGGTGGCTGCAATACTGAACCTATCTCCACCCTGCAAGTAACCTGTCCTGGTTACTACCATAGGAAGGTTACTGAAACTCCTGGAAGTGCTGATTCCGGATGGAGAGACACCCAGATATCAGGGTGCTGATGCCGAGATTTCCAAGAACTCAAATGGTCCTTGTGGGTATTAATAGCCCCTATCCCCGATCATCACACTATCAGCCCCATTAAATTGTAATCCCGTAGTGGTATCAGCACACCCGCAAAGGCTGAAGGCTCGAAATTCGGCTGCGTTACAGAGCTATTAAATTGAACGGTTCAGAGACACAAACCCGTAAACCATTCTTGCGCACGTTGGATGTGCGGCCGTGAACATGATCCGTTAGTCAAACCTGTAGTTACGGGTTTAGATGGGGCCAATGGTAAATGAGATCGTCATCATTACATCACTGAAAAATGGAGGGTAGATTTCAATCCCTTACGGGTTTGAATTACGAGTTTCGAGCAGACCCGCATTCCAGAAATAATGCAATATTAATAAATCAGTAAATATGATATTCTAGTCCATGCAAGTTCCATTATACGTATTAACACATCGGGATCGATATAACACAGAATCTAAACAGAAATAAAAGTATTTTATGTTGCAGATTTGTGAGCTTGAGAATGTTGTGCAATTAATTTTTATACCTAACATCACTTTCCCTTTAATTGAAAATACAGTAGTGTGTTGATATTTGCATTTACAGTGCTACGGATAGGAATTTAACCCCCTTGCGTGTCCTCTCTAGTGTCTGTTGGCTTTTTGGCTCCATCTGCGGGTTACAGGTTTGAACGCCAGTGGATTCGTAGTAATTTAATAGCTATTTTCGAACGTAACAGTTACGGGCTTGACAGATCAAAGGATTTGTGGCTGTGGAGTTCAAATTTTGACGTCCCATAACGTTTTTCCGCCTGTAACCAACAAGTCGTTAACAGGTTGCTTTACGGTGCCAAATTGGTCACTGAGTGTATGTAAGGCCTTACGGTAGCTGAATTTTCTCTAAAAACGAACTTGTACTGAATTCCACCCATAAGGGCCCAAAAAGTCTTGCTGAGAGCTCTCAAAGGCAGCACTGTAATAAAATAATCAAGAAGAATAATTTGAGTGTAAAAAAATATTAAACATTCTCATAGGCACATATGTTGCATTCCAAACACAAAATTAAATTGCAATGAAAAAGTAAAATGTGTGATGTGTGAGCCTGTAAACATCAGTGAACATCAAATATTGTCAATATTACATGACAACATAACACATATCAACTGCAATGGTTACATAGACTCCAGTACACAAAAATACAAATCATGAACCCACATGACCTACAACAGGTGTAGTAATGCATTGGCTATTAAAGGGCTAGCCACATCACAATCAACAGTCATCAACAGCATGGATCCAGAGCACATCAGAGTACTGAGAGCAATCATGTTTGCTGTTGTGCGTATGAGAATATGCATAAATATGTTAAATTCAACATAATGTTTTCAATTTTTTGGGATCAGTACACTTAATGTATATTTACTATGAGAAAATGTATTGTTTTAAAAACATTCAATTGATAAAGTACTTGTTATTACATATAGATTTAAGTTATACAATATTTGGATTCACTGCTTTAAAGAGACTCACTCACCTACATTGTTGTGCGCCATCAGGTAGAGGGTATGTAAAAGCTTATTTTTTTGAGAATTAACTTAGTTGCAATAGTTTTAGTTATTTATTATATATAATTTGAAACCCTATCACAAGCAGCTGCTTAGATAATGAATACTGATGTTCAGCTACACAGAAAATGTGCAGCTTCATGTTGCCAATAATTCAGGTAAATTTAGCAAGTTTGGAGAGACAAGCAATGGTTAGATCCAGCAATCAAAGGGCCCTATTCTATTGCCCAATTCGTAAATTTAGACACTTAAAATCACTCTTAATATTGCCACATATTCTATTAGCTACTTGCATTCCGATTACGAGTTCCTCGCCCACAATCACTACGGGTCAGCCAAAGACGCAAAACTGGCCATAGAAGTCCATTGGTTTTAGAGCAGCACTTATTATGAGCACTAAATAATTAAAGTTACACAAAATCGATATTCTATTAGACCCATAGCGCTAGATCACAAATAAAGTCTAATCTGCAACTGAAAAAAGTATCAAGTTTCTGTCAGAAATATTACGAGTACTAAATAGGACTTGCAAGGACTTTTTCAAACACTTATTAGAGCTGTAGCTTCTGTAAAACACACAATACTGTACTATAAAAGCATGGAAAGGCATATAAACAATATATTTTTACATGCCAACATATATATATATATATATATATATATATATATATATATATATATATATATAAATAAAATAAATTATGGGTCAAAACTCTCATGGGAAAGACATTCTGCTCCATAGCGCTGATATCCTCTAGTGGCCAAATCTGGTAATGCATGATTACATTTAATTTTGTCATTTTTTGTGTTTCCCTTTTCATTTAATCTGGGGGGATTTGTTGCCCCCCCCCCCTCCCCAGTTCCTACACCCCTGCTTTCAGCCACCTAATGGTACAAAGTACAAATACCAAATTCAGAGCCCCTTTCATGTGTTCGCCCCTACCAGTTCCACTAGAATGCAATTTTCCTTATTTATGTATTATATATTCATTTATTCTCCTTACCTACTACCCTTTCTGTCAAATATTTATTTTGCTGATACAATTTAAGATTGTAAAATGTCTCTAGTAGTCCTAGTAATTAACCAAATACTACTTTTATAGAATAGATTGGTTGGTTTGGCTAATGCTAGTAGAAAAATATACCTCATTTAAAGAGAAACAGACAAAATATTACCAGCATATTCAAGGAGCACAGAACCTACTGAGTGATAACAGCTAATCAAGCCCCAGGTCCTGTTTCTGTGTGATATTCTGTTCAGAGATCAGATGTTAAATGTTATTAAAAGAATACTCTATTTTTTTCTCAGATCCTACAGTACAAACTTGCATATCCTGTCTTGCATATGATTTTAAATATTTGCCATTCAAATTGGAAGGTGTCCTTCTACCATGACAGTTGAGTTATTCATTGAGCTGTCATCGCTATGTTTTTTGTGCTCCTGATCTCACATTGGATTTGTTTCCCATTCCCCCCTTAGGACCATCTCACTCAACACTGTGTGAGGTAATTCTCTACTACTAAGATACATCTGAGATCCTCATGCCAATTCAGTCTCAAAACACCAAGGCTTACCAATGGCCAAATGTAATGTCGAGAACCGCATAGGACACATATCCAAAACCTCATATTGAAAAATACTATAAGAAAACACCATAAAGCCAGTACAAATAAAATCATAGGCATCACTGGGCATTTGCTCATATGTGGATTTATATAACTCATGTTACGTTATACTCCTTGATGACAGAATATACATAGTACACAAAGTACCCCTTCATCACTACACACATCTACCTCCACAACTACTATGTTTCCTTGCTCTAGATGTGTCTTATTATGTTAAGTAGACTGCTTCCTGTTGTATGGATTTCTCCCTTACATCCCATAGGCCACCAACTCTTGGTCTAAAAGACAATACATTCTTAAGATAGACATGAATAAAAGCTTGACGTTATCTATGTTCAGGATGGAAGCATCTTTAGAAATCTTTTCACAGCTTCATAACTGCATATAAAAAGTAATATATTGGAGGCTGAATTTTTTTTTTACTTCTAAAAACATTTTGTCCATTTTAAAGTGTACCTCTTCACAATTGTATATTTTAACTCTAGAACCCCATTTAACTCTAGAACGTTAACTCTAGAAGATTATTATTTTAGACAGAGAGTAAGAAATCAGAATGACATTTCATCAGAATTAATATGGTCAATGAGTTCCTGCGCATAAGGAGTTTTTATTACACCTGCATTTTATAGGTAGTGTGAAAGGACAGATTATATTGCTCTTTAGTATCTTTTATACTGCAGACCTTGTAGTGAAGACGAGAAACAATCTAGCCTTCTTCACAGCAGGGATTCTTCAAATGTCCATGACAGGATTTATGTAGAGACTCAGTCTCCCAATAGCTACTCAGAAGCACGCTTCAGTGCATAGTATCCTACTCCAGCATGGTGTACTTAATATACTGCTGCACATACATAGGAGTGTTGTGGTAAATATACTGTATATTCACATATCAAGCTGCACTCCAATGGTCTCATGTGATTTATTGGGTGTAAAACTTGCTCAATGTTTTGGTCTCACAAAAGGAACCTTTTTTAATGATACTCCACCCAAAAAGAAGCATCATTTTATAGAATACATAGTAACAAACATTAAGGCCTATTCTATTACAAGCCCACATATGCCTCTAGCTTATAATTTTGGCTTTGGGTGTTTTTTTCTCTAAATGTTTAGATGTATTCTATTGACTCTAGCTCACAGTAAACTTGTAAACCCTGCCTTTCTAAGTAGGATTTCAGGGGGTGTGATCGATTATATGATCTGACAATATTTAAGCAAGCCTGTAAATTTGTCTAAACTTAGACACAGCCAATAGTAAATAAGATCGTCATCATGACGTCAGTAGAGCATGGAATTTAGACATAATCTGCAATCGGAGGCTACAACGTAATTAATGCTAATAATTAATATTTGCTGATCAGGTTCACAATCAAGCACTCTAGAACTCTATAAAATGAATTAGAACATCTGTTCTAGTCCATGTGGGTTTCATGAGATGTATTAACCCCTTGAGTCCTGGGATCGATATTACTCAGAGATAACATTTAAAATTAATATTTTTTAATTGCATATTTGTGAGTTTGAGACTGTTGTGCAATAGAGATGTTGTGAACAGTTCGCCCGCGGACTATTCGCGGCGATTTTGGCATGTTCGCGTTCGCAGCGGACAGCGAACACATGCACTTTTCAGTTCGCCCCCTATACTTTATCATTGAGGAAACTTTGACCCTGCACCTCACAGTCAGCAGACACATCCCAGCCAATCAGCAGCATACACTCCCTTCCAGAGCCTTCCATCTGAAGGACAGGCTAATATTCTGCTCTGTTTTACCAGTCATAGTTGGTGTACCATACATTGAAAAAAACAACCCTTTTTTCCTTTAATCTAATTTCAGTTGCCTGCCTGTGTCAGGCTCACAGCTTATATTGTGCTCAGTGAAATAAACACTTTTTTGACTGTAATAGATTGAATAGCAATTGCCTGCCTACAGGCATGTGTGTGAAGCCTATTGCATCTACTCTGCCAACTTTTGCCAGTGCACAGTGATACGTCATATCTGGTTCAACAGTGACATAAAACAACACTTTTTTGACTGTAATCGATTGAATATCAGTTGCCTGCCTACAGGCGTGTGTGTGTGTGAGGCCTACAGCGCCTACTCTGCCAACTTTTGCCAGTGCACAGTGACACTCATATCTGGTGGCACCTTAGATTGCACGCGCAGTGCCCCAAATTTGAAGTAGGAGGTCCGACCAAGCATCTTTTTCCAACTCCCTGTTCCAAAAATCAATGCCATATACACGTCCCCTAATAGTGGACGTAACAGGGATTAAACCGATAGGAATAGTACTACTTAACAGTACACACCTTATAATAACGCAGACAGAGGCAACGCAGAGAGAGGAGTCTGAAGAAGACGAGTCAGAGGAGGAAGGTGGCTTTGAGGAGGTGGAAGACCAAACACAGCAGGCGTCCCAGGGGGCTTGTTATCACCTTTCGGGGACCCTTGGTGGCTGGGTGGAGGAAGAGACCTTCAATGACATCCGTGAGGACAAGGAACGGGACATGGCTAGCTTGGTATCCAACCTTGTGCAAATGGGGAGTTTACGGTTGTGCAAAGGGACTGTTTGCGGTTGTTTGCGGTGCATTAAACGGGGAGATTGGTCTGTTACTGTGAAGCGGGTGTAACCCTTGCACTACCTGATCGATACAACATCATACCTGATGTTTTAAAGCATGTTATTCCAAACAATTTAGGAATGTTAGGTGATTTATGCCCTTTATGGCTTAAAACCAGACTCGGCATCAACTATGTAATTTTCCATGGGAGTTTTGCCATGGATCCCCCTCCGGCATGCCACAGTCCAGGTGTTAGTCCTCTTGAAACAACTTTCCCATCACTATTGTGGCCAGAAAGAGTCCCTGTGGGTTTTGAAATTCACCTGCCCATTGAAGTCTATGGCGGTTCGCCAGGTTCGCCCGTTCGTGAACATTTTATGGAAGTTCGCGTCCGCTGTTCGCGAACCCAAAATTTGATGTTCGCGACATCACTATTGTGCAATTAATTCTAATGTCTTTCCATGCCTTCCCATGCTTTTCAAGTACAGTATTGTGTGTTTAAGTGCTGCTGCAGGTATAATACGTGTTTGATAAAGCCCTTGTGAGTCCTATTTAGTACTCAGAATATTTTTGACAGAAACTGGATACTTTTTTCAGTTGCAGGTTAGACTTTATTTGCAAGCTAGAGCTACTGGCCTAATAGAGTATCGATTTTTGTGTAACTTTAATTAGTTAGCACTCAATCAGAATGGATAGGAAAGGTACCGATATTACTTGTTTAAAGGACACTTGTGCATTTACAAGTAAAATTTAATTGCATGTTATGAAAGGTGGAGAGTTTACAAACATTATCACTTGAGGTCTGTATGATTAGGAAATATAATAATGTTCCATTGATTATTTTTTATATAAATGCATGTTATTACCACTAGAGGTCTTTGTATTTTATGGAAAGTGGTCTTTAGGCGAGGTTGGTTTGACACAATAATCTCACATTGTGACTATAATGTTGTTTTCCTCCAAATAAATCCCATCAAGAAGAACCTTAGAGTTCTGGTTGATTTGGGACTATATATATATATATATATATATATATATATATATATATATATATATATACAGTATATATATATAAAAGAGAGAGAGAGAGTTTTTTTTTACAAAAACAATATTGTCATTCTAGCTGGCTTCTCCTAGGGCTTTTAACGCCAGCGGTGCCCAAAAGCGGCGCAATGCGGTGGAGTTACATAAAATAAGGTTTTTAATTTCAAAGTGCGTGTTAAACAAAACATATTGTAACATTACAAACCGAGACCTCAGGTCTGCCTAATTTGTTCGGTACTTTTCTTTCCGTCTATTTGAATATACGCACAGATGTTATTAATATCTTAGAAATTCTACATTTGCTGTGTGTTATGAGTGTAAAATATTTACAATGTCACGGCTGTGCTCCATATACAGTAAGAATGAAGCTATAAAAATGTAAATTGACCACGTTAGGCCTTTCTATGGAGGTTATTTTAAAGGGCCAATGAAAATATTTTAAGTGCTCCATACAAGCTGCTATTTTGTATATTCTATCAAATTGTATATCAAAATAAAATCAAATTGCAACTAAGGACTTCTGTACCCTCATTTATTACTCTGTATGTATACACAAACAGAGCAATCTGACAAATTAGTTTGCATTTTTAAAATTACTTTGATTATAAGGAAAGAAGAATATTGCCTTGTGGTGAAAAGTAAGCTTTTTTATTTCAAATTGCTCCTTTGTCCTGTAAAGGAAAAATAATTGAGTATCCATTAGGGCTTGAGCACACTGTCACCAGAAAAAGGACTATCTGGTTCCTCCTCCTGTTTGATCCTGAATGTCTGAAAGGCTAATTATTTGCACTTGGTGCTTGCCTTGCAACCTGCTCTGTCTGGTCAATACAGTGCCTTACCATCAAGTACCACCAACCCCCCCTCCCTCCACACGGGGGGGTCGGGGGGAGGTACTTGAGAGACTCATACTCTAAGCCTTGATGAAGCAAATTATTTGCGAAACACGTCAATTAGAGGTGCCACTTGCTTGGGTAAGAAACCGCAAGTGACACCAAATCCCAGAAGTGATGCAGATGCTAGGAGTAATCTCCGGAGTTTAACCAATGTAGGGTCTTGCAGACTGAGCACTGGACGTTGGATAAGGTTTGTAGGCTGTACCCCACACCAGAGAGGCACAGGGCAAGGCAATTGGGTCTTTAATATTACACTATGAAAGCTCTTTCTTCTCTGCATAGTTATTGGTGAATATCAAGGTGGTCAAAGGAGAAGCGTTCTATTAGATTTCACATCAGTTGTTTTATAAACTCCTGGTGGGAGGAAGTACCATTGATAATTTAATACCCTATACCTGTCACCATAACTGCACAACAGAAACATAAGAAACATTTTGGATAAGGTTTGTAGGCTTTACTCCACACCAGAGAGGTTCAGGGCAGTTTTAATCCCTCATTAATATTTTTATCTACTAGAATATTGACTGTCAAAAAATGACGGCAATTAAATTGTAAGTGAGCTAATGCTGTTTGGTGTATGGTAATCAAATACATAATACATTAATAAACTAATATACTTTACCTATTGTGAAGTAATATATGCTGTTGAAGAGCTGGCAATCTGTTTTGATGTTGCTGCAGCATCAGTGCTGTGGAGCTGCTGTGTAAGCGTGCTGAATGTGTGCAGTGTAATAGTGTGCGTGCACGGGGCAAAACCGTTAGCGTAGCTGTGTACTTCCGCATTGTATAAGATATTGTTCTAAAATGGCGGCTAATGTGTGGTATGCGGCTGTGGCTGATTTAGCGTCCTTCCTTTCGGATGTCGTCCGACTTTTTCGGAATATCCGTAGCTGTTTGGTGGTGTTTTGCGTGTTTAGGGTCCTTTAGCCTCGTTTTCGTTTTGTTTGGCGGCCATTTTTTCTCTCGCTTAGGTGATTTTTGAGTGTCTAAACTCCGAAATTTGGACTAAAATCGAGCTGTAACTTTATTAGCAGAGGTCGTGGGTGCCCCCCTTGCTGTGGGTAAGCTTTTTATGTGTTTGTCGTGTGTATTTATTGTGTCTGTAATGTTTTTGGGGTCGCGCGGGTTTCGTCCTTGTTTTCTGATCTCGTACATCTTTTTCGGGAAATCCGTAGGTGTTTGGTGGTGTTTTGCGTCTTTAGACTGCTGTAGCGTTTTCTATTTTTTTCTGCGGCCATTTTTTCTCTCGCTTAGGGGATTTTTGACTGTCTAAACTCTTTTATTTTGAGTTAAATTGAGGTGTAACTTCAGTTTCCGAGGTCCTGGATGCCCCCTCTTCCTGTAGGTAAGCTTTTTATGTATTTGTTGTGTGTATTTTTTGCGTTTTCATGTGCGCAGGTTTCGGACGATTTTTGCGAGGTCGTAATGGGTCCTAACGTGTCTTGTATTTTGCTTTCGTAACTACGTAAATTTTGCGAGGTCCGCAGTTGCTGGCAAGCGTTAGCAACAGCTCGCATGCTCAAAACTATATATGTGATGGCCAATATCAATCCAAGTCTTTTATAATACACAGTGAGAGTTCTTTTTTTTTTCTACATAGTTATTGGTTAAATCGAAGATGAGTGTAGGGTGGTCTAAGGAGAAGCATTCTTTTAGATTTTACATCTTATAAACCCCTAGTGGAAGAAAGTATGAAAGTAGTTGATGAATTTGGATTACTCCAAGACTTGACACTTGTTTTACTATCTATTGATTTTACGATTTTTATCACTGGATTTCTGTACCAGAATCAAACCGGAATTTTTACCAAATAAATATATTTTTACCAAATAAATATATTTTTATCCATGAAAATGGTCTGAAGTACTTATGCTTTGGGGAACCCCGACACGCACACTCGAAAAGTACACAGCATCAGACTAAATAATATCACCGCCCCACATGGACTCAAGTACCATGGAGTAACACCAACATATACGGCATATACTTAAACAGAGAACATCAGCCGGAAACTGGTTGTGTTAAATACACTTATGATTGTGCGCTTTACAGACATTCCCACAACAAAACTCTTTTATATATTCATAAAGCACCGGCGTGAACAGTGCTTTCGGGAATAGCTGCACATCAGACCAACGTACACGAAAGCCCCTCTTATATATTGAGAACTTTTGTTAATATTGTCTTTCTATTGAGGTCATCATTACGCAGATAGGATCTCTTGAGCGCTAAGGCTAACACGGGTTGCGGTACGATCTAACCCAACCACACAAAAATCCTATCACTACTCCAAGACTTGGACTACATCTATTAAGGAGACAACACCTTTTAAGCAGATCTGCTCTATAATTAAAAGCAGAATGTACACGTGATGCAGTAAATCATAATAAGAATATAAGTAATGGTTCCCAAACCTCTCCCCAGGGCTCCCCAGACAGGCCAGGATTTCAGTGTAACAGTGTGTGCACACAGGTGAGGCAAATAATATTCAAAAGCATCTAATTTCCTCATCTGTCTTCACACACTGTTAAACTGAAATCCTGGCCTGTCTGAGGAGCCCTGATGATAGGTTAGTAACCAATGGCATGTAGCAATAAAGTAAAGTCTGTTTATACATGAGTCATTGACTGCCATCTTCCAGACACACAGATACAGATCTGTGTAGTGAGCAAAAGAAAACATAGAGTTAACCTCAACAAATCAATCTGTGCAGAGTATGGAATGCTGGAATCACCTAAACAGGTCAGTTATGCATTCCTGATTTCAGGGGAAAACTGCTATCAATCAGTGTCCTCGCCGCATGGCTCAGCTCCCTGTTTTAGCTGGTAATTAAAAAAAAAATAGATTATTTTGACATAAGATGTTGTGCTCTTTCACGCCATGAAGAGCACTTACAGTGAGGTAAATGGCACTTTAAAGGTATATGTAAGTGAGCTGGATTATAAGTGCATCTGATATAGGGGAATTAGTAGTGTAAGAAAACATTTTTTGAATGAAAAAATACCAAAATAAGCATTTATACACTTACCTTGAAGTTAGCAAAATATTTTTTGATTTCTGTCAGTTGAAACTTAGGGTTAACAGCCTCCAAACCCAGGCTAAATTGGTACACAATTTGAAAAAATTGTTTTGGCCAATCAAGAGGAAATAAAGACTGAAACATTTGTAGCACGATCTGGTAGTTGCTGTCTGTTTTTTTTTTCTCTGCCTGTCTCCTTAAGGGTAATTTCAGTTGTGTCCCCACCAACCATCATTTCCTTTAGAGGTCACACACTGAACCCTGCAGGGTACACTTTATGTACACTTTCTAGCGGGGGGGGGGGGGGGGGGTCATCCACATATCAGTATCTAGCATATAAATATGTAAGTACATTCAACTTTTCAATATAATACATATTTTTCTACTAATCAGTAGCTGTTTATTTGGAAACATTTGAAACCCAGAAAACTTAGATATACCTTTAGGCTTATTTATAATAGCATTCAGTTACAAAAGTACTTGTTTTAAAATTTAGTTTAATTTAATGTTCCCTGGTTGCTTTAGAAAATAATACGTTACCTTGACCCCTACCAGTCTAAGTCTATACACAGTAGTCACAAATCCATTTTGTAGCAATTATGAAAATATATTTATACATCTAAAATAAAAACACTGTGCAGAGGTTAGTACGGTGCAAAATAGAGACAGACGTCTGTAAAGGCTAAAATTGGAAAAAAAGAGAGAATTTTTAGCTCCTGTCCGTATTCCAGCTTCTAATTCTGCCTCTTCCAGAACGTGGTCTTGGAAAGTCGTTGCCAGTGGCAATAAAGCAGATATTTTTGCAGAGATTTGATTTCACCAAGCTCTCCTTGACAGCCCCCTCTGGAATGTTTAATATGTTGTTATCAAGACGCTCAGTGTGAGTTAGATCCTTCTAAGCCTCCGGCTGCAGTTATTAAAACCGGTTCAGGATAGCCGCATTTGCAAAGAATAAAAAAAGGTCAGGATGGAGATCCATAAGCTATGTCCCCACCTGCTAATTGTGCAAATCATCTAACATTGGCTACAGGTCTAATCCAGAGAAATTACCCAAACCTTCTAAAAATACCAAAATGCAATTTTCAAACCAGCAAATGGTGTTTTAGTGTGAGAAATGAATTACTAATCATTTATTATCAAACTAGATATCAGCTCACTTAAATGTTATTCAAGCATGCTCATAAAGTAGCAGACAATAGTAGCAGACACAGAGTCCGTCGCAGTACATACATCGCAAGTTATCTGAATGATCATAAACGTGTTTGTGTTAGGAATGACAAACTGATTAGCTTGTTTATTTGTTATGGATGTTTTAGGCAGACATACACAAGATGTGCCTGGCTGCTGCAGTCCATAGGGTCATGGAGTGTCAGACATGACTAAAAAACAACAATAGTTTTAGTAGTATGTCCCCTGTTTGTGCATTATAGACTAGTTATATGGGTGTGTAGTAGGCAGATGCCTTAATAACAAGTATATCTGGACCAAGCACCTTCTTCTCAATAAGTCAGTCCCTTTTATCAAGGTTGTTTCCTAATAATAATTCTCCTTTAATTGTTGCCCCAATAAACATGGTATGTAAATTATTTTCTGAATTTTATATAAATGCAAAGAACCTTACCTAAAATTATTAAAGGGGCATTATTATGCCCCATCCCTTCCTGGATCGCTACCTTGTTGTGGTGAAGCGGCTTGTGTACTTTAATGAAGCTGTGAGCTATACCATGTAGGGTCACCCAAGATGGTCAGGTCATAGCAGAGAGGTCAGACAAATCATGGCCCCCTGGTCAAGTAACTGACAACTGACAACCCACTCCAGTATTTTTGCCAAAAAAACATATGGATAAGCACAACCAGAAACACAGACAGCTGTGCCTGGCGTGCCATGTCCATATTGTCACCGAGAGTTGGACACGACTGAAAGACTGAACAACAACAAGTATGCCCCATATTCATGTTGCCAAATTAAATATGTTTGACTTTTGCATTTTAGCTTTCTATTTTATAGAATGTGTGTTATTTTTCTCTATTCTCATTTGAAATGTATAAACCTCCTTTCCTTTTTTCTGTTGACCTGTTCTCCTTCCCATGCTGATACTGGAGAGTCAGAAATGGCAGAAGGTGCTTGTATAAAGGCTTCAGACAATCTCTTGTCGAGCTGAAACAAGAAACTGTCCATCAATGTAAAAAATATTATTATGTACAAATGTTTTATTAAATATACGTTTAGTTCCAAAGAATGGATTGGAGACATGGCCATGCTCAAATAAGACATCATCTATATCCTAGATGTGAAAGCCTTTGAAATGCCTTACAATGAAACTCAAAACATACAATAAAAGTTATTATATATAAATTAAGAATATGTCTAAACATGGCCAAGGTTCCTTCCTACTTCTACACCCTTTATCTTTTTATATTCTTACCTTTCTTACCCCATTTTATATACAAGTTCTCCTGATCTTCCTTTCTTCACCCAATTCTTTTTTTTTTTACCATCTCTAATCAGTTTTTTCCTCCTTTCTTCTTTGACCCTCTTCCTCTCAATTGTCATTCCTATTCCTTTCCATCCTAATCACTCTCCATATTTCTTTTTTCCACCCTTACTCTTTCTTCTTATCCTCCATTTGTTCTCCTTCTGCTCCTGAGCAGTAGATCAGTTAAATCTAGCCCTGTGTGGGAACAATGTAAAACTAGTGAGATTTTTAAAATGTAAATAAAATGATGACTTCACACAATGATCCCTTACCATCGTCTGCAGGTAGCATTATAATGGGGGTAATTGCAGCTTTCATATAGAGTGTGTTGTCCTCACGTGTGTCGGGCAGTAACAGCAGAGGTAGTGGTGCGGCAGACACACACGCACACATGCGTCGGATCCCAGCTGTCCAATTCTTTATGCTTTGGCGCCGGCTAAAAGGAATCACACCTCTTAAACAGTTATTGAAAACATATTTAGTTTGAGTCAAAGTGGTCGTACTCTGAACACATGGAGAGTAGCTTAAGCCTCGTAGGGCCAAAGACACTTGTTGGGATTAGATGTAGTTGGCTGAACCTGCACTCATTACAAACCATAATGCGGTATGCACAGATTTCAGTTTGGCAAGAGCTTCCCTATGAAATATCAATGAGTTTAAGCCTTATACATTCATGTTTTTGGCTGAGAACTGCAAGGCAACAATAGCTGAATATAACAAATGGTTCTCATGAGCATAATATTTCCATTTGGAGGATACTTGGTGGATTAGCCAACTGGCAAGGAAATGTTCACATGGCTATAAATATATGAAGATTTATTTTGTAGAGTAAGTGTAAAGAGCAGGTGTGCACTTAACAAGCCACCATCACAACTGCCACCGTGCTGGTTGGGGGAACACTGACTGAATGTATGAGCAACAGAGACAAGCTGAAGTGGTTACATTGTTGCAAACATGTAACCAAATCCTGTTATTGGCCCAGCCATTCTTACATGCATACCGGCTTTTCTTATTGAGAAGGGGTTCTTCCTAAAGGGCAAGAGGGGAAGCTATTTCACCAGTAAGATGAGACCTTTCCAGTCCTACATTATCCAATATAGTCTTTTAACTAAAGTGTAAATACATTCCGCGGTACCTTGGTACCTGTCTTTAATCTTTTCCGGACTGCAAGTTGAGTTCCAAAAAGGTTGAGTTCCAAGGTCCCATAGGGATCAATGTAAATTTATATAATCAGTTCCAGACCAGAATTTTCCCATTTTATTGAACTGGTGGTCTTGTTTTTGAAAAAAAATCTTAAAATTAAACAGACATAAAAAAACAATAATTGGATCAATTAACATAGCATTTAACTTCACTTTGACTGTACTGGACCTGAGGGCCAATGGGATGGGGGCGATGCAGAGGAGGAGAAGATGGAGAGAGGTTATTCCTTGGAACTTTGATTTTTATAAGCACAGGCTGTGCTTTGGTCCTTATAGGCACAGTCCACACTTTGGTCCTTATAAGCACTCGCTCACTATGATTCTTGTAGACACAGACTGCTCTTGAGTTCTTGTAGGCACTAACTACACTACGCCACAGTACTGAACTTTATTCCACTTCGTGAAAGACAGGATGCGGGGTGTTGCAAGCACGTCGAGTTCTGAGACAATTTTGTCAGTGAGAATTGTCGTGTTCCATAAACATTGATTTTTGAGGAGGTCGAGAACTGAAGGTCCACTGTATCTTCAGCATTATAAAGACCCCATAGATAAACACAGGATTTGGAAATACCTCACCCTAGATAGTATAGTTCTATTTACCTACTTTCTCACTCCCCTATATCTCCCTCTTTCCTGCAGAGGTCAAAAACAGTAGATTGCCTTTGCCTGGTCATTTCGAGATTAGGCTTCCATGTACTTCGATAAGTATATTATATTGAAGCACTTCAGCAGTGTTAAAGATTTAATAAAATTCAGCAACAAGCCATTTTGTACCAAAAAACAAGGGATAACAGGTTACAAGATCATAATATGTAATTGAGGCAAAGAATGTTTAATGATAATGTACAAAATAAACTTAAAATTTCGACCTATAAAATATATCCTATTGTATAACATCTCTTTGTTAACTATAAATTTGAATACATTGGTATATATAAAACCTCAAAAGCGAGCCCATGAGGAAGCTTGTTTGACAAGTGAAACGGACCGTTGGCATTGGCATTTGTGTTGGAGTAATGGAATGACCCACTGATGAGCACCCTATGAATGATTGATCTGCAGCAGTGAGGCTCCTAAACAGGGCAGTTTAAAACCACAAGTACTATAGTTAAGACTGTTAACAGCCTATTGCTGTTCTATATTATAACGCTCTATATTGTAATCATGTGGGTAATATTCCATGAACTATTCTTTTATCATCATTGTGTTATTTGTTATTGGTGTTTCTCTATTTGGTAATCCTGGGATTCAGCTGATCCAGAAATGAGGCATATGAGGATTACTTATGACCAATGGAGGGTAATACTATGCTAATAATTAATAGTTGATCCTACTATAGACTAAAATCTGGGGATATATTAATTCTGTAAATATGGATAATCTATGTATTTTTACCCTTTTTTAGGTCAAAGGTAAATTGCCATAATCCCCTCATTAGAATTAGTAACACATACAGTGTACCATTGGCAGTATCCATTAAGTATTAAATAGTACAAGGATATAGAGACGCAAACCCGTAAAACATTTTTGGAAAGTTGAATGAGCGGCCTTGAACATAATCAATTAGTCAAACCCATAGTTACGGGTTTAGATGAAGCCAATGAAAGCAGAGATCATCATCATTGCGTCACTGAAAAATGGAGGTTGGATTTTAAAGTCTTACAAGTTACGATTGGACCCACATTCCAGACATAATGCAATATTGATAAAGCCGTAAATATGATATTCTAGTCCATGTGAGTTCCATTATATGTATTAACACATTGATTGCCGGGATCGATATATCACAGAATTTAAACATAAAAAAAATAATTTAATATTGCAGATTTGCAGCTTGAGAATGTTGTGCTATTTATTTCAATACCTAACATCACTTTCCCTTTAATTATAATTACAGTAGTGTGTGTATATTTGCATTTACAGTGCTACGGATAGGACTTTACCCCCTGGCAGATCCTCTCTGGTATCCGTTGGCTTCTTGGCTCCATTTGCAGATTACAGGCTTGAGTGCCACTGAATTTGTTGCAATTTAATAGCGTGATGGGAAACCTAACAGTGGAAGGCTTGACAGATAAACGGATTCAACGTCCCGTAGCTTTTTCTCGCCCTTACCCAGCAAATCATTGACGGGTTGCTTTACGGGTCTAATTTAATAGCAGTAAGTCTTACAGGCTATGTTACGGACTAGGGTTTTCAACGTATAGGGAATTTAATAGGGCTGTTAGCTATCACCACCAATTTTATGATCATTAAGCAGTGTTTTTTCAGGGTTTTATATATTCCAGTTTATTAAAATTTATAGTTAATGTACAAAATAGCCACTTTCAAAACAGGGTAATTGGTATGTGGTTTAGCCTTCCAGTAGAAATGTCATATATACGTGAATTAGTATGATATAACGTTGAATATATAAGGCACCTTCTTGATGTACTTCAATGAAGCTGTGAGTTAAACCATGTAGGGTCACCCAAGATGGGCAGGTAATAGAAGAGAGGTCACACAAATTGAAGTTCACTGGAGAAGGCACTGGCAATCCACTCAAGTATCTTTGCGAACAAACACAAATGTGCCTTGCATGCTGAGACCCATAGGGTCACCGAGAATCGGACACAAATTAACGACTAAACTAAAGGCCGAATATGAAATACAGTCTAAAGCTTTAAATGAGACTTTACATTGATAAACTCAAAATAATCCCATCCCATGTCACAGATTCCTCTAATTTCAGATGGAAAAAAAATTGTTCACTCTGCTTTCATTTTAGGGAACACTGGAGTTCTACATTTACACATATGCATTTTAAGCATGTTGGAGAAAGGGGGGTTGGGCAGAGAGAGAAAGGGAGGGAGGGAGAGGGAGGGGGCAGAGAGAGAAGGAGAGAGAGAGAGAAATGGGAGAGAGAGAGAGGGTGGGGGCAGAGAGAGGAGGAGGGCTAGAGAGAAAGGGAGAGAGGGAGAGAGAGGGAGGGGCAGAGAGAGAAGGAGGGAGAGAGAGAAATGGGAGGGAGGGAGAGAGAGAGGGTGGGGCAGAGAGAGGAGGAGGGAGAGAGAAAGGGAGGGAGAGAGAGGGATGGGGCAGAGAGAAGGAGGGAGAGAGAGAAAGGGAGGGAGGGAAAGAGGGAGGGGGCAGAGAGAGAAGAAGGGAGAGAGAGAAAGGGAGGTAGAGAGAGGGAGGGACAGAGAGAGAAGGAGGGAGAGAGAGAAAGGGATGGAGAGAGAGGGTGGGGGCAGAGAGGAAAGGAGAGAGAGAAAGGGAGAGAGAGAGAGAGAGAGAGAGAGAAAGGGGGGGCTGAGAGAGAAGAAGGGAGAGAAAGGGAGGGAGAGGGAAAAAGAGGGAGGGGGCAGAGAGAGAAGGAGGGAGAGAGAGAGAAAGGGAGAGGGAAGGGGGCAGAGAGAAGGGGCAGAGAGAAGGAAGGGGCAGAGAGAAGGAAGGAGAGGGAGAGAGAGAAGGAGGGAGAGAGAGAAAGGGAGGGAAGGAGAGAGAGAGAGGGTGGGTTGAGGGACAGAGAGCACACAGCGGGAGGACACAAAGAAATACAGGCAGCACAGAGAGAGAGCTCACACAGAAAGAGAGGGAGCACAGAGTGAGGGTGCCGAGAGAGAGAGGGTGCACAGTGAGAGAGATGGCGCAGAGAGAGAGAGGGCGCAAAGAGGGCGCACAGAGAGAAATACAAACTAGAACAAAAAAATACACACACAGCAAGGGGGGGACAGCCAGAATGAGGTACACGCCAATTTAAATACAATTTAAAGATTTTCGCCACTCGGAAATCCCCTAAGAGAGAGAAAAAATGGCCGCTGAAAAAACTAAAACAAGGCTACACGACCCCTTAGCATGCAAAACACCGCCAAGCACATACACCTTTTTCACAGACCTGTCCAAGCTGCTAAATACACTATTAGGAAGCACGCTAAATGCTCGACACCTGCCTAACACATACACAATCGCAGCCATTTTACACTAACTGCAAACTAATAACATCAACACTACAAAATGCGGAAATACACAGCTGCACGGCTTCCCCTCGCGCACGCAGCCTATTTACACTACTATTTACACTACACACTGCAAATCTACATTGTATGCTGCAGGAACATCAAAACAGATTGTTAGCTCTTCAGCACAATGCTTCCTGCATGTATTAATTACAAATACGTAAACTATATTCATTTATTAATTTAATAATTGATTAATTTCCATAAAAAAATACAAACACAGAGAAAAACAAAAAATGACAGAATCACAATAAATGATAAAGGCGATCAGTGCGAGCCTCACAAGCAACGCCAACGGTGTTTACAGAACCACAACTACACCAGGGGAGAGGCTCACAATGCACGCCAAAAGGCCATCAGCGCAAACCTTATCAGCGCCAAAGGAGCTCTCATAACCAAACATACACCAACCAAGAGGCTCGCAATGAGTGCCAACGGTACTTACACAACCAAACAGCATTACCTGCCTTACAATTCTATTGCCGTCATTTTTTGACGGGCAAGTCGCTAGTATATATATATTCATATATATATATATATATATATATATATATATATATAAAAATCAGCATTATTAGAAGGAGATGTAAGTTGTAACGCACATCGGCATTTAGTACTTCGTCGGTGGCAAGTGTCTGTATACAAGGGTAAGCAACCTATCATCAATTAAGAACCTTTCAAACATCTGTGATTCATCTTAAATCATTATTAACCCTTCTTGGGGAAATGCACAAAGTTTCAAGAGGATACATATTAAGTTCATAAACACAGAGAACTTCCTTAAAGTCAGAATAAGACATATATAGTGCCAAATACCTGTTTAAAACACCATAAACATCGCCAATCTAAAAGACTATTTGATGCAATTGAGAAGCAAACATTCAAATAAATATTCCAAATGAAGAATCCAAATAAACTTGCTCTATTTATGGTGTCCTCTTCTGGATCGCTACCTTGTTGTGGTGAAGGGGCTTGTGGACTTTAATAAAGCTGTGAGCTATACCATGTAGGGTCACCCTAGATGGGCAGGTCATAGCAAGAGGTCAGACAAATCATGATCCACTGTAGAAGGAACTGGCAACCCACTCCAGTATATTTGCCAAGAAAACCATATGGATAAGCACAGCCAGAAACACAGACCGATGTGCCTGGCATGCTGCGGCCCATATGGTCACCGAGTGTCGGACATGACTGAATGTGTCACCAGCAACAATTTATGGTGTACTGCATCAACTGAGTTATTGAGCTCCTTTGAAAAAGACACTCCCTCTAGTGACTGAAGGTGGTACAGCTAAAAAGTATTCAGGAGAAAGCTCTGACTTTTTCCAAATGCAGTTTGTACAGGGATTAAAGGAACATATTTTAACCAGCTTTTATAATATCATAATTATTTTATGTTGTAATTATAATTAGAATAGCTGCTTATTACTAACATCTTTATATATATATATATATATATATATATATATATATATATATATATATATATGTATTTATACACACAGATACACATACACACAATTAGCATAAATTAAACTTTCTATAATCCTCTGGCCATCCTCCATCTTTATGTAAATCCAAGCACCAGTCTGTTTTGTACTTGTCAGCTGTCTATTTGTCAGTCTATATATATTATTGCAAGCCACGATGGCTCTGACTGTAGATGTCAGAGTTATTATTGTGTCCAGATGCCAGCACTGAGTGGGAACAGATAGGTTCTTTTGATCATCCCAACCCACCTCTTCCCTTTTATCTGTAGACTGAGGTGAACCCCCTCCCAAAGAACAGTGGGATAGATAAAGGAAGGGCTGTGTCTTAATGTCTGCTGCCTGTCTGAAACCTCACAGATCTCCTGTCTGGGAATCAGACTGATTCTCTCATCTAAAACACTCCACTTTACCTGTGGCAATTTAGGAATCATCGTAATGATATAATCTATTTGTTCTTTACATATAAATAATAGAGAGAAACACACCTGAAAGAGGGAGAATGCTAAGAAACTGTAAGATGGCAGACTTATGGGAGTCAGAGGAAATACTACGTAGGCAGAATTCACTAGATAGTCTTCATGCAAAGAAAATAGGCACAGTGGGATATGGCAGTCCTAAATACCCCCAATGCTAGATTTGGACCCAGATATCTGACAATCTATACTGAAGTCCATTCAGGGCATGTTTAAGACCTAAGCCCCCTTACGATTTTGGTGCCTCCATATATATCTAATTCAAAATATAAATAATAATAAACCATCATTAACCTCAATTATTACGATTTTATTATTATATGTATGTCATTGTTTCATTTATTGTTGGAGACTCTTTTTAGGAACCTGATTCAGCCGCACCATTTGCAGTTTTGCACCATATGGTCATGGTAAATCCGACAATGGGACATTTCTGCAGTGCCCTCTTTCCTTGATGCCCTAAGCACATGCTTATTTTGCTTAATGGTTAATCCAGCCCTGAGTCCAATGCTTCTTAGCTACAATATTTTCTATTGGGAGAACACAAATATAGTTTATAACTTATTTCTGGAACAGACTGTATTACACAGCAGCCACTAATGCACAGGGAGGCTTAATGCCTCATGGGCTCCGTAATCAGATTTATTAGAGCCCCACTGGCCTTTGGGACTATGGACTGTTATGGGCCCCCGAGAAAAACCTGGAACCAGAACACAGCTTGATCCCTTTACCACCAAGAATAATGTCCAATCTTGGGGAGGGGTGCTGTTATGGGAAGGGGTCTTGGGGAGGGGAGCCGCTATGGGAAGGCATCTTGGGGAGGGGCACTAAGTGAATTGTAGGAAGGGCCCAGCACAATCACATTTTTACAACCCCCTTAGGAGGGGAGGCCCATCATTTTTTTGCACCCGGGACCTCCATTCTCTAGCTCTACCACTGCCTGGGATATCCTTATAGGTAGTAATGTAGTCCTGCAAGATCTAGGCCCACCTTGATCCTAAAGCAATAAAACTGATTAGTGTTAGTGGGAACAAGACCTACTGCTTTTGTTCTGGTAAAGATGCCTACAAAGTTATGTGTTGATTTATTTTCATCTAGCATTTTCTGTAAATAACCCCAATTAATATATATTCACTAGCGAATTGCCCGTCAAAAATTGACGGCAATGTTATTGTAACTGATCAAAGGTTGCTTTGTGTATAATATTAAACATGTAATAAGTTAATAAATTAAAATAATTTACCTATTTTGAAGCATTGTGTTTAAGATCCGTGAACCTTGTATGATGTTGCTGCAGCATTAGTGGTGTGGAGCTGCTGTGTAAGCGTGGTGAATGTGTGCAGTGTAATACTGTGCGTGCGCGAGTCTAAACCGTTAGCGTAGTGGTTTACTTCCGCATTTGCGTAAAATGGCGGTTTCTCTGTGTTGTCCGTGTTAGCGGATTTTCCGTTGGTGCCTCGTACTGTTTTTCGAGTTTCGTGTGGTGTTTTGCGCGTGTGTTGTGGTGTTTTACGTGTGGAGAGTGCTGTAGCCTCGTTTTCGTTTTGTCCGTCGGCCATTTTTGTTCTCGCCTAGCGATTTTCTTAGTGTGTAAAGTGTTTTATTTGTATTTAAATGAAGGTGTAACTTGTTTTTTGGAGGTGCTGGATGGTTCCTCTTGCTGTAGGTAAGCTTTTTATGTGTGTGTTGTGTGTATTTATTGTGTTTTACATGTTTGTATGTCGGCGTGTTGCGTCCGATGTTTGCGAGGTCGTAATGTGTCGTAACGTGTCTCGTATGGTGTTTGCGTGTGTAGCATCGTTTTCGTTTTGTTCGGCGGCCATTGTTTCTCTCGCTTAGCAAATATTTTCGTGTGTAAACTGTTGTATTTGTAGTGAAATGAAGGTGTGAGTTGCATTTTTGAGGTCCTGGATGTTACCTCTTGCTGTAAGTAAGTTTTGTATGTATGTGCTGTGTGTATGTATTGTGTTTTTAATTTTGTAATGTTCGCGAGTAGCGTCCGAGTGTTGCGAGGCCGTAATGTGTGTGAACGTGTGTCGTATGCTATTTGCGAGTGTCGTAATGTGTGTGTCGTGGTTTTAACGTGTGTCGTATGTTGTTTGCGAGTGTCGTAATGTGTTTGTCGTGGAGTTTGGTTTGCGGCGTGAATTTTGCCCTCACTTTGCAAGGTCCTCAGGTGCTGGCACGGAGCGCCTGCGGCACTCCATGCCAGCAACTGAGACCCTGGCCCAGTGCCCTCGCTTTGCGAGGGCCTTGGCTCACTTCGCGAGCCACGGCCCTCGCTTTGCGAGGGGCGCGGGCTCGCTTCGCGAGCCCGCAGCGTTAGCAACAACTCGTACGCTCACAACTATATATGTGATTCCATTGTCAGTGACTGTAAGCACTCTCCATAAAAATATAATTTAGCACTAGTGGCTGAAATGTTTATTGCTTATAGATGTCTTAATGGGGGTATCTTTTCGTCCATTCCTTTAAAGTATTTAGGTTATGACCTACAAATATTTGATTATTATTGTCTCACTCTACAATACCCTGGACAGATCGAGAGGCCCCACCATATTACAGCAGCTAGCGCTCGTATATCATTGTATTTTCGCTTCATTTGCACCCAGTGGACCATATCTCCAAAGAATGGCAACAAGAGACATCTCAGCTTTCAGAATACACGGGTGGTCTGGTGTTTACTGTTAAGTTAGTGATGTTTATAGTCATGAAGACGTATAAGGCCCAAGAGCCTTGTGATCTATCACCATAGGCTAATTTACTAATAATGTAGAACAAAATAAGCCCCAATACCTTACTATTTCTATGTAAGCATAAATGTGAAGAGCCGCAATAGATAGCTGAGTATAATGAAATTTATTTTGTTATTTATTTTGGCCAATCACAGTCAGCTAATACATTGTATCAATCTGTGATGGTAGTTTGTGCAGAAAGGCATCATGGGATATGTAGTCTCCTGCACAAGGAAGCAAGGAGGAGAACATACATTGCTCTGTATATCTCTGCATTGTCTTGCTGTTGGCTTGAAGGTTAATAAAGTATTAAAATCCGTACCCAAATGCAGTGTTTGTTTCTATCGGTAGGTAAAATAAATCTGTATGTGTATAGAATGAGTCAATGTAATGTGTGTGTCTGATATAAGCAGCTTAGATTAGAAAAAGGGAAAAACAGGGAATTTTAGATATGTATTGTTAAGTGGTGTCTGACTCTCTGTGGCCAAATGGACCCCAAAACACACCAGGAACATCTTTATGTCCATGGTCATGCTGATATGCTTGGCTTTCATGGCAGAGATACTGGAGTGGGTTGCCAGTTCCTTCTCCAGTGGCCACAGCATACAACTAGTGTATTCCTAGGTGGTCTCCCATCCAAGTACTGACCAGGTCCAACCCTGCATGGCTTCAGGGTGGTGTGACCTTTTGGTTCCCTGACTGGTTGCAGCAGTGAAAGCACTGAATCCTAACCACTGGACCACTAGGGACCCCAACTTAGATAGCTTTTACTAATTAATGTTCATTGCCTCTGGCTATGAATAAAAATACTACTGGTTGCCATTTCATTAAGCCTGAGACTGTGGGTAGTGGGCTTGGTGCTCATCTTTCTACAGTGTCATTGTGCTTCAGTGGAGCCAAAGGATCTTCATATCTCCCTGTCTTGAAAATTTGAGGACCCCCTTTTCCAATGTCTTCAGGGTTCTGACCAAAAGGTCCAGGGAGCTCTTCAGACCTTTCACCCCCCACCCTAGGCATGTGGGGCTATTCCACCATCCTACATGTAACAAGTCTTCTGTAGAGGGAGCAGCTAACACCAACCCCACCAGGTCCACCAAAGGGTTCCCATGCCACAAGGCCCTACTAGTGAAGAAAGAAATCCGTTCTCATATGCTTGTCCGTGTTCTCAGTCCAGTGCCAAAAAACTCAGCACGTGATGGGTGCAATATCAAGATGGGGCACGGAGAGGGTACACATCATTTGAATTAGTGCCAAGCAAAAGAGACAGCTCTCACCAGTCTATCTGGCTAAATGCTTTGGGTGCATTGTGAAAAGTGGAACCCATAGGCTCAGGGCAATAACAAAGGGGGACCCCCATGTAACAGAAGGCCATGGCCAAGGGAGACCCAAAAAGTGCTTAAATGCATATGAAGTGTTGCTTTCCAAAGGGGGAGTCAAGATCGAACCCCTCAATTTCTGGCCCTTGGATTTTATACCACTAAACCCTCTCACCCACATGTGTGTGTTTCCCTATTCCCACATTATGACACGGGTCAGGCAGGTTCTACCCTGTAAAGTAGGTTCTACAAAGCACTGCAGTTGATCTTAGCCAAAAGGCAGAGAAGCCACTATTGGTGGCCATATTGATCATAGAGAAAATAAAGGGCAATACTGACTCATGTGACAACTTCCCAGTCTTTATGTTATTCAGTAGTGACTATTCAATTAAGTGCAAATACATTTTCCTACTTGAGTATCCACAGAATAACACAGGAGTAGTGTCATCAACTAGTAAGTAAGCATTTACCTTAGTGAAAATAAATTAAATTGACACGTAAATTGTTATTCCTTTCAGTGAATCTACATAAGTAGTTATTTATAGGTGGAATAATGAACTTTTGAGATAAAATATATATCAGATGTTAAAGATGATTCCTGTGGGATCTGGCAGATCTGTGCTACATCATTTAGAGGAGGCAACATATATGTAAAAGCAACACAAACATTGTACTACGTTAAAATTAACTATTTTCTCTACCCTTGTACAGAGATCATTTAGATTTCTTGAATATTTCTGTAAGTTGACTGTATCCAGACCAGTTCCAGAAATGGAATCTTTTTTTTTATTGGGGGGTCCGTCTGGAGATATGTTTGCATTGGACTTCCACTTCCCCATTAAACATGGATCTGTACAGTGGCTTAATGGATGCCCAAATATTTGTTGTTTATTTTTTCTGGGACTTTTTTAAGGCATATTGAAGGTGTCAGACTGACAGAGCAGGAGCCTGAGTGCCCCATTAATGCACAAAACAGGCACGCCGAAAAGCTTTTTTACCGGCCATATTAAAAGCTGTCAAACACTGGCAGTCAGATACTCCAAAAGTACATGTAGGTAACGGACTAAATCATAAATTACAGCCTACATAGACCTATTGACATAAGCAAAGTGGTAAAAAAAATTGTTCCCTGCAGAGAAACCTTATAAGCAATTGTATGGCCAAATTATTTTTCTTGGTTAAGATATTCACGGGAATCATGGAGATACAGTATTTTGGGAGAAAGAGGTTAATGTTGGTTATAGGTGCGTGTTTTAATGGATTTTGCAATTTGTTATTCAATTTTAATTGAAAGACATCACAATATCCTCAAATACAAACCTTTGGCCCAGATTCTATATTTGGTACGGGATACAATATTCACATGTATATCACCTTGTGTCAGAAACCCTGAAATTATTAAAATGTCTTGATTAAAATGACATGTGAAATGAATGGGGCTCTCACCTTTGCGCCCACCTTTCAAAATATGGTAAAGGAAATCATAGGTTGAATGTTTAAACATAGATTTGCTGAATATCAAAAAAGGCCCATGTAGAGTGTCCATTCTATCTACCTAAAAGACTGGAGTAATTAAGCCACAGTGTGACATTATGCTTACCACCTACCACTTACACGAATAATTGTTCCATCTATTAATTTACTACCCACTTTTTACAGTAGTACATTTACAAATTAAATGTAATCTTCCATCTTCCAGCTTGAGCTCTTCTTTAAGTTAAATTACTAAAAAAAACATAAATTTCTATATAACAGCGTATGAAAGTTAACCTAGAATAATTATAAGGAATTGCATCTTATATGACCCTTGTGTAAAGAAAAAATAAACTTGCAGATTCTATTTCAGAACAAAAAGAGTAGAGGTACTTATCTGCAAACAAACAATACCTAAGCACGTTTGCTCTATAGGTCTGGTCACCTACTCAGAGAGCAATCTCTTTTAGCTCACTTGTGTATACTGTGTTATATCATTCTCAGTGGCGGAGCTAGTGCATGAGGGGCCCCGGTGCAAAACATCAACTCACACAGTATATATACAATATACAAAAAATAAATATACAAATAAATAAATATATATATATACACACACCTAAATATATATCTACCATATACACGTATACATTTACATATGCATCTATATATATATATATATATATATATATATATATATATATATATATATATATAGTAAATAAAAAGTACATATGTGTTCACATTTGAATGTCTAAAGCAAGTTAAAAAACCTGCTTCCAGCTCAGAGTTCCGAGAAAAACAGTTATTACACTGCATTCTGGGAAGTTGAGCTGGGACACACAAATACTTTGGCCACAAATGCCTCGCTCTTCATTCCGTAGCCATTATCAAGCATAGATTCCTTTAAGCTTATGCATGCTGTATTATTACACAGCTGTAATGCAAAGCCACAGTTGGAATAAACACAGGCTGAGTATCCAATCCATGTACAGCTTTTTTTTTTTATTGAAAAGCTTCAGGGTTCGTGTCATCGTGACCGTGCTCCCTACGTGCAAAACAAGTGCTTCTTTGAGTTGCCCCAGTGAAGCAGTTTCAGGTCCCTTTGTCTTGAGGGCTTGAGGACCCCTTTGATTTTCTGGGCTCCGACCTGGATTCCAGAAGATCCAATTTCACCCCCCTCACCCTAGGAATGAGGGGGGCATCTCCACCATCTTCCGGCCGGAGCCCTCAGATGTGGCGTGTTTTCTTCACCAAGGGGACTGCTCTCACCAGTCCACCCTGGCTCAGACGTCTGGGGGAGAAGCTCTCACCTTTCTCCCCCAGGTCCTTCCAAGGGGTCCCCGGCCATAAGGCCCCGCCCTCACAGGCTAGCGAGACACCCCGGCTCCACTGGGTAGTGGAGTATCGTGGTGCCAAAAATGTGTCCTGTGCCAAAGTCCAAACGAGAGTGCCAAAAAAAATCTGTTCCGTAAAATTCAAGCCGTGCATGGTGCCATTGTCTGATGAGGCAACTCTCACCCACCTCACCAGACTTAGTGCGAGGCCAGAGAGACCCCTCTCACAGAACTCTCTGGCCCAGGGTGCACTGTGAAGTGCTTCCCCAACCCGTAGGCTGGGAGCAAAAACAAAAATAAGGGATCCCCCCACGAACCATAAGGTCCTGGCTGGGGGGCCCGTGAAGTGCTTAAAAGAAAAGTGCTCTGTGCTATTTTGGGGGAAAGGGCAGTTATTCCCCTAAGCCCGAAGCATCTGTCCTACTCAGCCCCTAGCCAGACCAAGGTTTCCCCCCTCTTCCTAACTGGTGTGGCAGACCAGCTATTTCTGAGGAGGTACTACACTTGATCTTAGCCAAAAGGCCGAGAAGCGATAACCAGAAAGGGTTCGTACTAGAGACGGATGCTTGGGCAGGCTCGCTTTGCTTTGAGAAGATGCACCATGTACTACCGCAGCGTTCTTCCAAAGCCTACTTGGCTGAGATTGCCAGTTTTCCTGTGGGCCAGAGCCATGAACAGGCTACTGCAGGCCTTTTCTAGGCCCTGGTTTCATCCTTGATCCTGATTTGGCCCACTTTCACACTTCAATGTGTGGTGTATCACCAAATTAATATATATAAATATTACACAAGGTTCGTCTACATTAAAAGGTATTTATTAAAAGGCAACAACAAAATACTATAAATGTATTATAAACACACAGCCAGACCCACGGAGCACCAACCCTTTTTAAATCTATCTACCTATATAATAATCCCCTTTCCCAAACGCTTTATCTTACCCACGGTTAGACCATTTCCATCATCACCACCATCAACCATCACCAACACCATCCAGCAAGAAAAACAGGAAACAGCACCAGTTTCCTGCCTGGATATATCCTTAGTTGAGATGATGTAATTTACATCACATCCTGTCCATGACTTCCTTTAGCAATTGTGGGAGGGAAGTAAAGATTCTCAGCCCTCCTACAAAGGCCTGTTTAAGTAGTCCTGAATTACCATTCAAGGAAGACAAGTTACCACATTCCCTCACTTTTTCTTCTTCTATGTTGCTTAGTTTTCTAGTTATCCCTCTAGTACAGGAGAACCTAGTGGGAGCAAAAACCTGATATACAGGAGAAATTCAACCCACCGTCCCTCCGGAATAGTTCCCTCAGCGACATAAGTTCTCCTGTACTTTCCTATGGCTGTCAATCCACATATTACACAAAAAACAGAATGTATAGAATTTAGGTGAGAGTGTGTGATAAATGTTTATGTATGTGCAATGTAAAACTTTATTGAAGAATGTATGAGAGAGAGAAAGAAGAGGAAAAAGACACATTATTATATATCCTCCTTGCAAGTTTCTTCCTCATTTGTTTCATTGCCACACAAAAGTATATTATTATAATTGTCGTTAATACTTGAATGAACATGAGTACCAGCGACAGTGTTCGTAGGACTGGATGTGTCTCTGACTCATGAAGTTCCAAGGTAGGAAGCTTCATTGTCAAATTTGTCCAATCTGCATTTGCAGTCAAATTGATCATTTCAGTGGTAAGGTTTCTTGATGGAAATACCATGATACAAGACCCTTCTTCCACCAAACATATTTCATCAACTGTCCTATATTCAGAGTGGCCGATAAAGCATGCGATGTCCCCTATGCGGATCACCTCTTGCACCAGGTTTTCTTTTATCAACTGCACCCAGCCATCCTCCTCAGCTCCTTTGTCCCAAACACAACTGCACAGCCATCGGTGTTGAGATTTCCTGCAACAGCTTTCATCCATCTCCAATCCTGTAATAGTGGCCAGTATTTTTGATGGGAAGTGTTGCTTGTAGATTCCATCACTTAACGTGCCAATGCTATGTATAAAGTTCAGTTGCTCTGCCTGCCCCTCCCAACGGGGAATTGCCAGGATTAGTCCTATTGTCCCAGATTGTAGTCCATGTGGCATCCATTGATCTGGGCCTTCAATATAGCTGTATTTGAGATTGTCCTCAGTGATGTCCACTCCTTTTCTTTTCAATGACGTGATAATCCTTGTTGCATTGATTTGTCTTGCCCACTTGTTTTCCTGGATGTCTTTAATAGTTTCCTTTAAATCTGCCAACAGCTTTCCTCCAATCATAGAACAGAAAATGGCAGTTCCCACTATTTCATTCTTAATGCTGTTAGCAATGGAAGCAATATTTTCCTCAACTAGATGCAGGTTGTTGGCAATGGTGTGTATGTCATCAACATTGTCTGTCAGTCTACTCACTATAAGGGGGTCAGCTACTCCACCTGTTTTCATAGCATGTCCCATGCCATCAGTAAGGGAGTTTATCCTGCTGTTCAGTCCAATGATGTCTGCTGAATTCCAAACTCCCAATCCAGTTCCGACTCCTCCTAAAAGGGCTGCAAGTGTGTCCCGTTTTTCTCGACTCCCTGCTCCGGTCCACTCAATGATGGTCTCTTGTATACTTTGCTTAAACCACTGCCGCTGTGATTCCGGGCACTTTGGAGGAATAGAAAAATCATTAAAATTTAGAATTATTGGGTAGTAAGTCCACCCAACCCCTTGCACAACTGTTTCATGTGTTGGTACCACCACCAATCCGCCTATTGGCCATGGTACCTTCTTCTGATCTTTACAACGTTGCAGCTCCTTTACAGAGACAAATACTTCATCTATTGTTAGAACACACCCCTTTCCAGTATCAAAATTGCAGAATTCCTCTAGATCAGGCTGGGCAGCTATAACTGCAGCGTCCCATTCTCCACCTTCTTCTAATGTTAAGTTACTCACTACTACTGTAATATTTGTAACCCTCCCTTGTACCTTTGTTGTTATTTTAGTCCTTCCTTTAAAGTTTCCTGTATTCATTATCTGTCCATATCTTATAACCCATTCCCAGTTATGTCCCTCTATACTTTTTATTGGAGCTCTAAGAGCTAATCCCCTGGTACTATTATGTGGCAAAATAATGTTTACTTGTAACCCTCCGCCCTTTTTTACTTCCAATTCCCTGGGCCAAATAAATCTATCTGCTTGAACATAATGTAACTCCAATCTTTTCAAACTCTTTCCCTTATTTGCGGTATCTTCTGGCCTTATTGCCTGTCTCCCCATTCCTACTGTGATACAGCTTATACTTATCCATCCTGTAACAAGGATCCACCACAATCTTCTGTTGACACGCATCTTCATTCTTATACGGCCTTGCTCTGTGGGAACACTGGATTCCATCATTAGAAACATATACATAACAAAAACAACAGGGGACATTCTTTTTGCAAGTTTGTTCACGGCCCTGTAATCAATGGTAAGTCTCCATGATGAGGCTGCTTTTTCATCTCCATTCCCTTTTAACACAGCTTTTCTCACAGGCCAACATGGTGAGTTACATGCATACCCATTTCCAGATTTAATTATTCCACGTCTCTCCAGCATTTCTATCATCTCGGTAATTGCCCAAACAGGTATGTCTTGGATTAGCTTCTGCAGCCATTCTGGTTGTCCGTCTAGTTTCAGTTTGTCTTTTTCCAGACTTTTTATCGGAGAGACAATATATGCCATTGGGAGCACAACCCCTTTCGTCAACTCTGTACTTAGCCGATTCACCTTTTCTGTCTTCCACAAACAAAAATTGGCAAGATCTACAATGAAATTTCCTTTTTTTAAAGCTTCTATTCCCAATATTTCCTCTGGCCAACGCACTATTGCTTCTACTTGTATTGTTTTTTCTCCAACTGCTACATCAATTGGACCTGCTCTAACCTCCTGTTGATTCCCAGTAACTCCCATACTACTTACTGAAGAATCCCCATTTTTGACCCTGTTGGTCATTGTAACTGCTGCTCCTGTATCTACCAACATATTTTTCATATTGGGATTTGTCATTGTGACTCACTTCTACTCTGTCCCTCTTTTATCATCTTTGCCTCATTTTCCTTCAATTTCCTCTCTGACTCAGCTACCTTGTTTTTAAGTATGTGATTTTCCTCTTCTATCCTATCCTTCTGTCTCCTGAGTTCCCAATAGCCCATGTTACCGTTTCTCTCTCCCTCCTGATTAGCCCTCCAGTTGCTGCCATCCCTATTACTATAGTCCCTAGGTGGATCTCTCCATCTTTTGTCAAAGTTCTGTTTTGGTCTCCAGTTTTGATCATCCTTCTTGTTCTGGGGTACATCCCACGTCTGGTTTCTCCAATTACCATCTATATCTCTACCAGACTCGACCTTAAATGTTCTTACAGCTGAAACAGAGCAGGCCTGTTCTGTGAAAGGATGCTTGATCCACCACTTATCAGCTCTAGTTAGTACCATTTCCAAGTCTGTTGGTGTTGGATCAAAAAGCCTGATAAATTCTTGACACTCCCGGGGAAGGGCTTCCATTACTTTTGCTATATGTTCTGGTGAGCCCAGCACTAGAGGCTGTTGAGGTTGTCGTAGAGTATACCAAAAAAATATCCTTTGAGCTACCTCTCTAGGACCATCTATTGGCCTCATGGTAATATTTGCTATTTCTTTCTCTATGCTAAGTAGATAGAAATTAGTTGCAGCAATTCTTCCTGCCTGATCAGACACACTGTTATTAAATCCCAATAGTCTACTAGCCAAAGGACCCATAGCGTATTCTAACAGTTCTGTCCATTCCTCTAAGTTAAGACCTCCTTTTTTAGCTCTATCTGCTCCCCTCATAAACCAATGTGTAAACCTATTAAAGTTGTTAGTTGGCATACTTCCCCACCATTTCTGGAAATTGTCTTTATCTGCCAGAGACATCGGTCGAGTCTGCATGGAAAATCCTGTAGGTGTTTGCCTTGCATTAAATAATTCTGAAACAATAACTGGTGCTTGTGGTATGGTATCTACTTGTGGAACAGAATAACATAAGAAATCTTTTCTATCTTGGTTCATTTTCGGCACTGGTTCTTTATTTTGTGCCACGAACATATCCAGATCTGGATATATTTTGGCAATGTCTCTGACTCCTTTTATCCCTTCTAACTTTGTTTTATTTTTATAGTCCATTATTATGTTTTGAAGTTCTGTTATTTTTACTCCATAAGCATCCCTCTGTTCCTCTATTTCCCCTAACTCCCTTTCTAGTTCCCCCACAATTGTAGTTGTTCTCAAAGCTGCAATTTTTAAACAATCCCTTTTGTCCATTGCTTCCTCCATTTTATTTGTTGTTTCCAAATTATGCTGCCGTAATTCTACAACTAAGTCTATTAGGCCTCCTATTGTGGCTACAACAGCTTGTGTGACCAAACTTTTTCTCTTTTTTGTTCTATACTTTTTGTTATTTACAATTTGTTTTAGAACATCCATTAATCTCTTCTCTTTTTCACTGTCTGGGTTTGCTGGCTCTGGAAGCTCATATGGACCATCATGTTTTTGAATATGTTTCCTAAAGTACTCACGCACTTCTGTGGGAAAGTATTTGGCCCCTTGAAAAGACATTCCTACTCTTTTACTCACCCAAGTAAGAATCCAAATCAATTTGCGACTAAAGTAGCATGCTTCTGAGTAGCCAACAATAGTTGATGACTATTCAGTAGGCCAGGTGTAATATGTAGAAAAATAGATTAGTACCCACAATGCAAATTATACTTACCGTATTATGGTGAAGGTAATACTTGCTAATTAACTTAAAATATAATAGCAAGGCCTGCAGGGTAGGAGATATACCCGAACTAGGATATGCAAGACACCCAAAATGTATAAGGTATGGAAGCCTATAGTGTATTAAAATGCAAGCCTGAAATAATATATATATATATATATATATATATATATATATATATATATATATATATATTTTAAACCCACTCAGATATTTGAAACCCACAAAAACAACCTGTATGATATCTTTGTGTTATGTAGCAAAATAAGCTAATACGATATAAAGGATTAAAAATAATAATTGAGGCCTATGCTTGTAGTCTATTACAATAAAATAAAAATGAAGGCCTGAAAAACTACTAGGCCTGCTAATATATTCAAAATTGAGGCCTGATGCCCAAGCTTGTATATTAAAATGGAGACCCAAACTAGGATACAAAGGAAATCAGCATTCAAATACAACAAAAAGCCGCATGGAGCCTACTATATTGTATTCAAATGCAGGGCTAGACCTGTACTCTGATATTCAACTCACTCAGATATTTGAAACCCACAAAAACAACCTGTATGATATCTTTGTTTTATGTAGCAAAATAAGCTAATACGATATAAAGGATTAAAAATAATAATTGAGGCCTATGCTGGTAGTCTATTACAATAAAATAAAATGAAGGCCTGAAAAACTACTAGGCCTGCTAATATATTCAAAATTGAGGCCTGATGCCCAAGCTTGTATATTAAAATGGAGACCCAAACTAGGATACAAAGGAAATCAGCATTCAAATACAACAAAAAGCCGCATGGAGCCTACCATATTGTATTCAAATGCAGGGCTAGGCCTGTACTCTGATATTCAACTCACTCAGATATTTGAAACCCACAAAAACAACCTGTATGATATCTTTGTTTTATGTAGCAAAATAAGCTAATACGATATAAATGATTAAAAATAATAATAATTGAGGCCTATGCTGGTAGTCTATTACAATAAAATAAAAATGAAGGCCTGAAAAACTACTAGGCCTGCTAATATATTCAAAATTGAGGCCTGATGCCCAAGCTTGTATATTAAAATGTAGGCCCAAACTAGACTCCACACACAATCAGCACTTGATTTCCCATGCAGAGGATAATTAGACAAAGTACTTTTTCTTCCCCCAAAAAATAAATCTGACTATCTATTAATGTGATATTACCTCATAAATAACCTTTGTAGAAGTCTAAAATTCGTGGTCGCCAAATGTGGTGTATCACCAAATTAATATATATAAATATTACACAAGGTTCGTCTACATTAAAAGGTATTTATTAAAAGGCAACAACACAATACTATAAATGTATTATAAACACACAGCCAGACCCACGGAGCACCAACCCTTTTTAAATCTATCTACCTATATAATAATCCCCTTTCCCAAACGCTTTATCTTACCCACGGTTAGACCATTTCCATCATCACCACCATCAACCATCACCAACACCATCCAGCAAGAAAAACAGGAAACAGCACCAGTTTCCTGCCTGGATATATCCTTAGTTGAGATGATGTAATTTACATCACATCCTGTCCATGACTTCCTTTAGCAATTGTGGGAGGGAAGTAAAGATTCTCGGCCTCTAGAGTGCCGCGGGGGCCTTAGGGGATTTACAGGGGCCATTAGACAGCCTCGGGGGCCACAGGGGACCCACAAAAGGTCCACAAGGGCCCCTCAGAGTCCAGGGGCCTTGGTGCATTGCAATAGCTCCTCCTCTGATCATTCTGGTCTCACTCGAAAGAGTGATCCAGCCCCAAAATACCAGGGAATACTTCCTGAGCAGGAGAAACAGCAAACATCAGTCATACGTTTCGGCCCCTGTGGGCCTCATCAGTGAGGTGCAGCTGTACTCCCTGAGGCACAGTGAGCAAGGAGTACATGTCTGGTTCCCCCAATCACCCTTAAGGTGAGAATAACTCAACAAAATGTTTAAAGGTGCTCCCTGTAATTCCCCACTTAGCGCCACCTCGCGATAATGTGGTTTTTGACAGTGAAACAACATTTAGCCATTTAAATTCCCGCTTAGCTCTCTCTGATTCGTCAACGTGCTCTCTGAGCACTATGGTGATAAAATGCCCATCTAGTGCTCTTCTCACATAGTGCTCCTGTATGTGGAAACACATGTGTAGCACTAAATGGGGTATTATTGTACACTCCTCATAATTAGTTTTGTCCTATAGGTCTGGTTACCTACTCAGGGAGCAGCCTCTTTTAGCTCACTTGTGCCCTTCAAGGGAAGAATATCCTGTAGTATATCAGCCTGGTCTCACTCAGAAGAGTGATCCAGCCTCAAAATACCAGGCAAATCTCCCAGAACAGGAGAAACAGCAAACCACAGACATACATTTCAGCCTCCCTTGGGCCTCATCAATGAGTTGCAGTTGTATTCCATAAGGAACAGTGAGCAAGGAGTCCACGTCTGGAGTCCTCTATCACCCTTAGGGCGAGAAAAAACCCTAAAGGGGTAATTTGAATACACAACAACAAATTAGAGGTGCTCTATCTGAGAATGAACAATACAAAAGAGGTTGCTCTCAGAATGGGTTATCATGTCTAAAGAACTAACATATTAAGGTTAGTTCCTTCTCTGATTGAGCTCCTCTATTTTGTTTTTTTATTTATTCAAATGACCCTTAGGGATTGCTCTCTCTAAGGGTGATAGGGGACTCCAGACGTGGACTCCATGCTCACTGTGCCTTAGAGAGTTCAGCTGCACGGCACTGATGAAGCCCAACGAAGGAGAAATGTATGTCTGTGGTTTGCTGTTTCTCCTGTTCAGGGTAGAATTGCCTGGTATTTTAGGGCTGGACCACTCTAATGAGTGGGACCAGACTGATATATTACATGATATTTCTTCCTGTGAAGGTCACAAGTGAGCTAAATGAGTGGGTTATCATGCCCCGAAGATCTAGCCTTTTAAGGTTATTTTGTTCTTTGATTGAGCAGCCCTGTTTTTTTTTAATTTGTACTGCTGTACAATGCATCATTGGCACAAGATGCTATCAGGCTTAGGCATACCAGTAGGCCAATGTTTACCATTATGATGTAACCTTATTTTGCACCTCAGTGCAAACATAATTTAGGGGGTCCTCCTTGACTATTCTCTGAACAAGACAGGTGCCTGAAGGAGTCAATAAAATACTAATACATATTTAGGGGTGAAAAAAATAATAGAATAATTACGGTACCTTAAGTGGGCCTCTGTGCTTTGCACCTGCTGCACCAGCCATAGATAGCTCTGCTGCTGCTAATATGGGTCTAATATCGTATACACTAATATAATAGGCTCCTGCTGTCACAAGTTGGTGAGGTCATTTAGCAAGGGACAAATTTACTTGAGCACAGACCCACAAAATACTGTTAATACATTTTAAATAGGAAGTCTTGAATGCGTTAGTGCATCTGGGCCACAGTTTCTTAATACATTTGGCAACAGCTTTAACCCCAGTACAGCACTACGGAATATGTTGGCGCGTTACAAATAAAATATAATAATCACATATAATCCTTTTGGTAATTGTGAGTTTGTTGGTAGCGCTCGCAATTACCACATCTATGACTCATAATTTGCGAGTTGCTCATGCGCATTGCGCTGCGACAGTCGCAGGTGCGCAATGCGTGGAGAATGTCGCACGTGCGAATTGGGCAGCAAGTGTTGCAAATGTGCGCAATGTGCAGTGTGAAACATGGGAGGGAGAGGGGGAAAGGTGAGGGAGAGGGGAAAGGAAGCACAGGGGAGGGAGAGGGGGCAAAGGAGAGGGAGAGGGGAAAAGGAGACACAGGGGAGAGAGAGGGAGGAGACACAGGGAAGGAGTCGGGGGGAAAGAGACGGGAGGGAGGAGAAGCAAAATGTATAAAACTATATCATGCTGTCATTTTTGACGGGAAAGCCGCTAGTATGATAATAACAGCTTTCAAATAAAACTAAATAAAGTAAAAAAGCATTCACTAATATCTAACAACTAAAATTAACCACTTCCTCTGAAATCCATATAGATCATTTCTTGCGTTCCATGCCTATATGACTCTAAAAGCTATAATTTGAGCTCTGTAAAATTATTTGTAATATCCTTCTCACTCTAATGACATCTCTGCTTGCCCAGTAATTACCTTGACAGTTCTATAAACATATTATAATTGGATCTGTTTTTTTTAATGAGTACTAATTAGTAAGGGAAGCTTAGAAAGAGGTTCCGCCTCTTTGGCGAGGTAAGATACCCTCTATTTAGTTTTACATACACACCTATTTAAAGAGATTTCCAGTACAAATTAGAAAGCATCAACAATGACATCTTGTTGCTGTCCTCATGATCCCCTTCCCCATCTATTTCTGCCTTTTTAGCTCATCTGGAAATGCTCCTTGACTCTCGACATGCCCCATCTCCTCTTGATGAATTCCTTCTTTCTTCAAAACCATCACAACAAGAGCTACAATGTCCAGGAAATCCAGGATCACAGCAGATCTCGGGCTGCTGTATGTGCGCACCTGATTCCCTGGATGTTTAATCAGGAATTCCAAGTAATCTTTCAGTCATGAAGCTGTGAAACCAAAAACCGTCAGATTGGGTGAATGAGGTGGGAGATCAACCCTACCTTAATTTAAATGTTTACATTCCATACTTGGTTACTGTCTGCAAGAACAAAGGCACAGCTACTTCCCATTAAGGAACTTAATCGCTTAATTAAAACCAAGTTGTAGCCCCCCCGGAAACTTTTCTTTTCTTAAGGAGGTCTGCTAGCCTTTTCCTAGGGCTCTTCCTAATCTATGCCAGATATTTCATCATAAGATACTTTTCTATAATGTTTGTAGGCTCTATACCCAATAGAAAGCTTGTCAAAATAAATTTTACCTTATGACCATGATAGTGGAGCCACAGAGGGATATTTGGGGAATCCAACCTGTCAATCATGCATGGGATCTGCCGTTTACATTATTAATTCCAACGCTGGTGGCAGAATCTTGGGATAACAACCATCCTAAGCTGGGCTTGTCCAAAAAACACAAACCCAGAGTGGAATATATTTCGTGCCGATGTGATGTTACCGTTGCCCAAGTTGTATTTTTTTCAACTTTGAAAGGTGATGCTTTATTAAATTATCCCTCTTGCCAAAAGACACAGCTACCGTCTGGCTGCATTTGCTGACCTAATAAAATAAAATATAAGGAGGGGGAAGAATGGAAGAAAGAAAGGATTTTATTCGGGTTGATACTAGGAAAGAAGGAGTCACATTTTTATATCCGCTTGGCCAATACCTGGGCAATAAATTTGGCACATTTTTGAAGACCGTGAATAATTTTTTGGCGACAACTGAACTGTCTATCATTTTAGAGCATAATTGAGGATTCACAACTTTTTTCCTGTCAAGACATATGAACTGGATCATGTAAAAGAAAAGCAGTTGTTTTATTAAAGAAAAATATATACACTTTACATGAGGTAAAGCCCCTCTGACATATTTATAGATATGATGCCAACACAGTTGCTCTTAAAATACCTTATTCTACCTCGGATTATATTATAGTGTATGCTAAGAAAGCACTGTTCTTTGCAACTATTTTTAAAGCATGTAACCAGATAATGGAGGGCTCTGGTGCACTGCACCACCTGCACCACTGGTCGATCTGCCCCGGCATGTAACTGTATGTTTATGCTCCATAGCAGGGCTGGTGGTAATAAAAGAAAAATCAGCAAAATAAAGATGGAGAGGCATCAAAGAGAGGAGAACAGCTAGGCTGGGTTTATATCATTAGTACCCTAAGAAATGTTATTCTCTGATACCTTCCCTTCATCCCTTATTACTGTACTTCTACCCAGTAACATCATTTATAAAGAGATCAACTATGTTTATAGTAAAAAGTATGGTATTCCCAGTAGTAACATACAGATGTTAGAGCTGGACCATAAAGAAGTCTGAGCGCTGTAGAATTGACGCCTTTGAATTGTGGTGTTGGAGAAAACTGCTGAGAGTCCCTTGGACTGCAAGGAGATCCAATAAATCAATGATACAGGAAATTAAGACAAACTGTTCACTGGAAGATCTGATCATAAGGCTGAAGCACAAATATTTTGGACATGCCATGAGAAGACAGGATTACAGAGAAGACTCTGAGGCTGGGAAAGATTGAAGACACTCAAAGAAGGGGGAGATAGAGCCGGAGATGGATAGATGAGATCATTGAGCAATAGACATGAGCTTGAGAGAGTGCAATGGCTGACAGATATACCTAGCGTGTGGTGGTCCATAAGTACACTGAGAATCGGACATGACTGAACGACTAAACAACAACAATATATTTATATTATAAAAATGTGAAACTATGATGAGTATACTACAGAGCAAGATTACATGACTTAACTATATCTGTGTCTTATTATACAGTTAGGCCTTAAGGAAAACAGTGGAGAGAGAGGAGAAAAGAAGAATCAGAGAAGATGAGTGGAGAAATAGAGTGCTGAGAGAAGGGAAAAAGGTGGAAAAAATGGAGGAGATGTCGGAAATGCTGCTTTTAATTTTCTACAACCCTGGATCTGTCTTGTGGCCATTGTATGAGGGTAGGTCTCAAATATATTCTAATCCTCAATCTTTACATATCTATGGTACAGTAAATGTCTTAGGAATTCTCTGTATAGGTTGTTCCAATTGACTTTATGCAAACTGAGATGGCACCCCTGACCCAGAGCCTGGAGCTAATGGGTTTGCAGAGTTATGATTTTGGAAAGATGAGCACTTTACCTGATGAATGCTGACCTCTTAAATTAAATGTCTGTCTGTATCGTATGTCTGCAAATGCAAATACCTTCCCAATAATGTTGTCAATCACTGAGAGGCATCTGTCTGTATGGAATGTGAGCAGGACCAGCGGCCCCTCCTGCTTCCCTTCCCTGGACTCACCAGATCTGCTGTCTCTTTGTTTTTGGGTGTAATTCTAAAATATAATACATTTTTTTGCATGTTGACTTTCTTATTGAGTGTGACCGTGATAACTTGTCAATGTAGTATTTATAGCATGTTTTATATTTTATAGAGACTATAATGCTAATTAGATGTTATTGTTTTAGTTCATTACCATGGATTTTAGCAGGTATTATTATATGATATAGTGATATATATATATATATATATATATATATATATATATATATATACAGTATATATAGAAATGTATGTCAATCTGGGGCCTACATGGCAAAATATAGTGTATTATGGTAGATAAATAAGCAAGATGGGGACATTACATTTTTGATATCACGTTGGGCGCCAAGTGTTTTGAAGAAAAACAAAATAGTTCTCGGAGATATCTGTCCCTGGCCAAATTACCAATATATAGATAGTGTGCACACCTTAGAGAAATAATACAACCAACACAGATTTTTGGTATAAAGCTTTCTCTCGCCCTTATTTTTATTAAAATCAGCTGTCATATTTATAACATTTTTAACAATCAGATAAATGTTGCATACATGGTTGTGCCTGGCCAGTACTTGGATGGGAGACAGTGGCCCACTGCTGTGGACCACTGGAGAAGGAACTGGCGACCCACTCCAGTATATTTGCCATGAATACCAAGTGGATCAGCATGACCATGGACATAAAGATGTCCATGTGTGTTATTTTTCCATGATGTCGTAAACAGCTGGAAACAACTGAACGACACAAGAAAATGTATGCTATAGTGGCTAGTTTGCTAACCCCCCACCATCAGTGGTGGGCAACTCAATTCTCGGTGGACTCACAACAGTCCAGCTGTCCCTATAAATTCGAAGCTGTAGCGGCATCAACACACCCGCAAAGGCTGCGGGCTTGAAATTCGGCTGCGTTACAGAGCTATTAAATTTCACTATAAGTGAGTTACGCGCCAGAGATGCTAGCCTGTAAACCATTTTTCACACGTTGGATATGCGGCCGTGAACATGATCAGTTAGTCAAACCCATAGTTACAGGTTTAGACGGAGCCAATGGCAAATTAGATCATCATCACTACTTCAAAGAAAAGTGGAGGTTAGATTTCAAAGCCTTACGGGTTTCAATTACAAATTTTGATCAGACCCACATTCCAGATATAATGCATTATTAATAAAACAGTAAATATGATATTCTAGTTCATGTGAGTTGCATTATATGTATTAACACATTGATTGCGGAATCGATATAACACGGAAATTATACATTAAATAAGTATCTTATTTTGCCAATTTGCGAGCTTGAGAATGTTGTGCTATTAATATTAATAACTAACATCACTTTCCCTTTACCTATAAGTACAGTAGTGTGTTTATATTTGCATTTACAGTGCTACAGATAGGTCTTTAACCCCCTGGTGGGTCCTCTCTAGTACCAGTTGACTTTTTTGCTCCATTTGCGGGTTACGTGGTTGAAAGTCAGTGAATTTGTAACAATTTAATAGCGTGATTGGAGCGTAACAGTTACGGGCTTGACAGATCAAAGGATTTGCAGCCCGCAGAGTTCAATTTTCGACATCCCGTAGGTGTTTTTTTTACCCTTACCCTACAAGTCGTTGCCGGCCTGCTTTACAGGGCCAATTTAATAGCCGCAAGTCTTACGGGCTACGTTACGGGCTACACGTTTAGGGAGTTTAATAGGGCTGATGGACTTTTAGGTATCGCTGACTGTTTATTCGGGTTCTCTGTGCTTTAGCACATAAAAGTTACTCAACTGCATTCATTCTGCCGGATCCACCTATGTTAAAGCAGAGAGATATTAAAATACTGTTTGAGTACTGCCCACTACTACCCCAGATGATGCAAAAAGTATTTAGCAATAATTGGTCTCTATTCACTAGTTGGAATGTATATTAATCTATCAACCAAGTTGTAGGGATTATTTCACACTTTAATGAATAGACTTCATAAAATAACATAGGAATCGGAGCGGTCTCACACTGCTAGCCTCTGTATGTGCTGCTAATACCTCCTGTGCTACAGAACGGGTTGGCTTCGCATATGAAAAATAGACGGGGCTTTTTTATTATTTGTGGTATGATTTAAACTGCACAACGTTTGGAGTGTACGGGTTCAGCAATAAACCTCTTTATGAAGTGACACTCTCATATGTGTGTATTTGTATACGGGCCGAAAGCTCTGATACAGGCTCCAATTGGCCCGCAGAGCCTATGAAAAATGTGTTTATTTTGTCTTCTTCACTAGATTTCCCCTCTGTCTGGCTATTGTGCCTCCAGGAAGAAAAAGCTTAAATCGCTAAAGTACTGCCTTTTTGTGAGACTTGCCAAGAATTAAGTCACTTAATAGGAAACTACTGTACATAGATATAGCACTGTGAGAGAAAAGAGTGCTGGAAATTAGGAACAAGACCGCAGGGTTAGATTGAAGCAATGCCGTTAAAAAGGGTATTTTAAGAACTTTTTTGTCAGATGGAAAGATTCTGATAGAAATTCAATTTTACTTTTTAGTTTTTAAAGAAAAACATGCCAATTCCCTGTGTTTTATGAGCATCTCATAGGTTGGAAAGGATTGTTAAAAATCAGAACATTCCCAATAAAATTACTTGTTTCGGTGTTGAACATTTATAGCCAGTCTCACATATTTTTGGAGTTGTAAAAGGACAGGGAAGTCCCAACATCTAAGTCATGCATCTGAAAGGCCAGCCTATGAAACTACACAAAAAAATGTATAGTGTTGGAGTAAAAAAGGTTTTAGCAGAAACTGTTTAAAGTCACTCAAAACATGTAGAAAATGCAAATTTTGAGTAGTCTAGTGGAGCGAGGCAAGGAGTTCCAAAGAATAGGGGCAGCATGAGAAAAGTTCTGAAGATGGGAGTGAGAGGAGGTGATAAAGGATGAAAGAAGAAGGTCGTTAGCAGAGCGAAGAGGGCAGTTGAGAGATATAAAGGGTGCACTATTGTTGAGGGAATTATAGGTTAGGGCCATGATTTTTCATTTTATTCTGGCCAAGGGAGTGACAGGAAGGTGCAGCAGATGCAGAACGTTGAGTTTGGTAGATAAGTCTAGTGGATGCGTTCATTATGGATTGGAGTTTAGAGGGACGGGTGATGGGGTGGCCAGCAAGGATAGAATTGCAGTTGGGTTATTTTTTTGGCTGAATAAATAATCTCGCTGATCATGCTGAAGAATTCTCATTCAGAAGATGTCTTCTCTCGTCCATCTTGGCCGATTATCAATATCACAACTGCATGTTCTTTTTTTTTATTTTTATGAAACCTCATTCTCAGGTAAAGTACTGTGATGCTCCAGCCACTCAGTGCCAACTTTCAACATTTAACTTGTCTTAAGATGTTTAGAGATCTTGTTTTTGATTTATCTGTTCTTTGTTGAGTGTTTTCTTTTTTATAACTTTGGGTGAAAAGTGTTGACACATGGACTCCATGGAGAAAAAAACTGACAACCCACTCCAGTATCTCTGCCATGAATACCAAGTGGATCAGCATGGTGTGTTGTGGTCCATGAGGTCACAGAGAGTCGGACACGACTGAACAATGCAAACACACAGAGATCAGTAGATGTATTGGATAAATTAGATAGCTTGTCACTGTGCCACCAAGATGGTTATGTACATACTGGAGGTGTAAGATGCATTTATTTTAAAAATGGGTATGCACATTTAAATATCATTTACATATATTTTTGCTGCTCTGTCTATTTATGTAAAAAACTAATCAAGTCAGATCCACTTTTAATTTTATATAGGGGATATTTGGAGGTATTGATCCATATTGGCAACACTTGACTGATATATACATGGAACTTATTCTTCTGTAATTGCACATGGTAGCAAAACTTCTTGAGATGGCGAGCTACATTAGGGCCATATAATTAGATGTTCATTGTCGGATATGTTATATTACCTTTGGTCTGTATTTTAGCTGTAAAATAAGGCTTGCTTCTAGTTTTTAGACACTTATACAATCTTCAAATGATCCCAGTGAAAAGATTTGTGCACCAGAACTTGATAAACAATGCTGAATAATTTCACTATATGCAGTGTGACTGCAATTCACTATCAAAATTAATTGAATACACTTCGAATAAATAAATAAATAAATATATAAATATATATATGGGTATGTTTAATGTCACAGGCTTGATTTTTAGTGAATACTATACTGTTAGCTAATAGTGAATACAATGAACTATGTGGTTAAGGGTCAGTTTTGTGCATCAAGAGGTCCAGTCATAAAAAATTTCTTGGAAAGACACTGGAATGTGAGTAGCTCTCAGAGTCCTGAAGAAAAAAACCAAACCTACGTCACCCTGTCTTATTTATAATGAACTGAACTGTGGTGTGGTTACTTTAGCTTGTTTACTGTGGAAATGTAGTTTGCAATATATGAGATCCACTTTAAATTAACATACCCGGGCCTCTGAGCCCAGGAACAAAAATGTAGAAGTCAGCAGCAAAAACATAAAAATCTTTATAAAGAAGCCAAAGGAACCTGAGATATCTGATAAGTGAGACTATATGAATTGGTTTTTGGGAAGTCTTTATTTTCTGAGCCAAGACTTCCTCAAAATGTAGATAACCAAATAATCTCTTATTTTCCAGATGAGACAGGCGTTTCATTTATAAAGGCATTAATCCATGTCAATTTGCTGTTTTTTTTCAGTACCAAAATTTAAATCATGTATTTGCCTAATTTGTAAGCGGTTATTTACTAATTTCTCATATTAAAGAGTTATGGAAATCCCATTTTAATCCATGCATAAGAAAGCAGATCTTTATGTGAATAAAAAAGTAAAAACACTGTCAATTTATTTTAAACAAAAATCCATGTTTCTGCTTAAGATGGGGGGCATTTTTTCTGATTTTCAGTGAGTTGTACACATGGATCTCATCTTTGATGTACTTGTTTCATGCTGAAGTAATGCTCTCAACAACGGTGCACCCCCTTATATCCCTGCACTCATCTCCAAATACTCCTCAACCCGTTCTCTTCGTCCTTTCTTTCCACCACTCCTGTCACCTCCTCTCAATCCCGATTCAGGACATTTCTCATGCTGCCCCTATTCTCTGGAACTCCTTGCCTCGCTCCACCAGACTTTCTCCCTGCCTCAAAACCTTAAAAACCTCACTAAAAATACATACGTTTAAAGAAGCCTATATGACCCTTCTTTATGACTCCAACAATTTACATGTCTGCCTCTAGTCTAGTCCAGTGGCCTGTGACCTTGACTAATCTACTTGCACTGTCCTCTGATAGGATTACCTTTTCTGCCATGGTCATTTACTGCTAACTGGATGTGTATTTAGGTTCAAGTAAAGTTCTATCAGCCATGTTTATTTACCCATTACCCACTTTTATTGTGCAACTACCAGTATTACACTGTTGAATTAATATCTACAATACTCTGTATCTTGGGTTTTCCGGTTGGTAAATGTCCAGACGTTTACGGTGCTGAAGTGTTGTCCTTTGCAACTGTGGAATTGCTTGTTTGCATCCCCACCACAAGAGCTCTTTGGTAAATAACCAATCAATAGACATGGTCTACATGCAAAAGAACATGTATGTCTTGGCCACTATTTCCATTTTTTTAAGGGAATGCTGAAATAATTGGGATCATCTAAAATATTATATTCAGAGCCGGATTTACTTTTTTGCTGCCCCTAGACTGAATGCTAACCCGCCCCTTAATGGGCTACTGGCGTCTAAAGGTGAAAATTCATGTTACTGATATCCCCCTCCAAACTTTGCATTTTTACTCCATAGCTAATAAGGTGCTAACGTGGCTACTAGTCTTCCACTCCCCCACCCATTGCCCTGCTCTCTACACCAATGCTCTTCTTTTTCTACTACTTTAATATCTTCTTATGCTCTTGTTCTATGCCTCCTTACTTAAAGGGCCATTTCATGGTGTGAATAAGCACAATATTGCATGTTAAAATAATCTTTTTTTTTTTTATATCACTAATAACAGCTAGGAAATCTACATTTTTAAGTGTAGCCTGCCGACTGACTGTAGGATTAAACACAGATGCTGAGCCGTGTGTTAAGGACAGTGATTGATAGCAGTTTCTCCCTGCACTCAGGAATGCACTGACAAGTTAACCTATAACTGACCTGTTTAGGTGATTCCAGCATTCCATGCTCTACACAGATTGGTTAATGGTTAACCTCTTTTTTTCATCAGCTCTCTACACAGAGCTGTAGTTGTGTGTCTGCCTGGGGGCATGTCAGTGACTTATGTAAACACAGATTTCATTTTTTTGATTTCTTAGTGAAAAATTGCACGCATTTCAAAAACTCAAAAAGTATTTCAACTTCATGCTTTTAGGACTGGGATATGGTCTAAAGTGCATTGAATTAAGTGACCATTTAATTTAACTCTCCTGATACTTTCCTCCACTGCCTTTTACTCTCCCCTTTCTCTTGCTCTCTGCTACTGTTTTCTCCCCCCTGACTTTCTTGTCTCTCCTCACTACTCTCTGCCCCCCCCCCCCCACATTGTCTTTCTCTCTTCTTGCTTCATTTCTCTATATTTTTTTCTTCTTTCTAGTTTTCTCTCACTGCTGTGTTCTCTCGTACCCACTGAATTCCAGCTTTTTCACCCTTTGCCACTTATCCCCTACACATTTTCCCATATCCCAGCCTGCTTATCTCCTATCCCTGTTGCTCTTATATTTGTCTTTTCATGCTATCTCCCAGCTTGGGTGCTCTTTAACCTCTTGCTCTCCCAATACTTATCAGTACATCACTCTCTCAGACAGAGATAGTTATTTTATTACACTACTTCTCTAGTCCCAAGTACCCACCACTCTCACCCAGATTTATAGCTGCTCTTGTCCATTGTCAGTAAACTATGCAGCTTTGAATATCTCACTGTTGCCACCTGACATGCGCAACATTGAGGGAAAAAAGGGTGTAGGTAGGATATGTATATGATTCATTTGAGCTCTAGGAGTGGAACAAAGTACAGAATAAAAGTTTAAATAGGGGCAATAGATTTTTTTAACCAAAAACAATTTGTTTTCCTCTCGAAGTAGCGCCGCTAGGCGGGTGCCTACCTTACCTAATGAGAAAGCTGGGTTCTATTGGATAAAGCTGGGTTCTAGATGACATTTTTGGAGCTTACATGATATCAGTAGGGTAATATAACATCATTTTCAGGCTCACTGATCATTACCGATTAATCAAGATGTGGACCCCTTGCTTGAGATGCATTTGAGATTAGCAGTATCTTATTGACCTGTTTTGACCTGCAGAAGAGAATTGTGCAAGTCTGCTTTTTTATTACTGCCAGGCTGGCATGCTTCATTAAAGTTTTACTCTGTAATGGCACAATTGGGATAAAACATTTTTGAGATGTTTCCAGAGCAGATAGTACCAATAGCAATTAATATTCTCAGAAGTCAGAAGATCACATATCTACAACGGTGGTAATCTGAAGATAAAGGGAACGCGTATAAATTATGTTCATGCATTGTTTTATGAATGCTGGATTAAATCTGGGACCTGCCAATTTTTGCGGCTAGACAGGGTCCCAAAGTGGGCATGTCTAATCCTCATCTGTTGTTGCTGGAATCGATTGCAATTCAGGGAATTGTACAGTCAGCAAGTAACAACTAATCTGCAGGAGAGCCAGCACAGAGAGCCAACTAAGAGTAGCGTAGAGTAGCCACTGGATCCAATGTGTGGGAGTACCATGCGTCATATAGTCTGCTTGGCCTTTTCTCAGTAGGAAGCATAAGAAAACATTTTTGATGTAAGCTGTCCTTGTCCCCAGTAGTGCAACTAATATTTTTGTCAAGGCTTACTGGCTATCATGGACCACCACTCAAGGATTCTCTTACTATTTGGGGTCTCATGTTTTGTATTGAAATATAGTCAATACGCTTCCCATCATAGTTGGCAACTCTATTATTAAATAAGTTAAGACACACATTCAATGGACTCCTGTGGTCTCCATAAAGTAAATTGGAGCCGTGGGCTGGCTGACTGCCATAAGGGATGAATTGTACCAATCTACACAGGGTTTTATCGTTCGGTAGGAATGATACACATGTGATGCTAAGCGTGACACTGCACAGTAAGAACAGAACGGTTATTGGTACATGGTATGTGATAATAGCCTTGCACTGTGAGAGCTTGTACATCGGCCTAAAAAAACAAAGGAAATTAAATACAAGAAACTGCATGTGTTAGAATAACCAAAATGGTCTTTTCAAACCCACAAAGACAAGGAAAACTTGCTAACTCTGCCAGCCTTCTGTCACCCTGTACATGTGCATACAGGGCTACATTTATTCAATTTTCTGAGGATTCATTTACGCTAACAAGACACAGAGTCCCATAATCCTGCTGGTTTGTACTTACAGCATGTCTGCAGTGCAGCAGGAGTATTCCCACAGCTTCCTTAAGGAGGGCTGGGTATGCAGTTGCCCTTTATGGAAGGATGGGCAGAATGTTTTATGGCAGACAGTACTTTTTAGAAAGGTCTCCTTGAAGACGCCTTGTCAGCTGAAGAAGACTAAACAAACAAACAAAAAAAATAACAATCTTGAAGCAAAAGCTAGTGCAAATAAGAGGTTTTATAACTGTAAACCAGTACTAACATTGAAGAGAGGTGAGGTCACTGCTGCTTGGATATTAAAGTGCAATTGACACTTGAAAACTGTGTGGCTTTATTTTGAAGCTGACCTTGAACTTTTCATCTCCCTATCTAGACTGATGCATCCACTGTATAGAAAAACTTAGTGACGAATGATAGACCCTTATCAGCTAGCTTTAATTTTCGCACTGTTTATGCAAGATGATTGCATCCTCAATAATCTTGGATTCAAAATTAAGTTTAGTAGTATTATACAGTATTATATTATTACAAAGCACCCCTTATATTTCTGCTCTCATCTCCAAATATTCCCCCACCCGCCCTCTTCGCCCTGCTAATGACCTTCTTCTTTCCTCCTCTCTCATCACCTCCTCTCAAACCCGCCTTCAGGACTTTTCTCGCGCTGCCCCTATTCTCTGGAACTCCCTGCCTCGCTCCACCAGATTATCCCCCTGCTTCAAATCCTTCAAAACCTGACTGAAACACACCTGTTTAAAGAAGCCTATAATCTGCCTCCTTAACGTGCATACTGCATTTTTCACCCTCCTGTACCACACCCAAAACCTTTAGATTATAGGTCTGCAAGTTTTCAGTCTTGCATGGCACTTTGGGGAAAGCTCTATGGTCACCGGATTCTAAGCTAAAAGACAGGGCCCTCCATATTTTGTAATGTGTTAATATTGTTTTGCCTTGATCACAATTTATGTATAGCGCTACAGAATATGTTGGCGCGTTACAAATAAACGATAATAATAATAATAATAATAATATAAGACTTATATTTAAATAGAGAATTTGTCCAGAGTTAATTACAAACTTAAAAAAGTAGTACAATCATAGAGGAGGACATCAGAAGAGTCTGCAGAAAGTCAGAGCATAGATAGAGATTTGGATTAGTTGTTGAAATGGTCCAATTATCCAGTTGCGGGAACAATATCATCATTGTGCAAAGTTGCGCAGAGGGCTCAATGGTGGGTATGATGGCAGGACATTGAGAGAAAAAGAAAATGTGGAATGTATGAGGTTAAGATTGAGGTAGTTGCAGTAGTCACGTCTGGATTAGGATGGAGAGCTGGAGAATAAGAGAATAAGATGGAGAGCTGGATATTGCAAATCTTGTATAGATGGAATCCGGCAATGCAAATGCTAAGGAATTATGATAATCTTATAAGGCTCATATTGTGCCGGGACAAACTTATACACATATTTTCAAACATAATTACTGTTGAGTTATTGGATCTTCTTTTAATTCAAGAATCTGGACTATTTTGAAAAAAATGCACTTGGAGGATGCCACTTAAACTAGCACATAGTCACTGTGTAGTCATTCTGGCAGTGGAAGAGTTATTGTGAGCGCCATTGTCAGTTTGTGTCACTGTCAAACTGGAAGCTGCTCTATGAGTATAATCAGTGTAATGTTTTAGTTTTCCTGTTAAAGACCTGCTGGTTTCACAACATTTCAGAAATGAAATAGGATCTTCCAGTGGTTTGTAATTATAGAGGAGTATGAGTGGCCCGGTCTTGAATGTTTGGAAGCACAGTGAGCGCTGGAGTATCTGATAGGATAAGGCCCCGATCCGGCAGTGACTGTCATTAACTTGGAGAGCATATAATTGGGTGTTGACCTAATTAGTCTCTATAATTATACACCATGCCATCTATCTACCTTTGTGTCACTATAGAGCCAGTCTGGGAGGCGTAGGGGCACTTGTATGATGAAGACACTACGTACTTTGTCATAAAATAGCCCCAGGCAGAATATTATGGGATTTTCCAGGCAAATCCTAAACTCATAATGATGCCGGGATCAGTAGAGGAAGACCGCAGAACTCCTGTATAAACAGCATGGTTCCATAAGGGGTGCTGTAACCCACAAAGCGCCTTTTGTAAATGGGACTAATTAAATTTGATGGTAAAAATCAGAGCACTAGGGAGGGGTGATAAAGAAATGGAAATGGTATGGAGAGGTAGTAGAAGTTACTGGGAGAATTTATAAAAGCTCTTACATGGACATCAGCGTATTACATTGAAAGTCACTGATAAATACCATCATATGGCCAAGCAATGACACATACTGCAGCACGCCAATCCAGGGTAGGGAAGAAATTTTATAAAGGAATAAACTTTTTTAAGTGAAACTTTTGAAATGTATAGTAGCAGTTTTCAATGTTGGACTTGAGTGTAATCTAGATCAGAGCATCATTTTCGGGCAACAAGGAGAAAGAGGTCTTGAAGGAACATGGACGTATTCTGGGTTTCACTAGGAATATAATATACTTATGTATTTAGATACTTGTATGTATTTATTTTATTAAAAAGTTCTTAAAAGCTCTGTTTTTTTCTGGCTAAAATCATATCATTGTTATCCATTTGGGTCTGCTTTCTGTAGCTCATGCAGCTCATGAACACACACAATGTGAAGTGCAGTGTTTCAAATTATCCTGTCAGTGACCCCTCAAGGAGCTAGTTGCAGAATGATGCCACTGATTGGTTGCTATGAAACCTGGCAACCACTGTACTTAGAAGTATACTGTCTTCATGAGCTGCAGAGGGGAAACTATTTAGGAAATACTTGTAAGATTGTTGGCAGAAACAAACAGGGCTGTTAATCACTTCTTATTAATATAAAGTACACAAAAGTAAAGAGATACAAAGTTATATTATATTTCTAGCGAAACCCAGAAACCTTCCATGTGTGTGTGCATGGCTGGACTACCCATTAGGCCAACTAGACCGCAAACTAGGGGCGCTTCCCTATGAGGGGTGCCACTTTAAAAAAAAAAAAATAGTTCCTGGCTTAAAAAACCCAAAATGCTGCAGTTCATAGACTGGCTACTAGGAGGTAATCACCTAGAACAAAAAGTTACAAAAGGAAAAGGAACTTACACACAGAGAAGAGGCAAAAATGTGTTTGTGCATACTGTGCATAGTCTCTTGCAGGGGCTCCTCCACTTCACTGCCTATGGGCTCCAAAAAGGTAGATCCAGCACATTGTGAAAGTTAGCTAAATAGTTTAGGGTCCCTGGAGGAGTAAAGCTACTGTCTTTAAAGATAATCATCAAAAACACTGGAGATGGAGCAAACAGCACAAGAAAATAAAGTATCAAAGGGAGAAAAAATGGTGCAAAATTCTCCATGCTGACATTAATGGCAAATGTTTAAGAGCCAGAACACAGGGGGAGAGAGGGGAATGTCTTTCTCTCTGCAGACTGTATATATACCATGAAAATGCAATATGGTTACATTTTAAAAGGGATATTCTAATTTTCCAGCTGGCCTTAATACTACAAAGGGAAATAATATACAAAACGGCTTCCTTTAAAATCATTTCAGAGACACAAAATGACCATGTTTTACTATATAGCCAAATTTAACAGTTAATACAAAGAAAACATGTAAAATTTAAACATACCTTTACTTCTTTGTCAATACTGATGGGACTAACTCCGAGGCTTGAATTCAGACCAAGAATTGTCATAAACCACCAACTTGAACCTCTCTTTGGGATAGAAAACTATTTTTCACCATCAGTTTAAAGAGGCTAATGACACTGCGCAGGAAATAAAATGCTATCAGATGTGGAACAAGCTGATGATATGACTTAATAAAACAACAACATGCATTTTCAGTCCTGGAAAAACATAAACCATTAGAATAGAAGAATACCAACATCACAACCACACTCTCATTTAAAAGAAACATACAGCACCCTTGTATGTCAGAACAAAAAACAAGAAGACACAGTGTCCTTGGACTTAAGCAGCAATAGTAACAATATAGATCATGGGGGACTTGGCTTGCCTGCAGGGTCCTTTAACTCCATGTAGCATGGGCGCTATCTTCTCACTCTGTAGCATATCATTGGATAGTTATGACCTCTGGATAGACGTTGCTGCAGGAAGGGGTTTTCAGGCTGTATTCTTGCTCCTATCTTTTGTGTTTTGGGTATTTTGTCTGTGTCTGTCTTTTGTCCGTATGTGTGTGTCTTTGTCTGTTTTTCTCTATCGTTCGTTTTTCTCCCTGTGCTCCCTGTAGGCTGTCTGCCAGGCTTTAGATATGCTTTAGTTTAGGCATCACTAATATGGATGCCATAGAGGCAGCAGCAATTGGTCTTCTTCTGGAGGCGGTGCGCTTGAAGGCCATCAACCATGGAGTTGGGTGGCTTAAGGATTGATTGGGCAGCCGTGAATGAGATTTGACCCCTCCCCTGGCAGACCCCCAGGTGCAGTCTCTTGTGGCTGGTGGTCTGGGTAATTCTGGGGACCACATGACTTTCATACATGTGAGGGTTTAACCTCACAGCAGCCTTTACCTAATGACAAAAGGAGAACTTGGCGTGCAGGTGTCATTTGCGCAGGTCATAAGGAATAGCCTACGCTTTTAATACACTTTTAAGCCAGCACATATTCTCTGACATTCCTACCCCGGTTATTCAACACCCTCACCAAAAGGGAGGTACGGGTCCATCTAGGGCTAGGAACACGGCAAAGTCCCCAGCAGTTCCACATGGTGACTTAATGCATATGCCTGACTCTCCTGTGCGTAGTGGTAATGTCTCAGTCTTCAAAGGTCTGCAACAGGGTGGCAGCGCCCCCAGTTCCAGAGTGTCTACGCTGCAGAGGAAGCGCATGAGCATCGAGAGGGAAATGATGAGGGACGGAGAAGAGGTGAACCAATCTACATTGGTCCATGCTCCGAGGGCGGCATGCCCGGCAAGGATCCACAAGGGTACCATGAGGTATAGTCCCCTATCTTTCGCTCTGTTCACCAAGAGACTGAAGGCAGTGACTGGGCACCCAACTGCCCAACTGATTGGGTCTGGACGACTTAGGCAACTTGATGGGTCCAGTGGTTGAGGAGAGTGACTCATCTCTGAACGACGGTCAGGTGGTTAGGACCTTATCATGCAGGCATAGACGGACTAGTTATGGTTCTTATTGCCTTCCGAGGAGTCCAGGGATCAGTCGCAGTCCCGGAGACCCCGATCTTGCAATTGCAGCTGTGCTTGTTCCAGCTCTGATCGGGAAGTGCGGAGAGAGCTGACTCCAAGGACGACCGCCATGCAGGTGCGTGATGTGCAGGTGATGCCTGCAGTCCAGGAACAAGGTGGGATGGGATGGTCACCACTCTCATTGCCTAGGGATAGAAGTCAGGACACTTCTTTCTGGGCTATGGGGGCTGTTGGGTACCCATATGATAGCTTTATCTGACAAGGAGTTGAGTGATTGGGTGTCAGGTTTGGGGGTAAGGCTTGAACCTATGGGGGGTCATCAGGTAGGCCTCAAGACAGTGTAATGGCAGCGGGTGGCCTCCCCCTTCCGAAGGTGGTAGAATCTCCCAGTGGCTTTTCTCCTTTGGTAGAAGTGGGTCTTCGGGAGTCTGTCCGGGTATCGGATGGGTCACTTAGAGCTACGGCAGTGTGCTCCTTGGATAATCTTGGGGCACACTTGCCGTTGGAAATGAAAGAACGCATATGGAGAAGGGAGTTTGTGGAGATTTTCTCACTCCTTCCTCTATCACGTTTTGCTGACTCATCGGAAGTCAGCGCATGGGATGAGGGTGGGGACAAGTGCTGGTACTTTCGGCGGATTCCTCATACTTTCGATAACTGGCTTCAGGCATTTTCCATCATGGCCTGTGTTATCAAGGGGAAAAGATCCCCGATCAGTGCTCCTGCCTCTTTGTTTATTTGGAAGAGATCAGGAGTGCTTACCGCACATATGGTGGAAATAGTGGAAATACAACAAGGATTTCCGACAGTGTATGACGAATAGGCCAGCCATGGCATGGAGCGAGAAAGCTATTGCTTACTAACTGAATGTCATGACCTCGATGCGCGCCGCCCTTTTAGAGTGGGAACAGTGGGAATGGATCTCCGCCCACCCCCCACAAGGCGCTGGAAAGAGGATCTGCTATGCTTACAATGAGGGGATTTGCAAATGGTCCCCTAATTGTCGCTTCCGACACGCCTGTTCCAACTGTGGTGGGGAGCACCCAGTTGCCAGATACAGCAAGCAGAAGGATGGTAACAGGTCAGGTGAGCAGCCTGCCAAGGGGCAGGATGTCGGTCTTGCTAGCCGCAATGCTCCTGTGGCTAGAACGCTACAGTAGGGTGAGAGGCAAGGCAGCAGCCAGTGTGCGGCTGACTGGGGGATTTTGTGATGGCTTTGTTATCCCGTGTGAGACTGGGTATACCTGCAGTCATCTGGAGAACTTAAAATCTGTGAGGCAATACCCCGATGTAGTAAGAGACAAAATAGCTAAAGAGGTTAAGCTGGGTAGGATGGCTGGCCCTTTCTTGTCCCCCAGTCGGGAATTTGAGAGTTTCCCCGTTGGGGATGGTTCCTAAGAATGAGCCCGATAAGGTCCTGTTGATTCACCATCTCTCTTACCCAAAGGGAGCTTTGATGAATGACGGGATCAATAAGGGGTTATCACCGGTGTTGTACGCTTCTTTTGACGCTGCCACAAGCATTTTAAGGTTGGCTGGTCGGGTGCATGGAGGGCGAAGGTTGATTTTGAATTGGCCTTTCACCTTCTGCCAGTCAACCATAACAGTGACCATTTGGTGGGTTGTCGCTTCATATCTTGCTCCATATCTTGGGTCACTTGCCAGGTCTCATGGTTTTCTAGTGTGATACCTGGACAATGATACCTGGACATTCCAGCGGCTGTTGCGTGACTTTAGGGTCCCTTTAGCTCAGAAAAAGAGGGAAGGTCCATCAACAAGGTTAACTTTTTTGGGTATTTAGGTGGATAAGGTTCATTACTTCCTACTAGAATTAAGAGGCTTCAATCCATCCTGGGGAAGTTGAATTTTGCTTATCATATCATGCCTATGGGCAGGATATTTAGCAGGAGGCTTTCCGTAGCCACAACGGGCCTCAGGTGTCCACATAATTTTATTGGTGTCACGACCCCAATGATGGATGATGTCGGGGTCACCCACTTAATGGCAAGAGCTTTATCCATCCGCAGAAAATATTCAACTGTGAGTTGCGCTTGCATACGGCCGCAACTGGGGGGTGCGGCTTTGGAGCCTACTTCAAAGGGAATTGGTGCACTGAAAGATGCCGGGTGGACTAGGTAGAACTTGGCTTGACTGCAAACTTGGCTTTCCTGGAGCTGTTCCCCATAGTGGTAGCTGTTTACATTTGGGGGGATAGGTTTAGGTACTGCAGGTCATTTTTGTGTCCGATAATATGGCAGTGGTGTATGCCATCAACAACACCACAGCATCATCATTGCTAGTTATACGTTTGATTTGGCACATGGTCTTGAGGTGTCTACAGCTGAATATATGGTGTTGTGCTTTTCATGTGCCTGAGTCCCGGAATGGGATTGCTGATGAGCTTTCTTGTTTCCAGTGGGATCTCTTTCGGCAGTTGGTACTGGCTGCGGAGAGGCAGGGCATCCGTCTCCCCGGGGGAGCTTTGAGAGTAGGGAGCATAGAGATAACGCGCTTGATTAGGAATTCCTTGGCGCTGGCTACGTGGAATGCCTATAAAAAGGTTTGGTTGCAGTGGAACAAGTTCGTTAGGTTAGCCGGGGGCGCTGACAGGGAGGATAAGAGGACGGGAATCCTGTTTTGGTTCTTGCTCAGTAGGAAGAGTGGTTGTTGCTCGAAGGCTGCGGTCGGGTGTCGGGCGGCTCTTGCTTTTATGTTTAAGATGGCTGGGCAGAAGGATCTGACCAAAGTCTTTGTGGTAAAGCGGGTAGTATGTGGCATGTTTAAAGGAGGAAGTTTGTCATTCCTAGTATGAGACCTTGCTTTTCCGGACTGCCTATTCCCTTGCAGGCAAGGTATAGGGGAATAGAGTTGGTGGATGTCAGCCGTCACAGGGATTGTGTGGTGATATGGTTGAGAAGGTCCAAGACGGACCAGGAGATCTCAGGACCAACCATGATCTTGAACCATCCACATAAGAGCTCCGCCCAACAGTGAGCAATCACCCCCGCACCCCAAGCTGTGACAACATAAAGATAAAATAACACAAAACAGGGAGGGAGGTATGTTCAGCATGTGCTCCTGCTTGGGTAACTGACAGGAGTGGGAGCCTTCACTTCTATCAACCTGAAGCTCCTCCCCCAAAAGCAAGCTATTCAATTACTCCCCTGCACTAGCTCGGTCAAAAGCCCCCTCCCCCATGCTGGTTCCAGGGGCTGCCTATATGGATTAATAAAACAACATAGTGTATTAAATACAAAATGACTGGAAACTTACACAATTAAGGAATATTCCCTTCTCAAGGCCTATACTGTCATGCCACCAATTTGGTTTAGAGTACTCCAATTAAATAAATATGAACTGGGAGTAGTATATACATGCCCATACTCAGATATATCAGTTGTTATGAGAAAATGAATAGGACATATTTATGAACAGCTAGTTCACAAGTAATATGAACATTTAGTGGATGGGTTACAGCAGCAGTATGGGATGAAGTACAGCAGGAGTTATACGAGTACTTAGATGAAGTATTGTTGAGAGATGTAAATAGATTAATAGGTGAGTTGTCTATAAAGGTTATATGAGCAGTTAGTAGACAAATTGTACAGAGAGGTTACATGAGCAGTTAGGCAATGAGTTATAGAGAGAGGTTATAGTAGCTGTCAGTAGAGGAGTTTTAAAGATTGGTTAAAGAACCAGTTAATGGATGAGTTTTAGAGAGAGAGTATCAAAGCAGTTATGGGATGCATTATAGAGAAAGTTTATAGGAGCAATTGGGCAAAATGTATAAGAACAGTTAATCCATGAAGTACTAAACCAAGCTGTAGTAGCAGTTGGGAAATAGGTTGTACAGAGAGGTTTTAAGATGAGTTGCATATAGAGGGTATAGGAGCATTTAGATAATCAGATGTAGAGATTAGGTGTAGGAACAGTAAGTGGTTGAGCGGTAGACTGAGGTTACATGCAATCTGATGGATGAGTTGTAGAGAGAGATTGATTATTGGCACAGTTAGAGGAAGTTGATGTGGACATAGGTTGTAATTAGTAGATGTGTAGAGGAGTATAAGGATTCATTCCAGGTAAATACTGTATCCTCACAGGACATCACTGGTATTTACAGGAGTATGTTAAAGAAGTTTATTTTGTAAAACATAGTATACCTTTCAAGGATATACAATGAAAACTTGATGTTATTCTATTTGTTCAGAATATTACTATGTCATATGCCTTTAAATATTGGTGATTAACAAAATAAGAAATAAGAGGACCAGTAATCTGCATTATAGGAAACAGAGGGGGGAAATTATAGGTTGAATTGTTATTAAATAACTTAAACTGAGAATTTATTAGCCGATGAGTTATAGGAATAGTAAGGGGAGGAGTTATAGGAGAAATTATATAGATCAGTTAGCAGAGGAATTATTAAAAGATTATAGGAGCTTAGAAAATGAATTATAGGGGGGGCTTGTAGGAACAGTTAGGGATACATTCTAGGGTGGGGTTATAGAAAAGTATTTTTGGTCCAGTTAGAGAGCGGTTATTGTGAGTAGTTTGAGGTGTGGTTGTATGAGTTATTAGAAGATTTACAGTGAGAAGTGATGCAGTAGATGGTGACATAGTTATACTCAGTCTGCCCCTCGTGTTCGCTCCCCTAACACCCTGGAGCCTTTGTGTTCAGACGCATGTCATGTTGTAGATAGCACCTCGTTGTGTCAGCCGGCCTCGGCCTGCTAGTAGTTACCTGACATTACCTCAGCTAACGTGGTCATGTTTTCACATTAACACAGGCTGCTCACACTCCATAATACAGCAGTACCAGCAGCTTCTGGAACTCATTCCCTCCCCATGTGCTTCTTACAGTGTCTGCTAAAGACATTACTCTGTGATACGGTTCCAGGTTTGCTAGACGCAGAGCCAAAACTGATCTTTCTGTGGGATACGGCTGAAGATTTGACATGACCGGGAGATCAGCTGCTCCCAGTCTCCATTTATTCCCTCCATAAACTCATCTCCTAAACCATTTTATAGCTGCCTTTACATTTCCTGATTAACACCTTATGACACAGCATGCAAATTAACAGTGTCACTCTAATTGCCATATTTTTTTCTATATAGACATATGAATCCCCTATTCAATCAGTAACACCTGCTAACAGGTTAAATTAAAATTATAGGAGCAGTTAGAAAATGAATTAGGGGGGGGCTTGTAGGAACTGTTAAATTAACAGAGGAGGGCAAAAAAACGAATAAGGGGAATGGAGGGGCTAAGTTATGAAGAAAGATTAACCAAATTAAGCTTATTTTCTCTTGAAAAAAGGTGTCTAAGAGGATATATGATTACCTTATATAAATACATCCAGGGTCAGTATAAAGATTTGTCGGGGGAGATTTTTGTGCCAAGAGGTTTTCAACTGACAAGAGGACATCCCTTGGGGTTAGAAGTAAAAAGATTCCACCTTAAAGAAAGAAAAGGGTTCTTCACAGTAAGGACAGTTAATCTGTGGAATTCTCTACCATGGGAGGTGTTGACAGCGGATTCGATAGATAACTTTAAAAGGGGACTGGTTTTATTTCTAATTAAAAAGGGAATTCAGGGTTATCCTGGATAATTAGAGAGAGAGTATTGATCCAAGGAGGAATTCGATCGCCAGTATCTGGGGTCAGGAAGGAATTAATTTTTTTTTGCCCTTTGAGACGATTGGCTAAGTTTCACTTGGGTTTTTTTTCTGTTTGCCTTCCTCTGGATTAATTAATAATTTAAAAAAATAAATCATAAAAATAATTAAATAGTTGATAAATAATGAATTAACAACTAATTAATTAATAACTAATCCGCATATTGCAGAACATAGGAGATCTTAAAAGGTTGAACTGGGTGGACTGAAAGTCTTTTTTCAACCTTAATTACTATGGGCCTCATTCAATTGCGATTTGGACAATTGAATAGGGCTCTAAATAAGCACATAGCATATTTTTTTAAAGAAGTTTTTAGTTAGTGAAAAACTTGCTTTTGAATAGATGTTTACTAACTAAAAACTTCTTAAAAAAAATATGTTGTGTGCTTATTTAGACCCCTATTCAATTGGCCAAATCGCAATTGAATGAGGGCCTATGTAACTATGTCCAAACTAATTAAACTCCTATTATTGCCTCACTATCTCTCTGTTGCTATGACATGTCATAACCAGGCACACCTACTGTAACATACTGTAATGGTCTATCCCACACTCGGATTACCTTCTCCCAGCAAGAGCTATAGTCCAGCCACTGGGACCCTGGGTAGGACCTGCTGAGGGAGGCAGGAGTTAATAAAATTAATATTTGCAGACTCCAAGGTGCCCTTTTTAATATTATGTACATCAGTTCCATGTTATAGTATGCAGGCTAGGTGACAAACTCCATGTTGGCTCATAGACCCTCCTCATACATTTGTCCATAAAAGCATGTGCCCCTTTGCTGTTGGTGGGTTCATGTTTGCAGGAGTGGTGGCAGTACAGTCATTGGAGCCATTGTTGTATTGGCTTATCTACTTCTACAATGGAGATCTTGATTAAATCTGATTGCACCAAGGAATGCACTTTTTTAATAGAAATAAATTAAACCTTATCAACATCCAACTCCCATTGTAGACACTATTAGATTGTTGCAACTGACTCTACAGTTTAATTGTATATAACAAATCAAACGTTCTATTAAAAAAAAACATTTTATACTAAACGTCAAGTTCTTCAAGAGAGCATGCTGTAATTATAAGTTTTAAATTACAGTGTGACTGATTTTAAAATTGGATTTGATCCTGATGGGAATTATTGGAAGCCAGGAGCTAATGACTTTGGTGCTGAATCTTTTAGTAGTGAAGAGGTTAAGATTCAGCCATATACGCACCATAATCTTACTTCCATATTTTAGTCTCTTTATATATACCAGAGTTTTATGGGTCTGATTTGCCACTAGAGACGATTGTCCAATAGGAGGAACCTAACTGAGCTTTTTAATTTTTCTCACACCCTCCAATGATTTCCCTCAAGGGGCAGTATTTTAGAATCAGGACCTTGTTCTCTCTTTTTTTTTTTTTGATGAAGTGTGAAAAATAGGCAGAGAAAAAAAAAAGGGAAACTCTATCAACTCAGAGTCCCGGGAGGGGACAGAACAAAGAGGTTTTTAGCAGAACGAGCATATTATGAGGGAGCGGGCACTGCATTAATAAATGGGAGGGCCAAAGCTGGCCTAGAGGCTCGTGCTGCCTGCTAAGTTTATCAGCTTAACATCGCGCATCCTGTTTGCTTTGGTTTCTTTGCTTGAAGTCGTAAATTCATACAGAACAAATCCCGAGCCTGGGCGGAGGCAAATATATTTAACTCCGTCCATGCCCTGCAAATTAGATATAAAAGTATTGCATATCTCCCAAAATTTCAAGTTCCTTAAAGAGTTACAAAAACTACCGAAGTCTGTTGTATTACCTCAATTTATTAAAGGTTACAGTATCTTAAAATCGTGGAGAAAACTACCAGTGGAAACCTGAAAAAAAGAAGGGTATGCCCAGACTAAACTGTATCTAAATGTGTGACTGTCCCTTCTAAAGGAGCTATGGATAGGGGAATATCTTCTTAAAGGTATATGGAGGTTTCCCTGTTTGTAACTTTTTCTAATCTAACAAGTATTGTTTATATCAGAAACACACATTACATTGGTTCATTCTATACACTTACATTATGTATTTTATTTTAAAAAATGGTTTCCACGTCCCCAGAGGTGCCTATATAGGCATCTGGTACCTACCAATAGAAACATTAAATTCAGGTACATTTGTTAGCCCTATAAAAACATTCAAAAACATTCAACCCAACAACCGCACGGTGCAGAGATCCTCCTTACTTCCTTGTGGAGGGAAATAAAAAGACTACACATCTCATGATGCTTTGCTTCACAGACTGACTTCCCAGTCATTGAAACAATGTTAAAGCTGACTGTGATTGGCCCGAACGAATTATACATTTTATGATAATTTTGTTGCAGGTTTTCAAAGGGCATTCCTTCTGAAAATCCTAATCAAGAAACGTAAGTATGCTTCCAAAAGTGGAACAGTTGGTTCCAAGCTTGAGATTAAAACATCTCCTCAACACTGAAGGAGTTTAGGTAGTTACTCTGAACTGCGGCTGCGGGTTGATAGATTAAACAATGTCTCTTTATGAGGAGTCTTGGTCAGTTCATTATGAACTTTATCAGGAGGAGGAAGATGCAGTTATAGATCCAGTTCTAGGTCCAAAACAGTTAAGCTTTAAAATAAGTCAAGTTGTTCTCCGATGTCTGCATCTCTTTAATATGTACTTATGTATATACAAATTATTATTATAATGGGATATACATTTGTCTAGTGTGGGACTAAACTATTATACAGGTATGAAATAAGGACACATAAAACCAAGCTGTATCAATGTTGTCTCATATTATTGTTGTTTAGTATTTCATGTCGTGTCTGACTCTTTGTGTCTCTGGTTGTGCTTATCCATAAGGTTTATTTTGCAAACATACTTGAGTGGTTTGCTAGTTCCTTCTCCAGTGGACTGCAATTTGCCTGGCCTCTCTGCCATGACCTGCCCATCTTGGGTGACAAAACATGGTATAGCTGATAGGTCATAATAGGCTAATTCCTAGGTTATTCTATGGAGCCTACAAATAATGTGATGAAATCCTTCCAGCATAGAAAATTGTCTTCATAAAATAGAGATTGGAGTGTTCTCAGTGCGTTAGTGAGTTTGGTGCATGTAGCCAAGAGAGAGGAAGCGTTAAATCAATTCATGTACTGACTGAAAGCAGCAATTCCAGGTATCAGGAAAACTAGAATACCTTTTAAATGTGGATGCAGGTAAGATGTATAACCCTAACATCCCTACTAATAACAATCTTAATACCAGCCAATACTGAGAGGGGGCTATCTCACAACTTACTTTCCCAAAAGCACTTAAGATGTTATTGTGAATCCTATGTTAGAGGGGTTCATGGAGAAATATATCCTTGGATATGCCCTCTAAATCGAGTGGAATTCTCATTGTAAATAAAAACTGACAGGGTGGAGAATGTGTGGTAGCTTTAGGATGAGTATGCAAACAAATAAAAGCTGTATAGAATCCTTTTAACAAATTCTAGCTGTAAAACTATATTCAGTAAATTTGGACTGAAAAGATACATTTACCAGTAGCAAACAAAAATGATCTCCTCTCTCTTGCTTAAAAAAGCATTTCTTGACTTCTTTAGCCAGATCTCTTTCCTAACAGTCATCAGAGATGTGCAGGGTCTTGGTACTAGATTTAGGGCTAGATTTAGGCTTCGGCTTTAGCGGCTGCAGCCCAGGGGCCTCGGCCAGCTGGGGGGTCTCGAGAAGAAAGAGGAAAAGCTGATAAAGCCTTCAAAAACAAGGACTTGATGTTTTTAAAATTACATTTCTTGCCGGAGTCGGCAATACTATAGACAGCCAGACATCGCGCCCACTGGGCCTAGGGGAGGCGAGAGAGCCTTCTGACAAGGTTCTATAGGAACCGGAGCCAGGTCACTTGGTGATGTGCCGGATGCCTTGGTAGGGAATGATAAGCCTTTCACTGAAGTCTCCTGTTGGACTGCAGAGAAAGGAATTGCAGCACTGAAGAAGACGCATCCCTTCCAATCGAGAATCGAGTATCATTGTGGAGACGATCGAATGAAGCTGCATCCCGAGCGGTCAGCATGATAATCAGCGCGAGTGCATAGTTATATTGAATTGAACATTTGTCAAGTGACTTATGCCCAATCAGATATTACTGAGGGACACACAGTACCCATAGTCTTAATCCAGCCTGATTAGAACAAGGAATTATTGGCCTCTTGGTGTAAATAGTAAGGCTCCAAGTTTGCCTTGAAATGTGCCCATCAATTATTTGTTCAGCGAATGAATGAAAACTTATTTGATATTTAAACTGATTTTTTATTTCATAAACTTACTTGTATGGTATTATATGTTTGTGTAGCATAATGTATATGTAGCATACAATGTTTTTTGTATGCTACATAAACATGCACTTGTTGTATTGCATTTGAACATCGGTCCAAATATTTTTAGAACCTAAAAGACCCTCAGATTTAATTTTTGCTTGATTGTTCAGACTCAGAAACTTAGATGCACTATTAATTTTATTGAACACTTAAAGGGCAACTGTATATCTCAAGCTCCATAATTGTTACATACTACAGATTAGTACAGGTGGTCCCCGATTTACGAACACCACAACTTACGAAGTTCCATAGTTACGAACGCACTTGTTTATTATAATTTTTTTTGTATTACCTTTATTTGTAATTTCTTGCACATGTGCATTGCAAGAATGCTAGTTCATTTGCATACCAGGGATCTGGCGGGTGGCTGTGGGTGCTGCTCTCGGTTAGGTGCCAGGCCCGGGCAGATCCCTGTGCGGTGGCTCCTGTGTCCTGGAGTATGTGTGCGGCCCTGTGTCTGAGGAAGGTATGGGCTCTGCAGGCCGGGAAATGAACGCGACATGAACCTTAAAGGGACCACGGCCTGAGCACTGACAGTCAGACTGTGATGGTGAACCAGCTGATAGACAGTGTGAGAGGAACCAAAACACCAAGAGCCTCACATGGCCTGTGTGATGGAACTACAGAGAGCTCGTATATAATGACATAGAATACAGTAATAGGAGAACTGGAGAGGTGTCATACCCCAAACCAAAAAAACTAATTACAGTGAACCTGAAATATAAATTGTTATATATATATATATATATATATATATATATAAACTTATATATACATATATACACTGCCTTGCAAAAGTATTCACCCCTTGACTTTTTACATATTTTGTTACATTACAGCTTTAAGTTCAATGTTTTGTTAATCTGCAATTTATGTGATGGATCAGAACACAATATTCTACGTTGGTGAAGTGAAATGAGAAAGATATATACATAAAACTATTTTTTAGAAATAGAAAACAGAAAATTGGCATGTGCATATGTATACAGCTCTGGTGCAACCAATTACCTTCAGAAGTCACATAATTAGTGAAATGATGTACACCTGTGTGCAATCTAAGTGTCCCATGATCTGTCATTACATATACACACCTTTTTTGAAAGCAAGAGGTACCACTAACCAAACACTGCCATGAAGACCAAGGAACTCTCCAAACAAGTAAAGGACAATGTCGTTGAGAAGTACAAGTCAGGGTTAGGATATAAAATAATATCCAAATCTTTGATGATCCCCAGGAGCACCATCAAATCTATCATAACCAAATGGAAAGAACATGGCACAACAGCAAACCTGCCAAGAGACGGCAAGGAGTGCATTAAGGACCGGCAAGAAGGGCATTAATCCGAGATGCAGCACAGAGACCTAAGATAACCCTGGAGGAGCTGCAGAGTTCCACAGCAGAGACTGGAGTATCTGTACATAGGGCGACAATAAGCCGTACGCTCCATAGAGTTGGAATTTATGGCAGTGTGGCCAGAAGAAAGCTATTACTTTCAGCAAAAAACAAAAGTGGCACGTTTTGAGTTTGGGAAAAGGCATGTGGGAGACTCCCAAAATGTATGGAGGAAGGGGCTCTCGTCTGATGAGACTAAAATTTAACTTTTTGGTCATCAAAGAAAACGCTATGTCTGGCGCAAACCCAACACATCACTTCACCCAAAGAACACCATCCCCACAGTGAAACATGGTGGTGGCAGCATCATGCTGTGGGGATGTTTTTCAGCAGCCGGGACTGGGAAAATGGTCAGAGTTGAGGGAAAGATGGATGGTGCCAAATACAGGGATATTCTTGAGCAAAACCTGTACCACTCTGTGCGTGATTTGAGGCTAGGACGGAGGTTCACCTTCCAGCAGGACAATGACCCCAAACACACTGCTAAAGCAACACTCGAGTGGTTTAAGGGGAAACATGTAAATGTGTTGGAATGGCCTAGTCAAGGCCCAGATCACAATCCAATAGAAAATCTGTGGTCAGACTTAAAGATTGCTGTTCACAAGAGCAAGCCATCCAACTTGAAGGAGCTGGAGCAGTTTTGCAAGGAGGAATGAGCAAAAATCCCAGTGGTAAGATGTGGCAAGCTCATAGAGACTTATCCAAAGCGACTTGGAGCTGTGATTGCCGCAAAAGGTGGCTCTACAAAGTAGTGACTTTAGAGGGGTGAATAGTTATGCACATTGACTCTTTCTGTTATGTTGTCCTATTAGTTGTTTGCTCTAAAATAAAAAAAACATCTTCAAAGTTGTGGGCATGTTCTGTAAATTAAATGATGCAAATCCTCAAACAATCCATGTTAATTCCATGTTGTGAGGCAACAAAACACGAAAAATGTGAAGGGGGTGAATACTTTTGCAAGTCACTGTACATCTTGGATCTGACTTGCAAACAAATCCAACTTAAGAACATTCTCAGGAACGGATCTCGCTCTTAACCCTTGGACCATTTGTATAAACAACTTTTCAGCTTAGAGCTCCTTATAGCTACTCCCATCTTTCACAAATGGTGACAGAATTTAAAACTTTATTTCTCTGCAGATGCCGAATTGATATGGCAAAATGTATACACGTTGGGAAAAAGAGCTTTTTTCTCAGAAAACATTTACTTGTTAAACACAATACATTGAAAAGTTGTTCATATTGATCTTATGCTGCTTAAAATTTAGGGAAGCTAAATAACTAGTGGGTCCTTTAATAATTTATCATAATATCTAACACAAGTTTGTCAAGACTAACATTAGCCATCTCTTGCATTCAACTAAACACAAGTCATCTCCATTAAGACATGAGGTAATGAGATGCTGTAGGCCTTAATCAGACCACCATGCTATGCCAATTATACACATAAAGTAGGACTTGAACACATCTCCTTCAAGGCAGGTCACATTCTTAAATGTACATTAAGCTCAGAAGACAATGACACTAATCTACTGTCACTGCCAGTGAAGAGTATTCCAGGCTTGTCATGTAAGTAAATGGCTCCAGTCCACGTTGGCGCCTCTGTGTATGAGGCGGGTGAAATTTGCCTTCTATCCCAAGTGGTATTCCTGAAACAACAACACGGTATATTTTCTTTGCAACCTTAAGCAGGAGATAAACTGAAACGAGAACTGTGTGTACATTACACACATCTGTCCTTTACAAATCTTGCACAGTTTTCTGCATTCAGAACAAATTTTCGGCATTGAGCCACTGGAAGGACTCCAGCTCTCAATGCCCGCTGCCCAGCTCCATCCTTTTCACTACGGAATAATTCATTTTACACGGTCTGTTCAGCCAAAGCCAACATGAATGTGCCCCGTGGCACAGCGGGCCTGAAATGTAGGAACAGTGTGGAAATTATAGGGAATGACCTTAGCAATCTATGCTTCTGTATTATGGGATTTCTCCAACATAGGAAATAAATACAGTAACAGTAGTAATGTGTTTATTGTTATCTGTTAGCAAGATCATTTGCCTCTGAATAAAGTGTGTCTGTATATTGTGTTTTTTTTTTTTGTTTTTTTTATTTCAATATAATAAAAAAGAACATACAAAACATAAATACACATCTTCCCTATACTATGACCATTTTGTAGATACATTTTTGGTGATCATTATTGAAAGGACAAAGAAATGAAATAACAACTTTTAAATATAGAGATCTCTTAAACATTTATACTCCTGTTTATCCTTAAATTTAATCCAATCAATAGAATTATTTCCTCTCAAACCACAAATGTAATCAATCTTCATCAACTCTCTATTATAGTTAATTTTATTTACAACTTCTCTCCATGATGGAATTATAGGTTTATTCCAATATTTCACTATTAAATATTTAACAGTTAATAAGATGTGTGATATCAATAGTTTATCTTTGGGGAATATTTTATCTATCTGTATATGGAATAAAATTACTGCGGGAGTACATGGGCATTCTGATTCAAATATTTCAGTTAGATGAACACAACATTCTTCCCAAAAATTCTGAATTCTAATATAATCCCACCGCATATGGGAGGATGATCCAATTTGTCCATATCCTTTCCAACATAATGGAGAAATCTGATAATCAAACTTATTTATGATGGCAGGACTAAATACCACTTTTGTGTTCGTTTAAAATATAATTCTTTATATGAGTTATTTATAGAAGATGTTTTTATTAATCTTAGAGCTCTTCCCCAATCATGGTCCTCGAATTTTATATTGAATTTATATTCCCAATCTATTACACTTATTGATTTTATATATTTCATAACATTTATTCTGATTTTATTGATCTTTGAGATAAGGTGCGTCACAGGACCTTTAATTAAAATAACTTCTAGTTCATACATTTTATCCATATTCTCAGGTAGATAACCCTTAAATTTAAATGTTTCTATCATTGCTCTATAATTTAGCCAAGCTATTTTATTCATAAAAGAGTTTTGTTGTGGGAATGTCTGTAAAGCGCACAATCATAAGTGTATTTAACACAAAGTTTCCGGCTGATGTTCTCTGTTTAAGTATATGCCGTATATGTTGGTGTTACTTCATGGTACTTGAGTCCATGTGGGGCGGTGATATTATTTAGTCTGATGCTGTGTACTTTTCGAGTGTGCGTGTTGGGGTTCCCCAAAGAATAAGTACTTCAGACCATTTTCATGGATAAAAATATATTTATTTGGTAAAAATTCCGATTTGATTCTGGTACAGAAATCCAGTGATAAAAATCGTAAAATCAATAGATAGTAAAACAAGTGACAGACGCGTTTCGCTGCTGTGATCTGCAGCTTCCTCAGTGACAAATAAATTCCTTCCTGCAATGATGCTCAATCTGGCCTGTTGCTGGAGTATGGAAGGCTCTGATTATCCTTAGCTTATCCCCTCAAGCTAAGGATAATCAGAACCTTCCATACTCCAGCAACAGGCCAGATTTCCCACCATTTTTACATAGTTCCATAGTATTTACATAGTAAATACCTGTTTAGATCTCCTCTGATCCTTGTAATATGTGGATTAATTGTTAATTGATCCAAAGAAAGAGAAAAAAGAGAAATAAAATCCCTCCCTAACCGAAGATACTGGCAATCGACTCCTCCACGGATCAATGCTCCTTCTCTAGTTATCCAGGAAACCCTGAATGCCCTTTTTATTTAAATTAATATCCAATCCATTTTTAAAGGTATCTATCCATCTGCTGTCACAACCTCCTTTGGTAGAGAATTCCACAGATTAACCACGCTTTTCTTTCTTTAAGGTGAAATCTTTTCACTTCTAATCTCAAAGGATGTCCACTTGTCAGTTGAAAACCTCTTGGCAAAAAAAGTTCACTTGACAAAACCTTGTATTGTCCCTGGATATATTTATATAGGGTAATCATATCCCCTCTTAGATGCCTTTTAATAGAGAAAATAAGTTTAATTTGGTGAGTCTTTCTTCATTGATTACATGCTACATGCCACTTATTAGTTGTGTTGCCCTTCTCTGTGCTTTTTCCAGCTCTAAAATGTTCTTTTAATAAAGTTACAGTTACATAAACTATGCAACTATGTAACTATTAGATTGAGCTGTTGAGCTTTGTGCAGATGTTGTGCTTCTGTAGTTGACCCTTACACCTATTATTATGGAACATATATACAGTACATAACATATAATACTTTATATGCAATACTATATAATATGAAATCTATTAGCTATTAGTGCTCTCCTTTCACTGTAAAGCCTGTTTGCAGGGAGAAACTACAAATCCCATGATCCGATGACGTCACCCCATGTTTCCGAGACCGGATGACCGCCGAGGGATGCTGCTCACCTTCCACAGATGACTCCTCCAGCTGGCGCGCCCCCCAGCAGCGTCCCAGCTGCAGACACCGGGTTCCTGTACAGCTAACACTGGGTTCCTGGGCAGCAGCGATCCAGGCCCCAGCCTCCACGTGACGATGTCCAGGCCGATGACACCATCCGGGATTGGACCAGGACTGCAGGACAGCTCAACAAGCAAAGAGGTATGGGGGGAAGGAGGTGGGGGGGGGGGGGGGGAAGAAAGGGGAGACAAAAGAAAGAAAGAATAGAAGGCCAGGAAACAGGAGGACCTATCTTCACACATGGCTAGCTGGGGGCAAAATGGCACAGATGGCGCCAAAGAGCCTATAAATGGCTCTGCTCCCCCAGCTAGACATCTCCTATCCCATACTTGGTTGCCCATTTCTCTAATTATTGCAAATCCCTTTGGAGGGAAAGTACATCCTTTTCTGATTTAATTACCCAAAGTTGTACATCATATTCAAAATTGTACTTCATATTCCAAATGAGGGCTTATTAGGGATTTGTTTGCTTTCTTTGCTTCTATACCCTTCTTAATACATGGTAATATGTCACTTACCTTTGCAGATGCTGCTTAGTATTGAGCAGAAGAGGGCCACCAGCCACACCTCCTGATCTAATCCTATCTACCCCTTCTAGCCCCTATAAGCCCTGTAAGCTGAAGGGGTTCCTGCATCTCCCCCAGAGGCTCCACTAGGGCTACCAAGCCATCTAATATAGGACTAGCAGGGTAACCATTGCCCCCACCATAAGCTATGAGTTGAGGGCCCTACATCTAAGGATTTGTAGGTTTGAAGAATACCGTTTTAATTTTCATTAAAAAAAATAAACAATTATTTAATTAAACCTGAACTCCCATCCGGGATTAGTGTTTTAGCCTATGAGGGTCCTTTTGGACTCCCATTGAAGGATAAGATTAAGTATCCTTCTCTAGCTCTCAAGACAACAGGGGCTAGAGGGGTAGGTAGGTTTAGGGTAGGTGAGATGGATAGAGGGCGATGGAGCATCCTAGCCCACACAGGCTGTTAGGGTATGTGGTGGGCCTACATAAAGACATTACCTATAATTACCATGAACTCACGCTCACAAGGCAAGGTTAAGTGTAAAAACACTCTATCTGCATATTTAATATGCTATAAGATATCTAAAGGCAGTTGATTGTAAGCAGTTGGGGTAAGTCCTTAGCCTTTACTAATGACATTATACTGTACACATCTGGGATGAGTATCTATCTTTTATTGCTCTGTTCAGAAATGTATATTGTAAACTCTTAGATTTGATTACTCAACTAAAAGAGATTAGATTGCAAGCCTCTGGGATGACCTCATATTTAATTCCTCCACTACTGGGCGAGGGGGGGGGGGCTTATTACATTTTCTTGCTCTAGTAATGACCATAGATTTGGAGCTTTTGTAACATGCCGGGAATAAATTGCAAGCTCTTTGATGATCTCCTTCACTTTATTAATTTTTTTGAAGTTAGATTGTCTATGTTTTAGATGTAATGTGATTATATACGGTTTTATAGAAAAGCTGGCAAGTGGAGAAACCTTTCAATAGAAGTGGACGAAACAGAAATGATAAATACATGAAGTTATAGCTGGAAAATACATAAGGCTGTCCAAATGACTGACTGATCCAAAGCTTTTTTAGGTAGATAGAATGGACATACTGGCAAAACCTGTTGGTTCTTATCTGTTATCAATGTTAGGTTTCTAGACTGTAAGTTATTGGAGCCAGCATTTATGCTTCATTTCATACCCACTGTTTTTTTATTGCAAGCTCTTGGGACAAATACTTACCCTTCATTTTTCTACTTAATAATATTAAATCGCCATAGACATGAGCTTGATGGAGCTAAGAGTGGCTGACATGTGCCTGGTGTGCTGCGGTCCATAGTGTCACGGAGAGTTGGAATCGACTTAACAACTAAACAACAACAACAATCAATTAAGCAGTTTATTCTGCTGCTTATAGCATTCGATTGCAAGCTCTTGGGGCAGGCTGTACTTTATTCCCTTAATAAATGTCTCGCTGGCAGGGCTACATGCGCTGAACAAATGATCCATTGAGTGTGCATGTGGGAGCACGTCCAGACTCTAGATGTAAGTATACTTACCTGGTACTAGCTGGCAGTTTTTTGCAGAAAATCCCATTCTATCACATCATCAAGCCCCGGCCAACTGCAGCGATTTGCATGTCCTGCACTCGCTGGAGGGGTGTGAAGAAATACAGAACACGGGGTGGTTTAACTCACCTCACAGGGAAGGCACAAGTTACAAAAACCAGACCACTGTATTGGAGGTGCTGAGACCAACAGTGTGTAAATAACATAATATGCACTATTTTATCACCCGCCTGCGGGAAGCAGATTTATGCAAAATATTGTCACTGGGAAAGGGTTAATAATGGATAGAAATTGCTGTCACTTCATTTCTTACCTGCGGTAAAATCTAAGACCATACTTGATCCAAGTTCATTTATATTAAGGATTTGGCCTTAGGTCTGTCTCATGCAGGGACATCATAATGATCTCTTCCCATATAGTCTGCAAAAGCACTTGAAACTTAGAAAGAACCAGTGTATTTAAGGAAATACTTCTAAGATATTATATACGGTACTCATCCAAAAGCTGCCCCACAAGGTAGGCAGATATAACTGCTTACTCTGCCCCCTTCCATTTCACCTTAACAGTGAAATGTTGACCGTTGTTAGTTATCTCAGGATATGTGATGGAGATTAGATGGAGATGGGGTGGTATTTTATTATTTCAGGGATAATGAAGATGGGATGGTATTTTGTTATTTTCAGGGGTGATGGAGATGGGATGTTATTTTCAGAGGTGATGGAGATAAGATGGTATTTCAGGGGAGATGAAGATGTGATGGGATTTTCAAGGTGTGACAGAGATGGGATAGTGTTTTCAGGGGTAATGGAGATGGCATGGTATTTTCAGGGGTAATGGAGATGGGATGGTATTTTCAGGGATTACGGTGATGGAATGGCATTTTCAGGGGTGATGGAGATGGGATGATATTTTCAGGGGTGATGGAGAGGGATGGTATTTTCAAGGGTAATGGAGATGGGATGGTATTTTCAGGGATGACAGAGATGGAATTGTATTTTCAGGGGTGATGGAGGTGGGATAGTCATTTCAGGGGTGATGGAGATGGGATGGCATTTTCAGGGGTGACGGAGATGGGATGGTATTTTCAAGGGTAATGGAGATGGGATGGTATTTTCAGGAGTGACGGAGATGCGATGGTATTTTCAGGGATGAAGGTAGAAGGAATGTTATTTTCATTGGTGATGGAGATGAGATAGTAATTTCAGGGGTGATGGAGATGGGGTGGTATTTTCAAGGGTAATGAAGATGCAATGGTATTTTCAGGAGTGACGGAGTTGGGATGGTATTTTCAGGGGTGATGGAGATGGGATAGTAATTTCAGGGGTGATGGAGATGGGATGGCATTTTCAGGGGTGACGGAGATGGGATGGTATTTTCAAGGGTAATGGAGATGGGATGGTATTTTCATGAGTGACGGAGATGCGATGGTATTTTCAGGGATGAAGGTAGAAGGAATGGTATTTTCATTGGTGATGGAGATGGGATAGTAATTTCAGGGGTGATGGGGATGGGGTGGTATTTTCAAGGGTAATGGAGATGCAATGGTATTTTCAGGAGTGACGAAGTTGGGATGGTATTTTCAGGGGTGATGGAGATGGGATAGTAATTTCAGGGGTGATGGAGATGGCATTTTCAGGGGTGGTATTTTCATGGGTAATGGAGATGGGATGGTATTTTTAGGGGTGACGGAGATGGGATGATATTTTAAAGGGTAATGGAGATGAGATGGTATTTTCAGGGGTGACGGAGATGGGATGGTATTTTTAGGGTTGATGGTAATTGTATAGTAATTTCAGGGGTGATGGAGGTGAGATGGCATTATCAGAAGTGATGGCGATGGGGTGGCATTTTCAGGGGTGATGATGATGGGATGTTATTTTCCAGGGGTTTCCATTAATAATGAGAAGGCTGATTTGTATGATAGCTTTAGAATAAGTTTGCAACAAGTGTAGTGCACTGATTCCTATATTTTACTTATCTGTGTTTACTAAATTAATGGGGTAAAAAGTATCAGTGTCCATCTAAATATTCCAATCTCAGGTCAGAAGCTATGCCACTGATTTGCCACCCTAAATACACACTCCTAACCTTTTAAATGTAAGAATTATATTAAAGAACAGTTTAAATGTTTATATTTCTAGTATAATAATGTTTTTGGGTGAACCTATACCAGTTTGAAATGCTAAATAATATTACATAAATGAACTATTATTACAAGTTTGGTTGAATTTTGAATGAAACCGTTCGACTATTTATCTACAGTGCTAGAGTTTGAACTGTATAATAAAATGATGTAACTATAATAATGTTCTTTAATTGTATGGTATTGAAACAGATATACATAACCATGCATATAACTACTGTACAACTGTATAATTGTATTGGGCTACGTCAGGGGCGGGTAAGTTCAGTCATTGAGGGCAACACACAAGCCAGGATTTGAGGATATCCTTGCTGTCCCTTCTTCAGTCATTGACTCACCTGTGCACAGAAAGAAAATCCTCAAATCCAGGACTGTGTGTGACTCTCCACAACTGAAATTTGCTCACCCCTTGGCAATAATGCAAAAAAACATGTAATTTTAATCACTGTAGAGCTGTATAATAACTTTGTATGATATAACATTTTAGATCTCTAAAATAATTCTTATATTTGTATTGCACTGTACCCATATTACTTAGAATGTGTTATTACCTTTGTAATTTGCTGACTGTATCCATTGTAGTCTATTCTACTGTGTAAATGGTGCTACAGAAAATGTTGGAGCTCTATAAAGAGTAATAATAATAATAATGATATTAATAATAATGATGTACAGCTACATAACAATTATGTAGATCTATATCCATGCTGTAAAACTGTATAATTTAGAAATTCTCATTTTCAGACTTTAGTTTCCATAAACACATGCCAAATAATTTAATTCAGAATTAGTTTAAAATGTTACAGTAAACCAGAGACTAAATAAGCAGTGTAAAGCTTTGAGTTGTGTGCAGATATTACGTGCAATAATAGTATGAGTGTGAGTGTCCCTAATTCATTAAAGTAATTATTCGGTCTTCAAAAAATTAGTGTTGTTGAACTGAGGGCATCTTTGCAAACTGATATATTTATCATTATGTTATAGTAAATTTAAGGTACTTTAGATACATTTTATTATGTCAGCAACAATTCAGCCCGCCTGAAAAATTAGCTTGTATATATATATATATATATATATATATATATATATACAGAATATATATATATATATATACAGTGAACCACCCATTATCCGGCACCCACGGGGACTCCCTATTGCCGGATAACTGTAGTTGCCGGTTAATTGGGAGTCATTGAATTTAAGGGTCTAAACGACCCTTAAACCCCCCAAAACCCCTCAAAATGCCTATAAAAAGGCATTAGCACCTAAACTTTAGGGCCCAAAAAAAACAATAAAAAAAAAAGGTAGTTTTTTTGCAGTTTCGAACTGCAGGATAGTGCATGATATGACGGTTTAGCGGGAGTTTTTTGAAGATGGGGCCGGTTGCTTGAGAGTCACGGTTAGTTGGGTGCCGGATAACCGGGAGTTTACTGTATGTGTTCTCTGATCTATGCAAAGAGAGCTCAGCTTGACAGGAGGGCCGCAGTTGTGGCCGTGAGGGCCGCAGTTGCAACCAGGCAAGGAGCGCCAAAGGTAGGCGCACATCCCTACACCCCCGTATGACCTAGGCAGGGAGCACCATAGGCGCTCATCCCTAAGACTCCGCACGCCTTGCACATCATAGCTACAATTCGCGGGACTACACATTAACACATAACTCAAAAACGCAATTCAAAGTGCGAGGCCCATAGCACTTTGAAAAAATTTGAAGCACTTTGAAAAAATTACGGCCCGTAACACTTACAAAATAAAACCGCCACTGAGGGGAAAAAAATACGAGCCGCAAAATATACTAACTTAACGGCCGCAACACGCACAGCTGAAAAACACGAAAAACACACTAAATGCAAAATAAAATAAAAAACAAAATACACACACAGCAAGGAGGGACAGCCAGGACGTCTGGGAAGGAGGTTGCACTCCAATCTCGATAGAATTTAAAGATTTTCGCCACTCGAGAGAAAAAATGTCAGCCGAAAAAAACGAAAACGAGGCTACACGACCCCTAAGCACGCAAAACACCACCAAGCATATACAACTTTTGCACATACCTGTACAACCTACTAAATACACTATTAGGAAGCACGCTAAATGCTCCACACGCGCCTAACACATACACAATCGAAGCCATTTTACAACACTAACGGCAAACTAATAATATTACCAATACAAAATGCGGAACTACACAGCTAAACAAACGGTTTCCCCTCGCGCACGCAGACTATTTACACTACACACTGCACACATTGCTGACACTTACACCTCAGCTCAACAACAAACCTACATTGTATGATGCAGGAACATCAAAAAAGATGGGGATAAATTATATATATATTTATATATATGTATATCCCCTTCTGGATCGCTACAATATCGTGGTGAAGGGGCTTGTGTACCTCAATGAAGCTGTGAGCTATACCATGTAGGGTCACCCAAGATGGGCAGGTCATAGCAGAGAGGTCAGACAAATCACAGTGACTGGAGAAGGAACTGGCACCCCACTCCAGTACCTTTGCCAAGAAAACCTTATGGATAAGCACAACCTGAGCTTTGCCCAAAGCTGTGTAATACTGCAGGCATATGCTTAAAGTAGGCCACGTTTAAAATGTTAATGGATTACAAGAGCAAAGCCTTTGTGGGCACATGAGCATGTCCCTGCCCAGGCTCTTAGAATGCAGTGTAATAACTGTATTTCTTGGAAATCTGAGCAGGAAGCAAGTTTTTTAACTTGCTTTAGTTGTTCAAATGTGAACACAGATGTACTTTTTATTTACTGTACTACTGTACGGTGGAGGCTTCGCTCTTTGGCCCACCATGAATTAAATGATTGTTGTGGTAAACTACATCCTCAAAATATCCACTACACAATCTAAGGAAATGGCCCTACGCTGATGAGAGGCAGCAACCTGTGGGATTCCTAGCTGTACATGGGTGGGATTCCTAGCTTGTGTATAATCCAACCCTGCCTTTGCTCAAAGCTGCGTGATAGAGTGGGCATATGCTTAAGGGAAGCTGTGTTTGAAATGGTTAGGGATTGCAAGAGCGAAGTCTTTGTGGGCACATTGCATGTCCCTGACAAGCTTCAACTACAGTGTAATAACTGCATTTCTCAGAATTCTGGGCATGAAGCACGCTTTTTAACTTGTTTTAGACCTTCAAATGTGAATACAAACATACTATTTATTCACTACATACATATATATATATATATATATATATATATATATATATATACACACATATCATTTTTTTGTATATGTTGACACACACATATAATTTTTTTCTATATTGTAGGGGAGCTAGCTATCGTATCATGGTGTCTAGCAGCAGGAGGAGAGCGATCACAAGCATCAGCTCGCTGTGATCTTTTCCGCTACCTCCCCCTTACCACGTGTCCCTTTGGCTGTCAGGATAATTCTGATAGCTGGGCCTAGCAAGATCACGTGAGATGCATTGTGATCTCTCTCCTCCAGCTGCTAGATGCTAGGGATAAGGTATCTACCTCCCATACAATAGATACAATAGGGGAGGTAGGTATTGAGATATAGGTAGGTATATATATATTTTTTTTTTTTCTTTCAACAAACCATGTAGGCTGGGGGGGATTTGTCCCCCCATCCAGCCTGGTTCCTACGCCCATGGATTCCAGCCCAGTGACAAACTTTGGTTTTCTGTTTACAAGATGGCAGATCACTTACAGGTCTGATCTCAGAGGACAATGAGGTTTTGTCTAAGGGGTACATGTAATTCTCATATGAATGCAACATTCTAATCCGGGTTTTACAGGTGGGCCTAATCTGGGGTGATAGACTGTGCTAATCTGGGGTGAATCTAATCTCTGGATGACAGGAAAGGCTAGTCATTGAGGACTGATAAGAGTGACTTGAGGATGCAGGTTGGCAGTTCTGACTTGGCATAAATATCACATGGATCCAGTCTAAATGCTGTAGAATAAAAAAAAAAAAGGAAAAACAACACACGCTCTGTTGGTTAAATGAAAAGACATTACAAGTCACCTCTGAATGGGTTAATGCATTAAACTCAAATTTCTGGTTTATTTTATTTTTTTAAATAAAACCTAGCAAAATTCTTATTTTTATGGTGCTCTCTGTGGCTTTTTCACACGTTTTGTTTCAGTCTGGCTCGTTGCTGAATTTGTTTCACCCAAATTTACCAAGAGAAAATTGCAGCCACATGTTGGAGATTACATGAAATCATTGAGCTGTTTCATTTGATTTACCTGGTCTGCTCAAGATGTCTATCGGCCACAGCAGTCTCTGCTTCACTGCTGCCTGTCACCACTTCATCCGGCTCAGAGCTTTCACAGAGCATATATATATATTTGTTTATTTATGTATTTATATATATATATATATATATATATATATATATATATATATATATAAAGTAAACTCCCCGTTATCCGGCACCCACAGGGACTGCCTATTTCCCTATAAGTGTAGTTGCTGGTTGCTTGAGAGTCACTGTTTTATGAAGCCTAATTAATCCTAACCCCCCTAAAACCCTTAAACTATCTATTAAACAGCTACTGCTATCTAATCTAAGTCATTTAAAGCTAAAAAAAAACGTGGATGCCGGTTGTGCCGGATAATGGCGATTAAGAGAGTTTTTGTCAATCAGGGAATGGAGGCCGGTGCCGGTTGCTTGAGAGTCCCGGTTGGTTGAGTGCCGGATAATTGGGATTATTACTGTATATATATATACACTCTATTTTTTAAAATTGTTTATCATAAAAGCCTCGATGAGCATATATGTTTAATGTAAATCGATCTATAAAACTACTTTTAAGATGTGTTGCAGGCAACATTGAAGAAATTGTTTAACCAACCCTTGGTATTGAACCATTGAAAAAGTAACATAGGTGTTCCAATGTCTGCTGAGGTAACTGATCAAACTACTATACCTTGAACCCTCCCCTTTATGGGGGGTACATTACCGAGGGGGTATTATACTCTGCTATGATTATTTACAGAGGCTGGATGGTCAAGTAAACTTCTCGGCTCATTTTTCTAGATATATCATTACTTTAAGGGGAGTGTTCAGAGTACTATTATATTAATTACCCCAGCAGACATGTGTCCTACGTATGCATTTTTTCCATAGCAAAACTTGTCAAAACTTTAGATCACTAGTTTTTCAATAAAGGAAAATTGGCACAAATATAAAATATATCTCAAATCCTAGCTTCTTTGGGGTTTGTTGCAGCAGTTGTTTTGTGTTTATTAGGCGTTATTATAGTAGTAACTGTGTATCCTACGTTTTCATGATTAATAGCTTGGGATTTTCAATTAAATGTATACAGGAGGTCCCCGACTTACAGCATTCCCTACTTAAGAACGGGCTCCCAAGGAGTTTTGTATGAATTTGTTTTGTTTATTTAATTAATGCCCTTCTCAAGTTTATTTATTCAAATGACCATACAGGAAAGTCTTACCACAATGGTTCCTTAATAATTCATCAATTCATTAATTAATTTGCGTATTGCAGATCAGAGGAGATCTGAAAAGGTTGAACTTGGTGGACTAAACGTCTTTTTTCAATCTCAATTACTATGTAACTGAGAGCATAATCTAGCAGAAAAAAAGTAATGCAGCTAGTTTTTAATTAGAATAAAATGATGCTTCTGAAGGACCCTTGAGGGATCCATGATACATTGATGGAAGCTGTGTGTGTTAGCGTGGTGTTTACATATCTGGAGAAATATTGTTGCATCATTTGATGCAACCTCCTGCTTCTGGGAGAATGGGGGGGGGGGGTATAGTGTCAATTTCAAACCAAGACTCTGAAAATCCTCCCCAACCCCACTGACGACTGCAGACACACACCCCTTTCATCCAGTTCTCAGGATGTGATGTAACAGACACAAAATGGATTCCTGTACTCACAAACAGATTTTCTCAAAATGTATGCCCATGCCTTACACAGTTACTAATATTGTTCGTTTGGACCATACTGCAGTGGTCTTTTAAGTTCTGCACAATATCAGCTTGAAAAAAATATTCACTATTATGTATTTTGAGGGGGAAAGCACCATTTTAAAGACTTATATTGGGCTGCCTGAGAAGATTTTGTGACAGTTATATACAACTATTGGAAACTTTCTTGATCAATAGAACAACGCTGATTAAAGATCAATAGGAATCCAATCCAATCCCGTTGGTTTTTAATCAGCGTTGTTCTATTGATCAATACAGTTTACAATACTTGTATAACACTGTCACTAGAGTGGGGCTAAGTACCTTGGAAATAGCGACACTTGCTTTTGCCCATTATTAATTCTAGTTTTTTAAAAGTGAATAGTGAAAATATTGAACTTCCATGGTCCCTTAATCATTGCTAAATAATGTGCCGTTCTGCTAAAAACCATCTTTGTGATTATTTACTCGTATATATATATATATATATATATATATATATAATATAATATATGAAGACAAGGCCCTCCTTCCTTTGCTAAATGTTAATCTGTATTTATCTTTGTCTGAACTTAATTTATGTACAGCGCTACGGAATATGTCGGCGCGTTATAAATGAACTGTAATAATATAATAATATATATATATACACCGGTATATATATATATATATACTGTATATATATATATATATATATATATATATATATATATATATATAATATATATATATATATATATATATATATATATATATGGAGCTAGCCATCTTTAAAGGTTTTTTCACATGTATCAGTCCACTTTAACTATAATACCCAGACTACCACAACATGACATGTAGTACATGTGTATACTGGCCAACATTAGCCACAGGGTGGAGATATGAGTCCATAGCTGAGGAAAACTTGGTCATCTTACCTGAAACTTACATTCAAAGTGATGGTTAAAAGTTAAAGTGATGGTCCCTCCTCGAAAGTCCTCCCAGAATCCTCTTTGCATCTTTTAGAGGCAGAATAAGAATAAAACACACACTGCATTAAAGATTGTGCCCAGGAAATAAGCTTACATTCCTATGTTTTCTCAAATTCAGTTCTTGCTGTTTAGGACATTTTTATTGAGATATGTATATTTTTCAAGTTTGTGATTCTGCCACAAATGCCAAAACGAGACAATTTAAACAATTTATGTCCTATTGCAAGTGGTGAACTATATTGGCAGTTTTCTAAAAAATTCTAGTAATGATGTATAAAAAAATTAGATGATGTATATAATAGAAAGTTTAAATTCTGCTCTGGATGTAGCAGGGTTTTTATGTCAAAAAAACTAATATATCTGAATTAGAGCAATTGCTGTACATATTTGGATGCTCAGCTGAGCAGTTGGGAAAACCTTTGAACATGTGAGCACAAAATAAGAAAATGATGCATGTAGAAAGAAAAAAAAAGAAAATAACTGTAAATGCATTTTTCTATATTGTATATCAGCATCAAAGATGATTTGGATAAATTAGTAACTAAATTAACTTAGTAAAGCCAACTACCACTTAAAGCAGTTATACTATAATTGGGGGTAGTTAATAATTGTACCTCATCAACCAGTTACACTATAGTTGGGGGGAGTTAATATTTGGACCTCATCAAGCAGTTACTCTATAGTTGGGGGGAGTTAATAATTGGACCTCATCAAGTCGTAACATAATAGTTGGGGGTAGTTAATAATTGTACCTCATCAAGTGGTTCCAAAATAGTTGGTGGTAGTTAATAATTGGACCTCATCAAGCAGTTACTCTATAGATGGAGGGAGTTAATAATTGGACCTCATCAAGTCGTAACATAATAGTTGGGGGTAGTTAATAATTGTACCTCATCAAGTGGTTTCAAAATAGTTGGGGGTAGTTAATAATTGTACCTCATCAAGTGGTTCCAAAATAGTTGGTGGTAGTTAATAATTGGACCTCATCAAGCAGTTACTCTATAGATGGAGGGAGTTAATAATTGGACCTCATCGAGTGGTTACAAAATAGTTGGTGGTGGTTAATAATTGGACCTCATCAACCAGTTACTCTATAGTTGGGGGTAGTCAATAATTGGACCTCATCGAGCAATTACACAATATTTTGGGGTTGTCAATAATTGGACCTCATCAAGAAGTTACATTATAGTTGGGGGTAGTTATTAATTGGACCTCATAGAGCAATTACACAATAGTTGGGGGTAATTAATAATTGGACCTCATCAAGCGGTTACACAATAGTTGGGGTAGTTAATAATTGGACCTCATCAAGCAATGATACAATACTTGGTGTAGTCAATAGTTAGACCTCATCAAGCAATTACACAACAGTTAAAGATAGTCAATAAGTGGACCTCATCTTTCTCCAAGACCTGTAGTGTATTATTAAGGTTATCATACATCCTTCCTCTAGCTTCTAAATTAATATATAAGGTCAGTTAAATTGCCTTATTTTCCTAAATCACTTCCCTCATGTAAACGTAATTTCTGTGTCCTAATAAATACCATTCCATTAAAATATTTGTGTGTATCCATAGACGATATGTATTCTGGACCTTGATCTAATTTTCACAAAGACATTAGGACACTGGGGAATTTTATAAACAATAATTGACCACCAAGCATGAAGCTCCTCTGTTTCTGTGTCTTATCTCTTTTTTTTTTTTTGGAGGGGAGATTTTATAGTTTTATAATAAAAAAAAATGAGAGTTTTACATCTGGAAGGATGTCCTCTCTTAAAGATGTCCAGTTTTTGGATCTTTATGGATCATCCAGTTTTTGGAACATCAAGCAGGAAAAATCCTTTGCCCGAGGACACTTGATAAAATGTTGTAACTTAGCATCTCAGAGGCCATATTTTTATTTTCTTGTTTAACACCTTAGAAAAGGCGGACTTCTGGCATCCTCACCAGGGATCTACAGATTGCTGCATATTGCGGAACATTATATATTAATGTTGAAAGATCTCATCTAGCGAAAAATTGCTTTTCCACTCGCTAGGGCCGAGTGCCGTGTTGCAGCAGCTCCTGGAATAATATTAAGGCAAGGCGGGGGGAGCCGGTCTCCACTGGCCCATTTCTCTTGAAACCTCACCAATTTACGTCCCATGATTACTGTAACACTCCTGGCCTGCAGTTCCAGTAACATAACAGATCAGGGTTTCCTGTGTTATGTTTCCAAATGAAAGCCAAGACAAACCCAAAAGCTTGTAGTCTCCCCCCACTAATCCTGGGTAAGAATGGGATGTTTCCATCAACCTCTGTATATTGATTCTCGTTCCACCTCTGCTTTGCAAGCTTTTGAAGGAATTCACATTGCTGCTTTGAATCCCAGTAAAAATAAGCTACATTTGCCATCGGGGGGACATAAAACTCACCGTTTTGACTCATTGTTTGAACTGTTTATAGGTCTTTCCTTAAGAGAACATGCAGTGTTCTGCGCTGGCCTCTCTCCAGCTCAACGTGCTAACTTTGCATCACTTCCAAGGCGTTGGGTGGGATTTCTTTTTAAAACAGGCGTGCTTTCCGATTGGGGTCTTTTTTACCCTCTACTTTTTCATTAAATTGAGCCTTCAGCTCTCTAAAACGTTCAAACCAATAAGTAAAGTGGGTTTTTGCAAGCAACTATTGTGTATTAAAAATAAACGCACCTATGTAATCACTAATGCCCAATTCTTTTATTTATTTTCTGTACATATAGTAATTCAAGTCACAGCTGATGCAGTGGAGACTGAGTCCTTGATCTCATTGTATGACAGCAATCTGAACATATCTGTACATATCCAAGTGGGCAGGTTTGCTGTGTCACATGTAGGCAGATTGTTAGATATCCAATTTTCTCATTTTATTTTAATCAGAGACGCACCAACACCCACACGTATCAATTTATATTACAATGTGCGACTTTTAAAGGAGCTCAATCTACGCAAAACAAGCTTAAAGAACATTAAAACTATCTATACGTTCTACTAGCAGTTTTCTCTGCAGTAAATCATTCATGAAATATTCAGCATTGTTTGTATGGCTACTATATGTTAATGCCAAGCTGCTGATCATCATCATCATCATCGGCTTTGCTTCGGGAACGAAGATTTAAGAGGGATGTTGTCCTCATCTGCGGGACTAGATGTAGACGTGTCCCTTGGGCCTGCGCAAAGGAGCTTGTAGGTGAGATGCAGTGTGCGCAGTACTGGTCCCACCATTTACACTCAGGATTCATCTGTCATGGCTTAGCAAGCTGGGATGGTGACAGTGAGGTCCTCAGGTCAGAGGTGTTATGTCGGAGTGTCCTTCTCCTAGATGGATCGCCTGATAGGGCTAACGAGCTGCATCTGCCCGGGTTTGGAATAAAAGTTTTCCTTCTCCTCGGCTGGTTGCCAACCAAGGCTAACGTGCCCAGACTACCTATCCGGTTATACCACCAGACACTCGTCACGCTATAATTTCGCAAGTACTGTGAAAACGAGGGGCACCAACAAGATGTTGCCACGGATACTAATTAACAAAAATGTCTAGTACAATATATAATCATTTTTTCATGTTTTTTAAGAATTTTTAAACAAACACTTTGGATTTTTTTATACATTTTTTCAAACCTGATGATGTGTAAAATGTTTTCAAAAAGAACATAGACTTTGCATTTTTATATTTTTTTAAGTGTATTTTACTTAGGTAGATGAGGACAAGAGTTATTGATGAATATATGATTATATACCGTTAACATGAATGAAAATAAATGGAACAAAATAATTGCATAGGCTTTTTCATTGCATAAATTAAAACCATAATTGTATTAAACTGCATCTTATGTACACCATGACCTACACCTTATCTTTCCCCTTTTTTAAGTTAGGTGAGTATAAGGGGGAAAAACACAATACATTTGCAGGTACACTCTTTAGTAAATGTACAAATTTAGATTTGAAGACTTTATGCTATGTTATGCTCTGGTGACGTTGATAATGTGCAAGGAGACCAAAAATAGGCACTAATACGATAAACATCATCAACATATGCTGCCATCATATACAAGATATTGGCCGGCGCGGAGGCAGCCCCAGGCACGCCAGGTCTGACGCAGCACTGTGTGACCCGGCGGAGCATGGGCGCTTCTGATTGGCTGGGGGGGGGGAGGAGGAGGGACTTCCGCCCGTTTTGCGGGCTTCCTCCTCATTCCGCGCCGGCCATTGAGCTGATTCCCTCCCTCCCCTTGAGTTGGTGGTTAGTTAGGAAAGTAGCAGATATACTAATAAGGTATGTCTAGGGGGTGAGGTTGGTTGAGCGAAGTTCAGGGAGCTTTAGTTAGGTTTAAAAAAAAAAAAAAAAGGTGGAAAAGAGTTGAAGGTTAAGGATTTTGGGATTTCTAGGTTAGGATGCAAGTAGGAATAACTTTGGTTGGAGGGAGGTGAGGCAGCCGGCCCATGGGCTTAAGTGGGCGTTGCCCTGCCCATGGGCGGGCTTAGTAAAGCACTGGGAGGCTCTGGGCGCGGGCCCAGGGCGTGAGGTTACTGACCGGGACGGGATGTTTAATTGAGCTGTGATGTAACATAGTTAATTATGTTAATTGGTTATTGGTTTATGGTTGCTTTAATAAAGCTGTGGCCGGTAATTTTCCCAAGAAACACTGGGTCAGTGTGTTTATTTATTCTAACGCCCAATGGATCTTGACAGGGTCATGCATTTGACCTGTAAAAACATGGGTATAGGGGGTTTCTAGGCTTTTGCTAATATGATTCTAGAAACATTTGATAAAGTAAGTACTGTGAAGATTTTGGTAGTGTAGGAGCAGGCCGCTCAAGTAGGTCTTCTTCAGGTTTTTTGCTAATAGAGGTTCTCAGCATATGTCCCAGGGTGCATTTTTGATTACAGTCTTTATAACAAAGATTGTTATGTGAAGTATATATATGGCTAATTTTAGCAGTGTCACTACCAATGCATTAACGTCTTATATGTATTCTCTCACAATCGTATGTTTAGAGACAATATGGCCACCATTGGAATTATTTTATTCCATGTGTGCTCAGTAAGAGACATTTCTAATTCATGCTCCCAGGCTAGTATGTAGGGAAGTTTAGAATTACAGAATTGCGGAGTGACATAGTAATACAAAGCTGATATGGCATTGGTGGATTTAGAGTCTTTCAAATGGTGTAGTAAACTAGATTTGTTTTATTTAATAATTTGGCAAACATGGGATGCTATGAGTGCATAGTTAATCCACCCTTGATTTGGCATATGAAGTTTACCTTTCAAGTGATATATTAAAATTATTTACTTACCATAGATTAGGTATGTTACTTTTGTTAAATTGTTATGAATCCAACATTTATATTTCATTAACTCACCAGATTTTGCATCCAGCTAATGATGTTGACCATAATGAGCCTTTTTATGCACAATCTGTTAGAGCATTGGTGCAATCATGTAATATAATGTTTCATAATTTGCGTGAGCTGCATTGCTAAGGGAGTGATAGGCCATGTGGTCCATAAAACTTGTTGAAGAAGCATGTTTTATTGTGTCATTATATGCCGTTCTTTTGTGACTCAGCAAGGGTTATCACTGTTATGATGCAACTTGAAATAAGTATCTATCTTTATAGTGAGTGAAAAGGTCTGGTACTGATAGACCCATTTTATCCTTAGCTGATGTTTGAATATTTTTCTGAATTTCTGTTTTTTATCTCATAAAAAAGCAGAAAATTGGGATCATTCCTGTTATAGTTACGGCACAGGTCCACAGCTGCAGTACGGCGACCAACTGCTAGATGGAGCTGCCAATATTTTATAGCGTTGCCGATACATTGGAGAAGTTCTAAGCTTAGAATGGTAACCTAACCCTTAAACTAACCCTCACCCTAACCCTAACAGTTTACCTAAGATCACCGCGAGGCCCGCAATAAGCGCCTTTGCTGCTCATTGCGCATGCGCAAGCCTGTAACTTTTAACACAGCGTGATCGACATATCGTAACTACCAGAACTATATATATGATTATAAACAGAGTGGGTAGGGGTTTCCCATCACCCCATTTTGCCAGAAGGTCACCTATAGGGATTACCACTGAGGGATTTGGTCATTACTATATATCCTAATAGCCTACCCAATTCCTTTTAGGGTCACTTACCACTTGTGGTTACCTCCTTAAAGGGGCATGGAATATTTATTATTTTTTATATTAATCTTATCTACAGAATTATATATCTATTGTGTGCTGTTGACTTTTATTAACACGCTCTTAAAAGTGCTGTTGTTACTGCCCACTCTGTCCCAGTTGTATAGGATGCTCTGCCTCACTCTTAGCCTATCATAGATCAAGTCTCAGCTGAGACTATAGAGCAAAATAGAACTAAGCAAATCTGGTGCTGAGAAGGTAACGGGTATTATAGTGGATGTCTTTTTGCCATGTACTGTATTATAGTACAAACCATGAACAAATATATATAATTTAACAAATATACACCATACACATAACAGTTTATTTATATCCTTTGGCACATAAGGTCTATACAACTGGACACTGTATAATAGATGTTGCCCTGGTTATTTCTCTATACAGTATGACTCTCTTCTCTTTTTCTCCTTTTAATACCAATTACTATGCAATCCTGCATCCTACTAGCTTTTTGTGCTATTTTGCTGCATTGCTTCCCTGCCACATTAAAGTTAGTAAGCAAAGGCTCACTTTATAGATAACAGGTCCATCAATGTGAATGTCAGTTTGTGATAAGAAATGGGCAGACATTGATAATGTAATTATGAACAGACAGGCTAGCTTATGTCTAGTTAGGAGCAAAAGTGCTTTTCCTTGGCTTGCGGTTTTATAGCGGTTTTCTTGGCAATTATCATCTCTGACTGGGAGGCAGCTCTGACTAATCCCAATCTAACTCATATTAAGACTATTGTGAAAGATCTTTTGATTTGCCTCCCAGCCAGAGCTGTTCTAATCCCTCAATCTCCTTATTGGGGTTCAGTATAAGAAGCTTGGTTGAAAGCAAGTAATTAATGTTATAAATGATCAATGCATAATAGTTTCAATTAAATTTGGATTGGTGCCAGCCTCCAGTAACTCAAAATGTAATCATTATAATTGTTGGTTGCATTTATTTATTAACTTTTAAAAAAGTATTGTCAATTCAAATTCTTTAAAAAAGTAACTTGCAAATTGTAATGTTTTTATTAACGACTCCAATTGAAAGAGGAACAAATATTGTTCAGAATGTTATATGATTTCAAAACCCCATTGATTTGTAGGCATAACTGATAATATTGTTTAAAGACTTACATACCAGAAAACTTACTAGAAGATTACAGACAAAAACAACTTGATGATCAGAGCTTGTGGGTAATCCTAATAAATAGGATCTACATACTGTCCATGTATGACTGGACAAAACAATACAATCTACTTAGGGCCTTATTCAATTGGAAGCCCGCAGATTATGTTAAACAGGCCGTAAGTCTGCTTGAAATTGGATACAATTACAGAGCGATTCAATTGAACAAGCCCACAATTTACGAGCCGGAAAAGTAAACCATGTAATTGTATGTAGCATTTCAGAGCATGAGCCAGATCAATTAAGCAAGGCCGTAACTACCAATTTTGAAACAGCCAATAGAAAATGAGACCCTCATCATTAAAACATGGAGGTTACACGTCAATCAATTAGCGTTTAGTGGTCCGATATGCGATCAGATTCGCAATCTGGCAATGTACAAAATATTAGAAATGAATGGCGATACTGTTCTAGTCCATGTGGGTGGCATAATATGTATTAACTCATTGATTCCTGTGATTGATATGACACTAGTTTCATTGTCTGAACACATTGAAAATGTGATATATAAATAATATATACATACTGCTCTATGTATATATAAGAAGTAATGCTCTATAAATGGAGGAGAGTGGGTAATGAAGAAAAATACAGATATCTCTTGCCTGGATTTTCCTCTATGCCCTGTGTGGCCAAGAGACATATGAGGGATGGAGAATGAGATGGAGAGAGAGAGAGAGAGAAGAGAGCATAGAAGGGGAGCAGTCTGAGAAAGAAAAGAGGGAAAGGGAACAGATGAGTAAAGAAGGAAGGAAGATGTCATGAAGGGGGATAGAGAAGAATATATGGAGGAAAGAAGGAAGGAAGAGATAAGAGAGTGGAAGAAAGTGTGGACAGATAAGAGATCATAGAAAGACAAAGACATCTCATTTAATATATAAGAAGTATATTTGTATTTATGGCATTGCCACTTCTACATTATGCAGCAGCAGAGCAATGCGATATCAGGGCTTTTTACAAGGCTAAGAGACATTGATCTTGTAATCTCTCAATGACCATAAAGCATTCCACAGAAAGAAAACTATTGAAATATTCTTGCAGGACCTCTGACCTCAATCTGGGGTTCCACATAACACGGAGAAACACTGTGGTAGTAAGACAATTACACGGATATATTAGTAACTACAACAAGATTAACCTTCATAACTATAACTATTACGTTAGTTAATTTAGGAGAAATGGTTCCAGGGAAAGGCAGCTGGAGAAAACCTGGAAAAAGAGGAATAACAAGAGTCCAAAATAGGGCAAAATCCCAGTGAAAGAAAAAGTTTACAAGTAAACAGAAAAAAAAAACTGTTTTAAAAAAGCAATTTGGAATCATACATAATCAACTTTTATGTAATCACCCAATTGCTCTTACATGTGCCTCTGACAAATCAAATCAAATGTAACAACGTAAAGGTGTATCTAAATTTCATGAATTATGAATGCATCTGATAGAGGAGAACCAGTAGTGCATGCAAACATTTTTTGCATGAGAAAATATCGAAATAAACATTAACAAACTCACCCTGAGTGTGCAAGCAGCAGCTTTTGTTAGTTAACACCCCTGAAAATCTCTGCTAAAATTAGCATAAAATTCATAACTTGTTTTGGCCAATCACCGGCAGCTATATATTTTAATACAATGTCACAATCAATGACGGCAGTTCATGCAGGAAGGAATTATGGAATGTGTACTCCCCCTGTAGAAGGAAGTAGGAAGAATCCAACACTGATCTGTAGATCTCTGCATTGAGATTCTGCTGGCTTGAAGGTTAAAATCCGTATTTGATGCGTTGTTTCTATTGGTAAGTATCAGGTGCCTATGTAAGCAGCTCTGGGGTGTGGGAAACAAGTTTTATTTTGAAATAAAATAAATCTGTATGTGCATAGAATGAGTCAATGTAATGTGTGTGTCTGATATAAGCAGCATGTGTTAGATTAGAAAAAGGTAAGAACAGGGAAACTTAGATATACCTTTAATCAAGCAAGGCATTTAAAAACTTGCCAGGTGGACACGAAAAACAATAAATTAGTCATGTTTGCGTCGACAGTAGAATTGCGTTGGCCAGTGACAGCTGTCAATCACTTCCCTCTTGCACCAACAAACACACAAGCACTCGCCCTGGCTGTTATGGTTTCTGCACAGCAGGCCTCTGACCAAGCAGATGTTTAGATGGAGCTGTTAATCTGTGCGTGGTCTGTGCCGTGGGCAGTGGAGATAAACACACACTGTGAAAGAGACACTCTTAAAGAGGTATCAATAGATTGTTCATTAATCTGGGCCTGACCCTAACCTTGCCTTCCACCTCACTGTTAGTATTTTGTCTCTGGGACTCTACATTTGTAAAACAGACAGTGATGTACAGACTAAATATCAATATATCCCTTTATTGCACATGTGAGTGACAGCACTTAACCATACAACCATTAGCATTTCTATTAAGATTCCACCTACTCTCTTAAATGCCACACTAGTGACATCACTCGTATTGCCTTTCAGTGCCCTGCTGTGCTCTAAAACAATTATTTAATAACTTTTTTTTCCCCACAATGTTGTTTTTTTTTTTTTTTTGCTTTGCTTTACTTCTATGCCAGTGTTACTATGTCTTGGGGACCGATCCCCATTGGTTCAAATTTTAACCAGGAAGTGCTGACAGTGAGGAAGTCAATGCTTATTGGCAGTGTCATTCTACAGAATGCAAAAGCATCACCAGCAGCCATGGTTGTAGGAGCCCCAATTTTTTGGGCGGGGGATAATTCAACTTTATTCCCAGGGCAGGAAGCGGGGACGGATATTCCCACGGTGCACCCAATGCAATGCACCAGGGCCCGGTTTTGGGGGGCCCTATTGCTGCAGTGCCCCTCAATACTTTTTTTTATTTGTTAGTTTAAATTCTTAATGTGCCCGGGGTCCCCACTGGATGTAGCTATGATTTATAGGGTTGGTGGCCTGATGCCTAAAAATATACTATTTATAAATAACCATGTTTGAATCTGTTGTTGTACCTCTTGGTGCACTGAAACTACTCTGAGAGACAGCGTTAAATACAGAGAGAGAGAGACTGCAGGATGAGTGGAGAGATGCGAGGAGAGGGGATAAAAAACAGTGTCTTGTACATGTGCATAGCACTCTTTTCATGCTTGACAGGCACTGTCTTATATATATATATACGATACCTAATCCCCCTGTCCTATCCTCCAAGTCTTTGCATGACTTGGGTGCAGGTTAGTCACACCTCTCCCCCTGGTCCCCTCCAGCATGACCCTGGCAAGATCCATTGGGCTTTAGAATAAATAAACACACTGAAACAGCGTTTCTTGGGAAAAATACGGGCCACAGCTTTATTAAAGCAACCATAAACCAATAATCAATTAACATAATTAACATTGTTAAATCACAGCTCAAATAACATCCCGGAGGAGGAGCCCGGCCCGGTCAGTAACCTCACGCCCTGGGCCCGCGCCCAGAGCCTCCCGGTGCTTTCCTAAGCACGCCCATGATGCAGGCCAACCAAAGACATTCCTATTTGCATCCTAACTTAGAATTCACAGAATCCTAACCCTTCAACTCTTTTCCACACCCTCCTCCTTCTCCCAGCCAATCAGCATCACCCAGGCTCCGCCGGGTCACGCAGCGCTGCGTCAGACCCGGCGTGCCTGGGCTGCCTCCGCGCCGGCCATGCTGTATGATGAGGATAGCAGCTGATCTCCAAATGTTAATCTGTTTTCTATGGGTATATACAGTATATATATATATATATATATATATATATATATATATATATATATATACATACAGTAAACTCCACGTTATCCGGCAGTCTCGAACTCCGGATAGTGCTGGTTTAGTAGGAGTTTTTTTGAAAATGGGGAATTGATGCCGGTGCCGGTTGCTTGAGAGTCCCGGTTAGTTGGGTGCCGCATAACTGGGATTCTACTGTATGTGTATATATATATATATATATATATATATATATATACACACACATGGTTCACTTTAATTTGAATTCTTAATCATTTGTAAATATATAAATCACTGAGTACTTATAATTGTAGAGCCGGTGGCGAGAAAGCCTAGTGGCAGCACAGCACCTCTGGGCTGTAATAGACGCCAGCTCTTGCGAGTTGCATATTGTGATCTCAGCTCACGGCGCGTGCATGTTTCAGATGTGTTACAGACACTGGCTTTTTTATTTAAGATATATATAGAGTATTGCAGTGAATAGTGATACCTTTTTTATTGGACAAAAGTATTCATAATAAAGCGACAATCTTTCGAGATAATAAAAAAAAAGGTATCACTATTCACTGCAATACTCTGATTATTCAACTGGAAACCATATTTAGGTAAAGGATTTAGAGGCAAGAATTTTATCCCTGATGTCTATTACTCCATTCCCAGTAGTTCCCCTCTTACCTTCTCTCTGCCCGGGATTACTCATGGCCAGGTCACAAGATCACACAAGATTATTATATTATAGATTGAGGGTGCATTATTTTTATACATGCTGCTGCTTTATGGGGCATCATTGTATATGAGTTTTAATGTTACTTTTCCACTTCCTTCTGTAACAAAATATAACATTAGGGGCAACATGCATATTGCATTTTTATACCTCATGCCATCTAATGAAACACATTACCTGTAAAACATGTAAAATATTAGTTACCACAATAGTTTTAAAACAAATAAGATGCCATGCATATTAGCTTCATCATTGAGAAATTAGATTGCAAGCTATTTGGGGTAGCGGAAACCCCACATGTTCTCTCCTCTGTGCTGATCAAGTGCAACAGAGTTCATTGTCATTAGAAAAATCACTGGGTGGCATTGATAGACCCACAGGTATCCACTAAAGCTTCTATTTACTGCCCTGCAGTGACTCGCCACATTCCCTGGAAAGAGTCTGTGTGACAGTAACACATTTGTGCTGCTCTCTGCAGGGGATCACTATTTTTAAGATGTGGTTGGGCAGGGAAATGTTCATCTTGGTTAGCACCTTGGACGGGTCCCATAATGGTCTGAAAATTATTCTGAGGTGCAGGCAGGACAATGCCTGGTTTCACTGGCTGATACTGTTATATTTAGGGACAGAGCAAGCAGAGTAAGTATTTTCCGCAACCAAGTTGAAAGAATCAACGCACAATGTAAAAAAATGTTGTTTAAAAAACCATGAGCTCAATTCAATTAGAAGCCCTAAAATCTGCTACAATTCCGGTGCTATTCAATTGAACAAGCTTGCAAGTTACGGGCTGAACACCAAAACCATAAGCCATGCACTTGTACGTAGCAGTTCCTTAAGCAAGGCCGTAACTACCCATTTCAAAACAGCCAATAGAAAATGAGAACGCCATCATTACAGCAGTAAAACATGGAGGTTAGATGTCAATCAGTTAGCATTTGGGCGTCCTATATTCGATTGGACTTGCAAAACTGCAAAATACAAAATAATAAAAAAGAATACCAATACTGTTCTAGTCCATGTGGGTGGGCTGATATGATATATATATACTCATTGATTCCCGAGATCGATTTAACCTCAAAATGACACATAAATAAATACATTTTTTATTGACGATTTGCGAGCTTGAGACTGTTGTGCAATTAATTCTAATGTATTTCATTGTTTCCCCCGTCATTTACAGTGCAGTATTGATTTTTAATTTGCATTTACAATGCTATGGACAGGGGTTAAATCCTCCTGCAAGTCCTATCTGGTACCCGTAGGATTTTCTCCAACATTTGTCGTTTATGGGCTTGGGGAATTGTAGCAATTAAATAGCGATTTGTGATTTTATAAATCGTAACTATTGAGGACGGGAAAGATCAAACGCTTCGGGAGGCTGTACGTTCCGGGTTTAAGAACCGCAAAGTTTTCAACCAGTAAACCGTTTGGAGTCCGCAAAAAGCTGCCAATTGAATAGCAAATTAACTTACGGCCTCATTGAGTCTAACTAAAAGCATCATTTTTAATTATTGAAAAATAGATTTTGATGCCTCTGCTGGGTTGCATTTCCTTAAACAAGGAGTCGGTACTGGTGCTATTTGCAGTATTCTGGTTATATTCACTATGGTGAGAGTTGGGGGAAAACACCACTTCTTAAACTATTCTACTTCCAATGGTATGGAAGCTAGCTATATTTGCTGAGGTGAGAGCTGGTGTCATGAGGAGAGAGACACGATTTTTATGTGATACTACTTCCTGTGCTATTAAGTCTACATTTATGATTTTAGAGATCTTTTCTAAATTTAGCAAATAGACTCAATGAATAAAATAGGGACTGAAGAAGTACATCTCACTAATGAAATGTTTCCGTCTGCTTTTGTATATTATATTATACTAAAATAAGTCTCTCTGTTTGTAGTATGAGGGTATGTTGTTACAGTGGAAACCACTTTGTCTTACCACTAGTGATCGAAAGGTGTGTCATAACTTTTTAAATAGTTGGGCAATATGATAGGTATTGCAACACAGGATTTATATTATAAAACAGAAAGTGTTACTTCAGAAAGCAATTCTTTGGGAATTGACACTGGAGGAAGCCTAATCAGAGGGATGGGGTGGAACTTACCCCGAGGGGGGCTGTTTATTTTCTGGTCGTCCCGCATGGCCCCAAGCATCCTTTTTGGGCAAAGGGGGGTCTCATGTAGATCTCACATGAAAACGTGGGAAAAAGAAAAAACACAAATGTCAAATCAGCAAAAGAGAAACCCACAATTGGCGAGCATGATATAGTGGTATACATTGTGCTTTCTGTCTGTTTATGTCTGTTATCTATTGTTTGTCTCCCTCCCCTGTGTCTCTTTCCCCCTTCTCTCACCACTGTATCTCCTTCCCCCCACTCCCTTCCGTGTCTCTTTTCCCCCCTCTCCCCCATTTCTCACACCTGTGTCTCTTTCCCCCTCACCTTCCCCTGTGTCTCCTTCCCCCTCTCCCTCCCCTCTGTCTCTTCCCTCCCTCTCCCACCCCTGTGTCTCTTTCCCCCTGTATCTCATCCTCCCCCTGCCCTTCATGTGTCTTCCCCCTCTCTCCTATGTCTCTTTGCCCCCTGTCCTGTGTCTCTCCCCCCCACTCCCTCCCCTGTGTCTATTTCTCCCCTCTCCCTCCCCTGTGTCTCTTTGCCCTGCTCTCGCTCCCATGTGTCTCTTCCCCCCCTTCTCTCACCCCTGTGTCTCTTCCCCCCACTCCTTCCACTGTGTCTCTTCCCCCTCTCCCTCCCCTGTGTCTTTCTCCCCCCTTTCCCTTCCCTGTGCTCCTTTTGCTATTTACGGGTGTGAAAACATTTACAGGCTTGGGGAAATTGATCAATTTCCCCAAGCCTGCAAAGGGTTTCCGAATTATGGCCTTGAAAAAACTTACGGGTTTAACCGTCAATTTTTTTTTTTCAAGACCGTAAATCTGAAGCTGTTCAGAGGCCGCCAACAGACTCCAATTGAATAGCAAATTAGCTTGCAAACTGCAAGCTAATTTGCTATTCAATTGGCCTTCGGCGCTCATTGTGAGCCTCTCCCCCTCTACTTTACAGGCCTTGCGATAAGCGCCTTCGGCTACACGCATGTGCAAGCCCGTAACTTTGCGGTCGTTACACACAAACTCGCAATTACAACAACTATATATATGATTGATACCGACATCTTGGCCAATACATAGATGTCGATCACAATAGAACCTTATCAATAGCTTCCCATTAGTACTTCAAAAATATTTAACCCATTGATGTTTATTATTCTGAGAGAGGGGTAAGAGACACAGGGGAGGGAGCGGGGGGAAAGAGACACAGGGGAGGGAGAGGGGCGAAGAGACACAGGAGAGGGAGAGAAGAGACACGGGGAGGAAGAGAGAGCGAAGAGACACAGGAGAGGGAGAGGGGGGAAAGAGACATGGGAGGGAGAGGGGGGAAAAGCGACACAGGGGAGGGAGAGGGGAAAGACACAGGGAGGGTTAGGGAAGAGACACAGGGCAGGAAAAGGGTGGGAAAGAGACACGGGAGGGAGGGGGCAAGAGACACGAGGGGGGGGGGGGGAGAGACACATCAAATATTATCCCGTCATTTTTGACGGGCCAGTTACTAGTGACTAAATAATCTCTTTAACAGGAATTCCAGTAACTTTGAGGGCATCTGAATGATCCTAGAGTAAGGGACAGCAGCCTGTAGCACTGTAGCCAATAGAATTATGATTGGATGAGGAGCCAGAACTTATATGTAAGCAGGAAAGTTCAATGAAATGAGTGTGTATTGAAGATTCTTTTTTCATGGGATCTAATAAAGGTTAAGAGGAGAGATTGATAAGTGGGAATTCATGTAAGAGACGTTATCTAAGTGCATAAGAGGGAATGTCACCTACTGTATATTACAGTCTGATATCTTTTGGTGATTTTATTTGGTGCTCCAATGTTGTATGTGATAATTTGATGATATATGGTGTTGACAAAATGTAATGTGGTCATAGAGGTTGAAATATTAGTGATAAAATAGGATGAGCTTGAAGTATCTAAATATATGCCATGTGATTTTTAAGAAAAGTAAGGGTAATAATCAGACTAAGTTGTAAGACATATATTAAGCATGTAATTAATTTACATACAATAGTGCTATAAAGCACTCAAGCAGCTACATGTGGCCAGTCAGTCAAGTGCATGGAGATATTCTGAGATAGCTCTAGGAGAGACAAGCTGCAGTGTTCAGTAGTCAGAGCTTCCTCTTCACCTTTCAACAGTTTCAAGCTGTGATTCAGAACACTTTTGTGATTCATTCTGTGTCATATTTCCAGGGTGGAAGTCATAGAAAATGTTATATCCTGAAGCAGTTTACAAGGGGAATATGTGACTGTCAACCCATCACAGAGCTCATAGTTGTTTTATACATTGTGCACCTGTTCTTTCTGCAAGCAAGCACTTGGATTTAAACCATGCAACTGTTACTACTCTGTTATAGAGTCATTTGAGCAGATGACTTACAGCAACAAAAAGGCATCCCTAAACAGGGATCTGTGTTTCTGATGATTCAGCTTCATTATACATACAGGAGCAAAGGGAGGTATTCATTTTCTATGTTCAATGTATTCTTGTAACTATGTTTAAAATCAGAAGTGTCCGATCGAGTGCCCGATCCAGGGACTGTCTCCCAGCGTGCAACATCACAATTCAGCGGCGCACACACTAAACTACTGCTTGACGCTCATTTCGCTTTTGCTTCTGCGGAGGCCATGCCGCACTATACTTCACTTTGGAGCAAAATTTTATTTAAAACACTGGTCTACCTTATCCCTCACTTGAACCCACTTAGTGTTTTTAATGCCACTTTTCATTTTATTGTTTTAACTCGCTATTGTTTATTTTTAATATTCATATTTTAACAATAAAAACTAAAGGTTATATTTTGTACAAGTTGGTCACTGATTTCCTTTTTGGCATGTATATGTTAGGGTGAACACTAGCTGTATTGGTGTTCTTTCAAGTCCTTTTACTATTTAAGTGTTGACAGTTTACTTGATTTTTACCCTACTTATCTTGATCACACGAGCATTGGGAAATTGTGCAATTTTTTCTCCCTTTCAAAGTTTGCTTACCCCTGACCGAGAGCAAAAAAAAGTTAAATACATCTCTGAACCAGCATCTTTTGAAGTGGCTGCTCACGCTTTGCAGTTATATGTACTGGGAATGGGAATAAAGAGAAACTGAAAAGGAAACATACATAATAATAGGGATTTATAATATTACAAAGTGTGATTTTCTTTTGTATGAAATTCCTTAAATCTCAGCACTTAAACTTTGCTATAAAAGGATTTCTTCTAGCAATCCCTGATCCTAAAGGGACCCCCAGGTGGCCCTTATACAGAGTCAACATATAAAAGAATGGATTTTAAATCCACCCTTTGTTTTTATTGATTACCGGGGAAGAAAGTAATTTTGGTGAGCTTCATTATTCACTCAGGGGATATAATACAGAACATATTTTCTGTATTGCAGGCTCAATTGAGATATTAACCCCTTCCTCTTGGATAAATAAAAGCTAAGAAAGCATGAGTTTTAGACAAGAAATCTTAGGATGCATGGGACCCAAGAGGTATCTTAGTTTACGCAAAGTGATGATATAACTTGGACACTCTCTGCCATCAACAAACAAAATGGTGCATATATTTGGGTAATGCTACACAGAAGCACTGCCTTTATTTCCCTACATTCACTAATCTTTACAAACGGCTTCACCGAAGGTCGCGGTGGCTAGGGAAAAAGCTGAAGACATAGCTCCTCAGAGCCTCTGAGAAGTATTGGTGAATTTAGGGAATTGATCCATTTTATCTGAGCTCCAGTAGTTGGTTACACACACACCGAGTAAATTGCAGTTAAATGTATGCCTACTACAGTATAATATTACTAAAGCGCTCCTGTGGTTCTGGGTAAGGGGAATGTAGCTGTAGTATTGACATTATACTGACTATGAGCCCTGTAAATGGATATGGAACTCCAATATTGTCTTTTATCTGTGTAACAAAAAAAACATACTTTATACCCCGGGGCCACATTACCACCACTCTGGGTCCTATCTTGTTATGCTGGCGCAGCATAAGGCAGCAGCAGTGACGGTGAGCATCCGCAAGATGGCACTGCGGATATTCCGGTGCTATACCATCGAGTCAACTGTGTGTAATACAGCATGCATAAGCTTAAAGGAAGCCATGTTTGATAATGGCTAAGGATTGAAGAGCCACGCATTTGTGGGCATATTTGCATGTCCCGGCTAAGCTTCCCGGCTAGAATGCAGTGTAATAACTGTTTTTCTCGGAATTCTGAGCTGGAAGCAGGTTTTTAAACTTGTTTTAGACATTCAAATGTGAACACAGGTGTACTATTTATTTAGTATATATATATATATATATATATATATATATATATATACATATATATCACATATATAGTTGTGAGCATGCGAGTTGTTGCTAATGCTTGCGGGCTCGCACAGCGAGCCTGCGACCCTAGCGAAGCATGCAACCTCGCAAAAATCAGCCGCAACCCGCGCACATGAAAACATTTTAAACACAATAAATACACACAACACATACATAAACAGCTTACCTACAGCAAGAGGGAGCATCCAGGACCTCATTAAATGAAGTTCCACCTCAATTTAACTCAAAATAAAAGAGTTTAGACACTAAAAAATTCTCTAAGCTAGAGAAAAAATGGCCACCGAAACAAACGAAAACGAGGCTACAGCACTCTAAAGACGCAAAACACCACCAAACACCTACGGAATTGTCGAAAAACACATACAAGCTTCGCAACCCGCGCGACCCCAGACACATTAGAAACACAATAAATACACACAACAAACATATAAAAAGGTTACCCACAGCAAGGTGGTGCACCCAGGACCTCTGCAAGTAAAGTTACACCTCGATTTAAGTCCAAATTTAGGAGTTTAAACACCCGTAAAACACCTAAGCGAGAGAAAAAATGGCCGCCGAACAAAACGAAAACAAGGCTACAGGACTCTAACCAGACAAAACACCACCAAACAGCTACGGATATTCCGCCACAGCCGCATACCACACATTAGCCGCCATTTTAGAACAATAAGTTATACAATGCGGAAGTACACAGCTACGCTAACGGTTTTGTCTCGCGCACGCACACTATTACACTCCACACATTCATCACACTTACACACCAGCTCCACACCACTGATGCTGCAGCAACATCAAAACAGATTGCCAGCTCTTCAACAGAATGCTTCCTGCATATATTACTTCAAAATAGGTAAAGTATATTACTTAATTAATATATTATTTATAGCATTAGCTCATTTACAATTTCATTGCCGTAATTTTTTGACGGGGAATTAGATAGTATATATATATATATATATATATATATATATATATATATTAGTTCTGCCCCTGCATTATACATTGTAAAAACTGTTTTCCCCATGATAGTAAATATAGCATACAGCTGTATACAGAGCTCAAAGTATTACAGGCATAATTTATACAGCTGTATAGCAGCTTATTGTATAACATGTACACATGCCTCATGCAAATTATAAACTCAAAGCACATTATTGAGCTATGGGATATGAATTAAAAAAACACACACTGTGAAAGTTGTTTCAAATACCATATTTCAGACACTTCTAGTGTTCCTTTAAAAGGTAATGTTTTTTCTACATTTGAGACAAATGCGCAATGTTCTACAAGAAACCTTTATTTGCTCTTGTATCAATCTAAGAAATACATTTCTAAGTGGAAATCTTAATAGGTTAGACGTGGTGTCTTTTTTTAAATGTCAACTATTGCATTACATTATTTAGTTACAGTATGGAGTATGTCTCTCTTATTCATTCTGTTGCTAAGAAAAGGCCCTCACTATGTATAAGGCAGATCATTATTAACATCCCTAAAAGTTGCAGCCCATTTCCTTGTTGAGAAGAGAAGCTGTGTTCCTCAGGCTTTCTCCAGTTGCAGTGCACCATGGGAGGCTGTTGGTATATGCAAATGCTGTTGCTCTAACGTGAACTTGTGGTTTCCGCCCATCCTGCTCTGCAAACGTTAGGGCGAGTGTACCTATTGCTACTGGCACACGCATCAAACCTCAAATATCTGTATAGGTGCCAAGGTGGGAGAACGGACATAATGCTGGTAAACACAGGGCCATATTCTGCCTACAAATAATTACATTTATATCAGGGCAGTTTGCTCTGTAGTAATTAGCTTTTACCCATGCCGATGTAGGATTAACAGCACAGACAAAAGTAATAAATACTCTAAGAGGGTTTTCAACAATTTTTAAATAAGACTTTTAAGCAAGAAATATTTTGCAAGACACGAAGATATATATATATATATATATATATATATATATTTACAGAATCAGAAAGAACGCTCTTTTACCATAAAGCAAGGATTAAAACAGATTTGAAGCGTATCGCTCTACACAGCACATACTCCAGTCTTGAAAGCTATAAAATAAAAATTATAACAGTTTACAATCTCTTGTGGACAGCATTACTTAAAGACTTGCTAGCTTTTTTTTATTATTTCATAGTAGGGTAGATTTTCAGTGAGGAGAGAACAACTACTTACGGTAGTACTTTCTGAAATAACAATTGGAAACCCAGTATTAAATTGTAGAGAGATCACTTCATTATATTGTAATATAATACAATATAAAAGTAATTGGAGATTAGGTGATGTGCTGTCAAATTGTATATCTCTCAATAGTCCTCCCCTTCTGAATCGCTACCCTGTCATGGTGAAGGGGCTTGTGTACCTCAATGAAGCTGTAAGCTATACAATGTAGTGTCACCCAAGGTGGGCAGGTCATAGCAGAGAGGTCAGACAGATTGTGTCCTACTGGTGAAGGAACTGGCAACCCTCTTCAGTATCTTCGCCAAGACAACCATATGGATAAGCACGACTATAGACATAACAATAGATGTGCCTGGCATGCTGTGTCCATATGGTCATCAGGGGCAGAACTACCACCGGTGTAAGCGGTGCAGTGCATCGGGACCCTGCTCGCGGGGGGTCCAGCGCTATCTAATTATATTAATATTTTCTTTTTTTGTATTTTTTTTATGTAGTATTGTGAAGGCCCCCCTGGGGCTCCCCCACCTCTGCCCAGCCGACAAGGGACACTCATGCCCCCCAAGAACCCTCAGTCGCAATTCTTTCCCCCACCACAAGAATGCACTGATCTGTGATGCTTCTGATTGCGATCACAATTGCGGTCGCGCAAATAATGCAATTCTGCAGAAAACTACGCAGAGGCAGACAGGAGGTAAGGGGGACTTAAGTCTTGGGTCTGCACAAGAAAGGGAGGCAAAACTTAGGATAACAAAATGTAGTGTCATGGAACAGGACTCCTTTTGGACTGAGGTGACCTTAAAGTGAGAGAGAAGTTTGTAAGACATGATCTTCATAACACAGAGATAGTGAGTTTTTAAAAAAAATTAAGCTAAAGGACATGTTGGGTATATATATATATGTTATTTTTTTTAAATTTTCCAATTTTCATCTCAAGAAAAAAGATATATGAGCTGTTATATCAATGTACATATAATTCATTTCTGCTATAAATTTGGGATCATAGCCAGAAACTACATTTAAGGATGAATCTGCACGGACTCTCCATCAGAAATCACAATGAAGACAGGAACTGCACCCCAGTGGGACACCACTTTTCACAAAATAACCACTCCATCCAGAACTTGAAAATGAAAATACTCAGAGGTCATTTTAAAAACACACAAGAAAGAAAGACCTTTGAAATGAAAATGATAACACCCTTTAATATGAAAAATACAGGACTTAATGTAAATATGAAATTTTTGTTGCATTATGTTAACTTCTTATAACCTTTTATATTGCTGATGTGATTTTCTTTTCTCTGGTTTCTTTCCTGTCTGCTTATCTGTCTCCTTACAGCTTTATGGTACCTTTACCCCCTGTGAAGTGCAAATATTTATGATCCTGTTTATTTACAGCCTGTAATTTCTGTGTTTCAATGGGATTCTAATATCAGTATTGCTCCGGACTTGAGAAAGAGAGGGAGCTCTATGGTTATGTTTGTCCAATAAAAAAGGTATCACTATACTCCGATACTCTTATTATTCATCTGGATTACAGAACACTCAGTAATGTAAGTTTGCGAGTTTTAATCTTGTGAGGTGCTTTAGGGAAAGCACAGTGTATATCAGATTGAAATCTCAATAACAGGGTCTTCCATTATTTTCATTGTGGGGTATTGTTTATACTTGTACCTAGCCCCTGTATTGCGCTGCGGAATATGTTGGCGCGTTATAAATAAAGGATAATAAAGGATAATATATATATGTGAGTATATACACTATATACAAATGAGTACTAAGTGAGTTGATAGGAGGGCCCGGGGGGGGCTCAATTTACTAGCTCCACCATTGATGGCCGCCGAAAGTTGGACAGAACTGAAGGTCCTCATTGCTTTCCTTACAGTAATACTAGATATTTATGTCCAACCATTAAAACATAACATAATGTATATCCTATTCCCTGACACATGGATCCTTTTTCCTTATAAATTCCTATTGTGTAGCTCTGCTATTCCAAATCTTAGCATTACAAATGAAAATCAGTTATGGCCGGTCTTGTAGTATCTACTACTCTTTTGGCTATTAGATAAACCAGGTAGTTAACTCTCACACCAGCTGCACTTCAGACTCTTGACAGTATTTTTGAGACCTCCCTAAAGAGAGTGCCAGAGTAATATTACTGTATATACCAAACATCTGTAGTACATCACAGCTATCTATTACCTAAAAGGAGAGATTATGAGATACAGCCAACCTATATTACTAAATATACCAGCCAAACACAGACTATGGGCCTCATTAAATTCCACAAATTGTAATTACCCACAAATAATATGTGGGTTACAGGCTAAAAAAACAACTGCTTTTGATCTTTCAAGCAGGAAAATGTTACAATCACAAATTGCTATTAAATTGCTACAATTCCTCAAGCCCGCAATTGTTGTCACACCCGTAAATGGCAAATGTAGCCAAAAATCCTACGAGTACGATAGAGGACCCGCAAGGGGGTTAAACACCTGTAAAAGCACTGTAAAAGCCGGGGAAAGCGATGAAAGACATTAGAATTAATAGTACAACAGACTCAAGCTCGCAAGTCGGTAATACATTTTTTTTAAAACTTTTTTTATTGTTATATCAATCTCGGGAATCAAGGTCTTAATACATATCAGGCCACCCACATGGACTAGAACATTTACTTAATTCATTAATGTTATTTGTACATTGCGGCATGCAATTCTGATCGCATATCTGACTTTTAAACTCTACTTGATTGACATGTAACCTCCATGTTTTACTGACACCATGATGACAGTCTCATTTACTATTGGCTGTTTCTACATTTGGAGTTATGGAATTTAATGAGGCTCTATGTGTCTTAGCAGCATTTCAGTAATAGCTACAGTGACACAGTCTGTTATTAGCTTGTACACTTGGTAATATAGATAGATTATGTGCATGATCTACAGAGGGTTTACCTTTTGTAAGGACTAATTGGAAGGAGATTGTAAGTACTTTCTAGTAGAATTATGTCTATTTATGCAAATAAACACTTAAGTTTATTATTTTGGTGTTAAAAACAGGGAACACTCCATGTCCCTTTAACAACAAAAGTTATAGTGCTGTGCTATCCTATTTACAAAGTGAATAGAATACATAAATGGGTTACTTTTTTAGCAATGTCATACTGAGTTCAAAAGTTCTAGAATATGCCTAATTTACTATGTAATGCTTAATTATTCTCTATTTAGAGGAGGTAGAAAGTTGGTTGCAGACACAAAATAAATATATCAGTATTCACAGCAGTTATAAAATAGTGATAGGTGCTTGTGAGACAAATATTATCCTTATTTAGGCTTCTCCTATATTTGATGATAATAATAACAATAATAATAATAATAATAATAAAGAGCCATATTTTGATTTTTGTTGAACTACACTTACACAGTGAATCCTAGATTACAGACCCATGACTTATACGTTAAAATTATTTGTTTGGGGACTTTTGAATTTGGATCTATCTTAGTAAGTTCACTGGTCAACGCATGTTTCGCAGGCTGCTTTTCTCGGATCTGGTCCAAGAAGAAGCAGCCTGCGAAACGTGCTTTGACCGATCTTGTGTCGCATCTATGGTGTCACACACCGTTGTACGCGGCATGCAGGGAACAAAGTGATTTTGTATAAGTAATAACACTAATGTGTTGTACAGTTGATATGGTAATCCTTGGATAATTTACCCATGTAGCATTACTACAGGATGTTAATATCATATATTTATATGTGTATACCTATATTTTATTCATTACTGGATAACCATAGGGTACCATATGCAGAGAGTTTTTCCACGGTATTGAGCCAGTATGCAGAGCTCTGTAATTCTATGTCATTGATGACTATAGATACTATTTTTAATAGTATGTTTAGGCAATGGTAATAATGTATTACTCACTAACAGCATTTGGGGCATACTCACTAACAGCATTTTCTGGTCACAGTATACTTTATAATTGGAAATAATTTGATACAAAATATGGTCATATTGGTATTGGCTCATGAGTAGATACTTTAGATAGATGTGCATTCTATTATTATTTCATTTTTTGTGTACAAATTTGACACACATTTATTGTCATATTTGACGATACTTAACACGTGTTATCATATTATATTACAGCATATTTATCATTGTTTTTTGGGGGGTATTTACAAAGGCTGTCTATTGATTGCAGATTTTTTTGGAACACTACTCTGACTTCTGACCTGAACAAACCCATTGCATATTGTATATATTTGGAACATTGTTAATGATATTGCTCCCTGCATGAACTAATAACATATTATATATGTGATACTGTATTATTATATGTGACACAAAGGAGCGCGCATTTTTTTTTATTATTATTTTTTATTCGCCATAGTTTCTTTTTTGTATCATTTTTAATTATTTGTAAGTAAAATGTATATTTTATTATATTTTTTTTTTGGTACACTTCTATTCATAGTCTGAGCCATTAGTTTACGACATTGGTATGATTGAAGGCATTGGAGTTCCATATCAAGGAAATATGGGTGTTCTTTTTCTCTTCTTGGGTCAAATCTAGGTTTATACTCACCCTTTCATTGATAAATCTGCTAAATAAATGTATAAACCTGATTAATAATACTATAATTTTAGTAAGAGGACCTCAGGGATACCTTTCACTGTATACCTCCTGACGCTCCCTATCGTTCTCTTTTGAGATTTATAAATTCTGTCTCTTTTCACCAATCTATATGTGTGTTGCCATCATCTATCATTACCCTGTGATAGAATTTCTTGAACATTTTGCAATCTGGCTTCCATGCTTTCTCTCTATGGATGTGCCCACAAGCCTGCAGATTTCAAACTTCTTTCAATCACTTCTTCATTTGGTCTCTCTCAATAGATATAATATAATTTTTCAACTCCATTCTCTAATCATATATATAGTTGTTGTAATTGCGAATTTGTCTGTAACGCTCGCAAAGTTACTGGCTTGTGCATGCTCATACGCATGCCGCGGCCTGCAATGAGGCCCGTAAAGAAGAGGTGGGAGAGGCTAGCAATGCCCGGCTTTGCTGCTCATGGCGGGGCTCACAATGTGCCGCAAACACCAGCATGGCGAGGCTTGAAAATGTTATGCCATAATTTTCGACGGGCAAGTCGATAGTCCAATACGTATTTTCCCTACTTTAATGTGCTAATGTGCCCATCTCAGCTCACGCAACTAACTTTATCACAGCCAATATCTAGCAAACTATTTCAAATTAAAAACAGATAATGTTATGAAAGACCTTTCCCTGCAACCAACAAACTAAGATCAATCATCACAGCATACCACAAATGATTGAGCCAGGCCTCTACTCACGCCCATGCCTTTAATTCTCTCACCTCACAGATTTCCCCATTAATCCCATTCCAACACCATCACTCTCCCCTCACATCCACACTTTTCAAACCCTAATGCACTTTTCAACCTCCCCCTACAAACCAGCATGTCCCCATCATCAATTTAACATGCACAAATATTTTCCTTTCTAAAGAAACCATCTTTTGTCCCCTCCTCTCTCTAAGTACCATCCTATGTCTCTACCACATACACCCTCTAATGGTTTTGAACCACATTCAATTCCAAGCCCGCAACTCAATCACAGACGGAAGTATGTCTGCAGGTTTGTTGTGGGCTCCCGTTCCTCTCCGATTGCGATACTATGCAATTGTTCAAGCCCGCAAGTTACTGTACCAAAGCCGAAAACCCTAAACCATGAACTGGTTCATAGCAGTTCAGGGTGGGAACATGATCAATTAAGCAAGCCCGTAACATCCCATTTCGGATCACCCAAAAGAAAATGAGAATGTCATTATTACGGCTGTAAAACATTGAGGTTACATGTCAATCAATTAGGTTTGGGGGTTTGATATGCGATCAGAATTGCAAACCAGCAAAATAAAGAATTATAAAAATGAATGCCGATACTGTTCTAGTCCATGTGGGTGGCCTGATATGTATTAACTCATTGATACCCAAGATTGATTTAACCACAAAATTAAACATAAAAATAAATGTAATATCCTGCAGATTTGCGGGCTTGAGACTGTTGTGGAATTAATTCTAATGTCTATCATCACTTTCCCCATCATTTACAGTGCAGTAGTGATTTTTTATTTGCATTTACAGTGCTACGAATAGGTGTTTAACCCCCTTGCGGGTCCTCCCTAGCACTTGTAGGATTTTCTCCTTCTTTTGCCATTTACGGGTGTAAAACATTTGCGAGTTTGGAGAACTTGATCAATTGAATAGCGATTTGTGAAAGTGAAAGATCAAAAGCTTTGGGAGGCTGTAAATTCCATGTTTAACCATGGCAAGCTTTTCAAGGCCATAACTTGTAAACCCATTTTGAGCCCCCAAAAAACGCCAATTGAATGGCAAATTAACTTGCAACCTCAAATGAAAGGGGGCATTTGTTTATTACCCTTAATTGAATCAGAAAAAGCATCTCAAGCAGTGGAGGAACTTGTGGGACAACCCCAGATGATATTAAGATGTTTTAAACTTTTCACTTAATTCAGCACAATTTGGTCCACATCACAGTAAAGATCTCCTTAAAAAACATATTAATTTTTATTTTATTACATCCATTTTTCACTGAGAATTTAATAAAGTCTGTGTTTACCTGTGTCACTGTCTACCCACTGCTTCAGCTCTGTGTAGTAAGCAAAAGAAAAGAAAAAGAGTTAGCCCTCAACAAATCAATCTGTGCAGAACATGGCATGCTGGAATCAACTAAACAGATCAGTTATATATACATTTTTCAGTGTATTCATGCTATGAAACTGCCAGTAGGTAGGATAGACTGCGCTTGTAAACAGACTTAAAACTTTACATGTTTTAGCTATTATTAGTGTAATCAAAAAATAGATAATTTTAACATATAATCCGGTGCTCTTTCACCCCATGAAAAGCACGGACAGTGAGATAAATTACCTTTAAAGATGTACTAGAATCCCAGGTTTAAATGCTTCCTCCATCACCAGTTCTTTTATAGTAAAGGAGACTTGAGGAATCATGGTGGGAAAATATGCAGTCTGCATGGAAGGAAAAGCATCAGAAGGTGGAAGATGCATTTGCACTGTATTCCTTGTTTGGCAAGTTTAGCATGAGTTTACATCTTCAGGTTGATTAATTTTGCTTTAGTACACTGATTCTGCATTGTAGTTGATGGTTTTGCTAATAGCTTGAAGAGAAAAATGCATTTAATTGTTTTAAATTTCAGCAATTACTTATTTTCTATACTGTATGTGTGATGTGGAAGTTAGGTCTGGTCAGCCGTAATGTTGGCTGATAGTGGGTTAAAACATCCACAGTTTGAATAAATGAACACCTAAAATCTGCTATGTTCTCAGCAATAAATTTCTTCTTTGGGTCCACTGAATTTTATATTTTTTATTTGTAACAGTATCTCAGTAAATCCCGTAATCCATGACCACTTTAACCCAAGTTTAATTACAATAAACAGGCTAATAATAGATTTGAATGGAAAACACAACCCTGTTACAGATATTAAGGTCATAAAACTTGTCCACTCCTCACTAACCACTAGCCCAAAGTTGGCTATTTATCCCCTCCTCATATTTAGAGAACATTTAAAAAAGCTGCATTTGAATATTTCTGCCGTGAGTCACCTACAGGGCTGGCCGTCCGTAGAGACACTCTTGCCCATACTGGTCTAATGGGGTCAGTGAGACAAACTAAACCAACAATTGCCTTAATAGCTGGGCTGTAATGCAAAATAGCACTTGTGGGCACAGAAATAAATGTGTCGTGTGTGGGCATATGTTCTCATAATCTTGTCCCACATTGTAACTCACCTGTTTTTTAGACTTATCCCTCAGTTTGACAAGGCATGGTCATCAATTTAATTGACCTAGATCCACTAGAAAAAGAAGGGTTCTAGCCGATTATGGTGGCCTCCCAAATTTGCTGGTTTGTGTAAGCATCTGCCTCCTAGTGTATGAAAAACTTCGGATCTAATAACATTTCCTAAAATAAGTTATAATCCATTATATTTATAATGAATTAACTATTAACTCAGAGACAACATTAGACGCACAATTTCTATTATATTAAATGAAGAGAAGTGTTTGATTTAGATGGAGACATTTAATTTAAAAGTATTGAGGTATTTTTTTCAAATGGGGTAAAAGTGTATTTAAGTAGTGTTTGGTATGGTTTAAGCATAAACCTCCGTGGCCTAAGCCTAGGATGGCAGTCTTTTCGGGGTAGCATCTTTTCTTGATCACTCCTCCCACACTCTCACTATCCCACCCATACGAAGCACTCTCACTCTCCCATCCGCAGCACTGTTTAGTTCACCCACCTACCTCACCCACCTTGTGAACTCTTTTCCCAGATCAATTTTTTTCCCCTAATCACCTGCTTGCCCCATGCTCTCACTCTTTTGCCCATCCACAACTTTATCTCGCCCTTGCCCACAGTACTTTATCTTTCATAATCACATGCCCGCAATACCCCCACGCTGCCTAATGCTCTCTCCACAGCCCAATACCTGCCTGCCCGATGCTCTCTCCCAGCCTTCATTACCATCTGACCAATGCTCACTCTACTCAGCTTTCCCACACACATGGCTGAATTACCCATTAGGCCAACTAGACAGTCACCCAGGGGCGCTGCCCTGTGAGGGGCGCCATTTCTTATAAAAATGGTTCCTGGCTTAAAAAAAGAATAATGTTGCAGTTCATAGACTAGCTACTAGGGGGTAAACACCTAGTACAAGACAGTTACAACAAGAAAGGGAACTTACACATACAGAAAAGGCAAAAATGGGTCCGTGCATACCTGGCGTACTCACTGGCAGGGGCTCCTCCATTTCACTGCCTAGGGGCTCCAAAAAGGAAGATACGGCACTGCCCACACACTAGTGTTTTTTTTAACTTTAGGGTAAGTAAGATTCATTATAAGAAAGGGGAGTTTACAAGATATTGCAGTTTCTTATTAAGCCTCTAAGTTATAAGGTTAATTTGAAGGTGGCTTCTGAAAGGAAGCAAGTAATTAATTTCTGTCAATAAAATTACACATAAGCTTGCTTGGGTGCTGATAAAATTGTCCATTAATTGACAGACAACACTCATTATTTAGAAGTTCATAATAAACAGTGCATTCTTATCAAAAGGGGTGCAGACCTCCTATTAGTGCCAGAAAGAGGGAAAGAGTGACTGAGGAGGGCCGCTCGGGGGAATGAGGAGAGGTGCCTGGGACAGGTGGATGGAAGCTGAGGAGTTAGAAAATGGGATATTTGGGTGGAGGGCTGGGGAGAGAGAGAATGTGGCAGGTGGGTGGAGGGCTGAGGAGAGAGAGAATGGGGTATTTGGGTGGAAGGCTGGGGAGAGAGAGAATGGGGTAGGAAGGTGGAGGGCTGGGGAAAGAGAGAATGGGGTATTTGGGTGGAGGGCCGGGGAGAGAAAGAATGGGGTAGGAAGGTGGAGAGCTGGGGAGAGAGAGCATTGAGCAGGTGGGAAGGCTGGGGAAAAAATCTGTGTTGGGCAGAGAGGACATTGGGCGGCCGGTATGGGGGGCTGAGAGAGCATCAGGCTGGTTGTTAGGTGGTGAGAGTGTGTGATGAGTCGGTGATTATAGAGATAGAGTACTGGGCAAGGCAGGTGATTAGGGAGAAAGAGTGCCATGGTGGGTGATCTGGTTAGAGAGTGCTTCAGGTCGGTGGGTGATCTAAACAGTGCTATGGATGGAAGGTGAGAGTTTTCTGATGCGGATGGGCTACTGAGAATGTGTTGATCAAGAAAACTTGCTGCCCCAAAAAATTGCCGCCCTAGGCCTAGGCGTAAACACGTCTGTGATCATATGAATGTCAAGAAGGTGAGAGCCCTTAGGATATTTTTAAAGCTTGAAAATATTAACAGAAATAATTTCCAATATTTAACATATTGATAACTTTATTCACTTTTCTCACAATTAAAAACGAAAATGAAGTTTACACCGTAGCTGCACATTACTAAATTCCTCTTTATGCCTGTCTTTGTGTATGCCCAATTACAATCATGTATAGTACATCACAACCCTCACTTGAATACAGTGGACCCTCGGTTCTCGACCTCTTTAAAACTCTACCTTTTTGGAAACTTGATCGGAACTCAACATGCTTGCACCACCCTCATTCTGTCTTTCAGGAAGAGGAATACTGTGGTGTAGTGTAGTGAGTGCCTACAAGAGCCCAAGAGCTGTCTGTGCCTGCAAGAATCAAAGGTGCAGCCTGTGATTATAAGGATCAAAATGTAGACTGTGCCTATGAGAATCAAAGTGTAGCTTGTGCCTACAATAACCAAAGTGTAGCTTGTGCTTACAAGAACCAAAGTGTAGCTTGTGCTTACAAGATAAGACCCAACTGCATCTTTGATAAGACCCAACTGCATCTTTATAGAAGCTATCCTGATAGAGTCCAGTATTTCAATCAGTGTTTTTATTGCTAAAGAATATCTTATTAGGAAATCCTGGAAATAAACATTTCCAAAGTAAAAACAGGTCAAGACATCCTGAAAGTATAAAACAGCATCCATTAATTTTTACTATATGTAACCTGGAACCTCCATATTGCTCAGCAAAACCTGTAATAATAAGACAATTATAAGAAATAATATAATATTTTCAAGTCTTGTTTTACATAAAGAACCACAATCCAAAAAAGGAAACAATGGAACGAAAAGTAAAATGAAATAGTAAAGGGGACCAGGGTTGCTACCACGTGTGGCTCTTATGGCACAGATTTTAAAAATGCAGTTTGTTACAGGTTATCAGAAGAGCTTGCAATCTATTGCTGTTTGTTTTTCTATACATATTTGGCCAGTGTTATTTCTCAGTACAGAATCAGTTGAAGACCCCAGAGCAGGGTGGGCAAGTTTGGTCCTGGAGGTTCACACACACACCTGGATTTCCTTTCTCTGCACAGGTGAAGAAGCAATAGTCTTACCCGTACACAGCAGGGTTATCCTCAAATACTGGCCTGTGTGTGGCCCTCTAGGACCGAACTTGCTCACCCATGCCATAGAGCAGGGGTGGGGAAGTTCGGTCCTGGAGGGCCACACACACATGCCTGGATTTGATAATATCCCTGCTTCAGATAGGTGAGTCAATAACGTCTTCAGTCATCCTTTTTTACTCACCTGTACACAAAAAGGATATATTCAAATCTTGGCTGGTGTGTGGCCCTCCAGGACTGAACTTGCCCACCCCTGCCATAGAGGCATACATTATTTTTTTTTCAAACATCTCTATAACTAGGTCTTAATGCAATGGTAAACCTCTCAGTCCACTTTAGAGGTGATTTTCTATTCAGGATCTTGATAAAACACTTTTTAGTTTTAGTACTCCTACACTAGGGTTCCCTGGTGGCCCCATGGTTGGGATGCAGGTGTTTTCACCACAGCACCCTGGGTTCAAATCCTACCAGGGAACCAAGAGGTCATACTGGCACATACTTGGATGGGAGACCACCTGAGAATACCAGTAGCTATGGCCCACCAGAGAAGGAACTGGCAACCCACACCTGTATCTCTGCCAAGTGGATCATGCTGTGTTGTTAATGAGGTCACAGAGAGTCAGACACAACTGAGCAACACCATTTACTCCTACAATAGTACCCACCAACATAGAAAGTCCTGTTATTGGAAATCAAGTAACAGGAGCTTGTTTGAAAAAAAAGTGATTTCAATCACTGAAACAAATTTGAAAGGAGATTACACATTTTTACTTGTAAATAGTCTTAAAATACTACATCAATGTTATTTTCAATGTTTTTGATATTTCTTTTTTTGTATAAATTTGCTTTTATGTACTATGGATTCAGTGCTTTCACCGCTGCGACCTGGATTCAATACCAAGAGATCACTCTACCCTGAAGCCAAGCAGGGTTGGGCCTGTTCAGTAATTGGATGGGAGACCACCTAGGAATACCAGGAGCTGTATGCTATGACCGACTGGAGAAGGAACTGGCAACCCACTCCAGTATCTCTGCCATGAAAAGCAAGTGGATCAGCATGACCATAAACATAAAGATGTGCCGCTTGTGTTATGGACCATGGGGTCGTGGAAACGACTGAAAGACAAAACAACAACAAAATTACATTTTTAGAAAAAAAGCATTATTCAAAAATATCATTAAAATGTTTTCATGAAAAATTAGCGATATGATCATAAAAACCATATAAAGGAAGAAATAGCCATTTCTTGCAGCTCACTCCATCTGTGTAGTAACGGAGGAGCAAGCCGCTGTCACTTCTACTGGATTTTAAAGAAGATTTATTTTTAACTGAAATCATGATTAGCAAATAGCTTACCTTGTAAGTTTTGTATATATTGCCCAAAACCCATGTTACCCCAACTAGAGTGGAACATGTAAGCGTAGAGGACAGAGCCGGGTGTACAAGCCATGGCAGGCTGTGGTTTTGCCCCATGGATGTTCCCTGCATAGCTGGACTCACCTGCGGAAGCTGTAAACCACTAGATTACGTTGACTGTGGTCCGCACAGCCCTTACCTAGACTAGTGGAGCCAGTAGCTCAGTCCCCCGGCTCCACAACACAGGCTCCTTTTCAGCACCTCTTCTCTGCACAAAGGACAGCTTATCCTGCTGGGGTTTTTTTTTTCCTCTCTCGTTCTGTAGTTAGAGACTCTGGCTGATTTGCCCATTAAAACCTCACTCTTCCTCAGTGCCCCTTACACCCCACCCTTCAATAGTTTGTACAGCCAAAATACTAAAGACATAAACAATAAAGAACATTGCACGTGCACTAAAGAGTATATAAATATTATTTTTGCATCTATACCCACCTGAACCATTTACTTATTTATATATATATATATATATATATATATATATATATATATATATATATATATATATATATATGTGTGTGTGTGTACAAGTACGGTATATATAAAAAGTATATACATGTATATATATATATGGGCACATTTGCATGCCCCTGCCCAGGTTCCCACAATACAATGCAAAAACTGTATTTCTTGGAATTATGAGCAGGAAATATAGTTTTTAACTTAGACATGCAAATGTGAGCACAAGTGTACTATTTATATACTGTAATACTGTAAGGTGGAGGTTCTATCGCTCTTTTTCCCCACCATAAATGAAATGATTGTTATGGTAAACTACTTCCCCACAAAATCTACTACATGAGCTAGGAACCGGCCCTGTGCTTATTTATTAGAGGCGTAACCTTGAAACTGTGCTGTCTGTGGGTAGGTTTCCTGGCTTGTGCATAATCCATCTATGTTTTAGGCTGGGTAATACAGTGGGCATATGCTTAAAAGAAGCCGTATTTGGATTACAGAGTGAAGCATATGTGGGCACATTTACATGTCCCTGCCCTGGTTCCCAGAATGCAGTGCAATAACTGTATTTATCGGAATTCTGAGCAGGACACGTTTTTGAATCAGAACACAAATGTACTATTCATATCATATATATATATATATATATATATATATATATATATATATATATATATACAGTAAACTCCCCGTTATCCCACAGGGACTCCTTATTTCCGGATAAGTGTAGTTGCCGGTTAATCAGGAGTCCCCGAAAATAAGGGTCTAAACGACACTTAAACCCCCCAAAAACCCTCAAAATGCCTTTAAAAAGGTATTAGCGCCTAAACTTGGCCATGAACAATATAGCATTTTCTTACAGTAAACATACATTGAGTCTTTTTAGGCTTTCTGTTGACCCACTAAACATGGGCTCATATTTCTATCTAATGGGAGATTATTGACAATACTTGCTTATTATCCCCTAGGAATCTAATTCTATTGTTTTCAGTGTAAAGCCGTGTGAAGCTGAAAAGACTGATTAGGTTAATTACTTACTAAGGTCTGATCCTGCATTTTTTTCAGTTTCATGTGGCTTTACAATGAAAACAATTCATTAAGACCCCTATGGGGTAAATAGAAAAGATTGAGATAATCACCCAATTATTAAGTGATATTAGTCAATGTTCAATATATGGATAAAAAGTTACAAACATGAATGTAAGTTGATTATAGAAAAAATGCATTGTTTTAAATATTTATCTAATAACATATTTTTATAACCTCCTTTGTGGTCCCTTCAAATAAACTATTAGTTAAATAGCAGTTCTATTTGTCTCCTTCAATATGTAAACTGTTTTCCTGTACCCTTTTAAATGCGAGTTCATTAAAATATTTGCGTGTATGTATTGATGCGTCTGTTAATAAAAATGTAATTATCTATCTATCTATCTATCTATCTATCTACAGTGGATATAAAAAGTCTACACACCCCTGTTAAAATGTCAGGTTTCTGTGCTGTAAAAAAAAAGAGACAAAGATAAATAATTTCAGAACTTTTTCCACCTTTAATGTGACCTATAAACTGTACAACTCAATTGAAAAACAAACTGAAATATTTTAGGTAGAGGGAAGAAAAAATATAAAAATAAAATAATATGGCTGCATAAGTATGCACACCCTTAAACTAATACTTTGTTGAAGCACCTTTTGATTTTATTACAGCACTCAGTCTTTTGGGGTATGAGTCTATCAGCATGGCACATTTTGACTTGGCAAGATTTGCCCACTCTTCTTTGCAAAAACACTCCAAATCTGTCAGATTGCGAGGGCATCTCCTGTGCACAGCCCTCTTCAGATCACCACAAAGATTTTCAATCGGATTCAGGTCTGGGCTCTGGCTTGGCCATTCCAAAACTTGAATCTTCTTCTGGTGAAGCCATTCCTTTGTTGATTTGGATGTATGCTTTGGGTCGTTGTCATGCTGAAAGATGAAGTTCCTCTTCATGTTCAGCTTTCTAGCAGAAGCCTGAAGGTTTTGTGCCAATATTGACTGGTATTTGGAACTGTTCATAATTCCCTCTATCTTAACTAAGGCCCCAGTTCCAGCTAAAGGAAAAACAGCCCTAAAGCATGATGCTGCCACCACCATTCTTCACTGTGGGTATGGTGTTCTTTTGGTGACGTGCAGTGTTGTTTTTGCGCCAAACATATCTTTTGGAATTATGGCCAAAAAATTCAACCTTGGTTTCATCAGACCATAACACCTTTTCCCACAACCATTTGGGAGACTTCAGATGTGTTTTTGCAAAATGTAGCCTGGCTTGTTTTTTTGTCTTCGTAAGAAAAGGCTTTTGTCTTGCCACACTACCCCATAGCCCAGACATATGAAGAATACAGGAGATTGTTGTCACATGTACCACACAGCCAGTACTTGCCAGATATTCCTGCAGCTCCTTTAATGTTGCTTTAGGCCTCTTGGTAGCCTCCCAGACCAGTTTTCGTCTCGTCTTTTCATAAATTTTGGAGGGAGCTCCAGTTCTTGGTAATGTCACTGTTGTACCATATTTTCCCCACTTGATGATGACTGTCTTCACTGTGTTCCATGGTATATCTAATGCCTTGGAAATTATTTTGTACCCTTCTCCTGACTGATACCTTTTAACAATGAGATCCCTCTGATGCTTTGGAAGCTCACTGTGGACCATGGCTTTTGCTGTGGGATGCGACTAACAAAATTTTAGGAAAGACCAACTAGAGCAGCTGAACTTTATTTGGGGTTAATCACAGGCACTTTAAATAATGGCAGGTGTATGCTGACTCCTATTTAACACGATTTGGAATGTGATTGCTTAATTCTGAACACAGCTACATCCCCAGTTATAAGAAGGTGTGCGGACTTATGCAACCACATTATTTTTCTTTTTTTTTTCTTCCCTCCACCTAAAAGATTTCAGTTTGTTTTTCAATTGAGTTGTACAGTTTATAGGTCACATTAAAGGTGGAAAAAGTTCTGAAATTATTTATCTTTGTCTAATCTTTTTACAGCACAGAAACCTGACATTTTAACAGGGGTGTGTAGACTTTTTATATCCACTCACTATCTATCTATCTATCTATCTATCTATCTATCTATCTATCTATCTATCTATCTATCTATCTATCTTTCTATCTATCCATCTACCTATTCATCTATCTCTCTATCCGTCCGTCCATCCGTCTATCTATCTATCTTCTTGTCCTCTCTTACATTCAGGATATAGCATGCTAACAGTTAATCTCAGGCTGTTCATGCCAAGGTTTTCCGACATGATTCAGGATCCTCCCTCCCATCTCTTACATCAAGGAATTATACTCAGTAGTAGCTCGTAATAATTTACTGAGATGTTAAAACCACAGGATCACTAGAGATTATAATGAGTCAGCACCAAGCCTCGGTCTTCCTTACATTATACATTCATTTGTTCTTTTTACCACACACCCTTTGCCAGTACTGCCCTATAACTCCATATTGCATTGTATGAGTTTATTTGCTTGGTACCCATCCAGCAATTAGTGTTTACCAGCAGAGAACCCCACTGGACAGTACTAGTGTCTGCACTTACATCAGCCTCATTCCAGAAGCATTGTCATCATGACACGTTCCAATGTAAAACAATAGCTAATACCCCAGGGGGCTGGTTAACCTCATAAATCTGTTCTGCGGGATTTTACTAAAATACAAATCTTGCCAGCTTAGACCACTTTTTATGAAGAACTTCTGATTTCTGGTAATTGTTCTTGTTCTGCAATTTGATGCTTACAACATAGAAATGTAGATTTGACTTCCGATAACATGGGGGTCTCCACCAGATACATTATCTTGGAATGTACTAGAAACCCTTTTCAGACTAGCAATGAGATCGCACCACTAATAACCATATAGACCTTCCCTACCATGGTGTGGTAACAGTGCTCACTCTTGCTTTAGTCCGGTATTTCGACCAAGGAGCTTACATTCTGGTATTTATATTATGTCCTGTTCTTAATTAATGTACAGTATATTTTAGTAGTCAGCCATATTTTTTCATTGATGTTGCTCTCATTCAGACGATACTATAGTCCTTACGGGTTCCCTGATGATCCAGTGTTTAGGATTCTGTGCTTCTACCACTGCGACCTGGGTTTGATTCTAGTCAGGGAACCAAGAGGTCACACCACCCTGAAGCTGAACAGGGTTGGGCATGGTCAGTACTTGGATGGGAGACCACCAGGAGCTGTATGCTGTGACAAATTGGAGAAGGAGCTGGCAACCAACTCCAGTATCTCTGCCATCAATACCAAGTTGATCAGTGTTGTGGTCCATGAGGTCACAGAGAGTCGGACACGACTGAACAATATATACACACATAGTCCTTAATCCTCTTCTGGATCACTACCTCGTCATGTTGAAGTGGCTTGTGTACATCAATGAAGCTGTGAGCTATACCATGTAGGGTAGCCCAATATGAGCAGGTCATAGCAGAGAGTTCAGCCACGGGAGAATGAACTGGCAGCCCACTCCAGTATATTTGCCAAGAAAACCATATAGATAGGCAGAACCAGACACAAAATATTCCTGGCATGCAGCGTCCATAGGGTCACAGGGGGTTGGACACAACAATATTAAACCTCTTTTTTTTTTATTATTTTGGTGGCAAATTACTGTTTTACAGTGGCAAATTCAATTTCAACATGTTTTAAAAAGATAAGAGACAATACAAGCATTGAATCGATCAAGAATAAGTTAATTGATAAACATATTTTTTTCAGAAAACTAATATCAATCTTTCTTTAATAAAATAAGTAATTATTCTTAATTACAGCATGTGATAAAAGCACTCTGACTAATTCAAGGTGTTGTTTTTAACAGCACACTGAGAATTTTAAAGCAAAGTGACCTTTTGCCATTTTAGCACAGTAGCCCTTTAAGCATCAGTTACATTTAGGAGACACAGAGCCTCATTCAATTAGAAGGCCGCATCTCGCAGTATACAGGCCATATGTCTGCGGGCTTGCTAATGGCTCGCACTCTGCTACAATTACTGTGCTATTCAATTGAACAAGCCCGCAAGTTAGAGGCCGAAAGCCGAAACCGTAAACCGTGCACTCGTATGTAGCATTTTAGGGCGGAAACATGATCAATTAAGCAAGGCCGTAACTACCCATTACTAAACAGCTAATAGAAAATGAGACCGCCATCATTATGGCAGTAAAACATGGAGGTTACAGATCAATCCATTAGCGTTTAGAGAACCGATATGCAAATTAATACCAATACTGTTCTAGTCCATGTGGGTGGCCTGATATGTATGAACTCATTGATTCTGAGATCGATATAACCCTGAATTGAAACATTAAAAAAATGATTTTGGATTGGCGGTTTGCGAGCTTGAGACAGTATTGATTTTATATTTGCATTTACAGTGCTACGAACATGTCTTTAACCCCTTTGAGGGTCCCATCTAGGATTTTCTTCTACATTTGCTGTTTAAGGGTGTGAAAAAATTTGCGGGCTTGCGGAATTGTAGCAATTGAATAGAAATTTGCGATTTTAGCGATCATAACTCTTGCGGACGGGAAAGATCAAAGGCTTAGATGGGGCGTAAGTTACGGTTTTAACAACCGCAAGTATTTCAGGCCCGTAACCAGTAGACCATTTGCGGCTCGCAAACAGACGTTTGAATAGCAAATGAGCTCAAGGACTCCATTACGAGCTCCAGAAACTTACAATTGCTCAATTGAATGAGGCCCACACTTAGGTGGTGAGTATCAGTGCTACTGAAGGGTTGTAGGCAAACTTTAAACATGCACATTAAGCTCCAAGACGGACAATCATACCATCTCAATATAACCATGTAATATATACAAATAGGCAAAATTGTTTAATATTGTTGGAATTTCATATTTTTAACAGAGTAGAATGATTTAAAAGGTTCTATTATAGCAGTCTCTCCTCTTTAAGATTAGGACCAAATGAATGCAGAATAATGGCACATGAGTGTCAAATAAAATGATATAACCGCTTTCTAAAAAAATTCCTTCATTTTGATATATGTATTGCTGTTTTTGGCCCACAATGCATCCAGTTCAGCAGATGGAGGTTGTTATGGATGGATTGTCCTAAGTATAAGGTATCATATACTGAAAAAGAAGTTTCTAAATCTGTAATACTGATAGCCAACCCCTAAAGGACATTTTGTTACCTCTGTTGTCCCTTAATTTCCTTTCCTAATACGTGCCTTGCATGCTAAGAATGATCATCCCTCTTTGGATGTATCCCATGGAGAGATCTGACAGGATTAGGGCAGATTCTTCTTCAGCAGGACAGGAAGCCTATCTGGCTCCTAATGAAGAATTAGGCCGATTAGACGTCCACCTAAGGGAAACATTTGTAACCGGCCATGAAACAATAAATTAAAAAAGAGCATGATCACTTAGTCTGGAAGTGAACCAGTGAGCAGGTTGATTTTTCATTAAACACCTTTGTCCATTAGTCATAGGATACACAATGGTCTAGAGTAGGGGTATCTAATCTCTATGCATGAGACCACTTTGGAAAGATTTTATTTGCATAAACAGTTGCATAAACTTTCAGAAATAGTATATATATATATATATATATATATATATATATATATATAGTGTTGTTGTTTAGTGGTTCATTTGTGTCCAACAGCAGCGCGCCGGGCACACCTATCGGTTTGTCTCTGGTTGTGCTTATCCATAAGGACAACTTGGCAAAGATACTGGAGTTGGTTGCCTGTTCCTTATCCAGTGCAGCGCGATCTGTCTGAACTCTCTGCTATGACATGTCCATCTTGGGTGACCCTACATGGTATAGTTCTGAAGTTCATTGAAGTATACAAGCCCCTTCACCACTGCACAATAGCGATCCAGAAGGGGTAAATATATATATATAATGTATATGCCCTCCACTTTTTGCAGTTTGTTAAAATGTATATTTTTCCTTGTTCATTTCCTCTGTATAGCGCTACGGAATATGTTGGCGCGTTACAAATAAAAGTAATAATAATAATAATAATATATCACATATAATACTTCTCATAGTGTGTAATGCTCCCACCGCTCATGCCCATGTCAATGGTGCCTGCGCAATGCGTGGCGTGGCGTGCTGCGAATGGCGCATTCACATTGTGCCCCGCAAAGGGGGAGAGACGTGGAGAGGGGGAGAGACAGGGGAGAGGGTGGGAGAGAGACATGGGGGGGGGGGGGTGAGAGAGAGAGACAGGTGGTAAGAGAGGAGAGAGAGAGGAGAGGGGAAGAGAGAGAAATGGAAGAAAAAGACGGGAGAGGAGGGAACAGACACAGAAGAGGGGGGAAGAGACAAAGGGGAGGGAGATGGGGTAGAGACACAGGGGAGGCAGAGGGGGGAGAGACACAGGGAAGGGAGGGGGCAGACACAGGGGAGGGAGAGACACAGGGGAAGGAGAGGGGGGGCAGATGGAAGGGGAGGAAAGAGACACAGGGAAGGGAGGGGGCAGACACAGGGGAGGGAGAGACACAGGGGAAGGAGAGGGGGGGCAGATGGAAGGGGAGGAAAGAGACAAAGGGGAGGGAGAGGGGGAGATACAGTGGAGGGAGAGGGGGGAAGAGTCACAGGGGAAAGAGGGAGGGAAAAGACACAGGGGACAGAGGGGAGAGATGGGGAAAAAGACATAGGGGAGGGAGAGGGGGACACAGGGAAGGGAGGGGGAAGAGACACAGGAGAGGGGAAGAGACACAGGGAAAGGAGAGGGGGCAAACACAGGGGAGGGAGAGACACATGGGAAGGAGAGGGGGGAGAGGCAGAGGGAAGAGGAGACAAGATACACATGGGAGGGAGAGGGGGAAAGAGACACAGGGGAGGGAGAGGGGGAGACACGGGAGGGAGGGGGAAGAGACACCTAAAATATTATCCTGTCATTTTTGACGGGCCAGTTACTAGTATGATAATAATATATAACGAGTAGGCACCGGAGGTGGGGCCCTCCATTCACTATCTCCGCCACTGAATGCGAGGGATATTGTATTGCACTGTAATCTGTTACAGATGGGTTAAACATACTCTCTCTATTTTTCTACAGTATGTGCTATAGTCAATTGAGTTGACTTCAGTGGAAAGTAGTGGTTTACTTAACTCAATGAGAAAGTAGAGAGAGTATGATGTAAAACATACAAGTATGGTCTACTGTTATTTTTCACTACAAGGGTTCACCTCTCCAGAAAAACCTAGACTGCCAACTGAGGCCCACAGTCACTTTGTGGTTTAGTGAATACAGTAAGAGTTTTGCTGGTACTGTTTTACGCGCAACCACAAATTCAGCCCCCAAATGCAAACAAAATTACCAGTAAGTAGTGAGTGGCCATTGAGGCAACTGAAAGCATATCAAAGTGAGGTTTGCATCTCCATAGGTTGGCTATAATAAATAGCCTATGCTGTCTGCTCACTGCAAGTTTGGCATTTAGTGAATCTAGGCCATTTGTAGCAACATTGGTGGCAGAACTTTGCACTTTTATGTAGTGCTCCTGCTGCTTTATATTGAGTGTAGCCCATCATTGTGAATGGAGTCCTTATACAAACATGTCATAGTGACAGCAGGATGGAACCACAACCTGAGGTGCCGGGCATTGCATTTTACCACATGGACTGAATTGTAACATAACTATTATGCCAATATTGAGTCACAGCAGACCAAAGTAAAATGATCCGGACTACTGTGTCAGAGAGAATTTGGGCATGTAGTGTTCATCTAAAACTGTTCTTATCCAACATTTATCAAAATATAATACGTTGTTTTTTTATAAATAAAGATAAAGGTAATAAAATAGTATCTTGAGAGGATTACGACCACAATATCAGACGTCTGATTGATTTTACTGCAATATCAGAAATTTGAGAAGTGTTTTAACAAAAAAAATAAGAATCTGGAGAGAGCTGTTCAAAGAAATTTGGAAGGGTTTTTATAGCTATATCAGCAACTGGAGAGGGATTTCCTACAATATTAGACGCTTGGGAGGGTGTTTGCCGTTAGGAATGTAGGAGAGAGAGTCTACCACAGTATTATAGATGGTTTGGGACTTTTTAATAGCTCGGATGAGAGGCCTTCACCAAACTGAGAGAGGGATGGTTCGGTAAATATAAAAGTCGTGTCAGACTCTCCGTGACCATATGGACTGGGCCACGCCAGGCAAATCTTGTATCTGGTTGTGCTTATCCATAAGGTTTTCTTGGCAAAGATACTGGTGTGGGTTGCCAGTTATTCTCCAGTGGACCATGATTGGTCTGCTATGACCTGTCCATCTTGGGTGACCCTACATGGTATAGCCCACAGCTTCATTGAAGTACACAAGCCACTTCACCACAATGAGGTAGCGATCCAGACAGGGAAATATAAAAGTAGATGACATTTCTTAATATATAAGCTATAGTGTGTCAACAATAATATATACATAGCATAGAATATCTACTGTATCTCAAGTCATACTTTCACAAATTCCCTCTAAATCTTTTATAGTTTGGATTCTAACTATAATTGTTGTAAACAGGAAAGGTTTGCTATGAGAAAACGTTTCATGTCAGGATATTCAGGGGTTAATAGCCTTGGAGCAATCACTTCAAAATGGCAGCACAAGCTTATAGCACGTCCCTGCACTGTGAGTGTTGATGATCAGTTACTAGTCGAAAAACCATTTCAGTGGAGATGGTTTTAGGATTAGATTGCACGTGTCCAAGGTCATATTCCCTTTCTCAAAGCAAGTTCTCAAATTAAATCTGGAAAGTTTGCACTTTACCTGCTTCAATTACTTGTAATCAGAGGGTTGACATATTGGGCATGACTTGAGTTCTACTTGTAAAATGTTCAAGCTTCCTAAATAAGACGGTTTTAGTAATAGAGGGAACTAATGGAGAACTGGCTCAAATAAACACCCTGGCACAACTGGCAGTACAGGCAACAATAACATTTTTCCTTTATTTACTCAAATGATCTATTTCATTTTATATACATTGGATTTTGAATATATAGGAGCTACAGAAAAGCATATAATATAGCAGCAGAAAAGAGAAACTTCCACCAGTTTGTTACATGGTGCAAAGTGAGAACATTTCAGGATGCTTTGTGTTATTGCCAGTGGCTGAGCTAATAAATGCAGGGCCCTGGTGCAAAAAAAACAAAAACAAAAATGTATATATATATAAAGATTATATCTCAGCGCCCAGCTGCTTCCAGGTCAGGAACCAGTTCAGGATGAGAGGATGTAGAATCAGGAACAACAGGTGTAAGTCCCTTTAGAATAGAACCTAGCAGGATACCAGCACCAGGATACAGCAGTAACAGCAGGAGCAGATGTAGGTCCCTTTAAGGTAGGACCCAGGAGAGGTATCAGACTACCATTAAGTGATTTAGAACTATCATCAATACAATGTAGGGAGTACATAAAAATGTTCACCTTTATTAAATTATTTCACGTCGTCTTTAAAAAGAGAGTACTCAGACTCTGAGAAAGCTATACATCTGGTGAAACGGACCTTAAGCTCTCCCTTTTTTGCATTTAATAATCTGTTTTCACATATGATGCTAGAGAACTTGTGAGGTTCCCAATAGGGCATTGGAGAATTTTCTCTTTATGTTACAGCCTATGAGATGATCTGCTAGAAATATAAAATAGAGTTCATTATTATGGTCTCATCATTCACTATCAATTATTGGGTTATTGTAATGAAGGTCCACAATATCCTTTAAGAATATGTGACTCTTTGTCTTCTATCTATCGCAAGGCTCTTAGCCAGATTTGGAGGAATCTCTTAGAGAACTTTTCAGGAAGGAGGACCCACCGAGATCATAGGCCTAACCTGTTTATTAGATTATATATTTTTCATTTGATTTATGTGGTTTGGAAAGAATGATGTGGACTCACTTTTTAAAAACGATGTGAAATAATTTAATAAAGTTGACAATTTTTAGATACTCCTTACATTTTATTGATGATAGTACTTATGATTAGGTGTTAAGCACCCTATGGTTTGTTTCAAAATAGCAGAGTAACAAGAGATTTAGCTCATAAGCCCTTTCCCAAGAATTACAGTACACTATGATTATGTACAGTCAAACTGACACTGACTCTGATGACATTCTCCCCGATTACCCCTTGCTGGCATGGGGAAAGCTTTCCCATAGACTCCCTTTGTAACAGTCTTGAACTTAGCCTTCCCTGAAAGAGGTTTAAACTTGTCGGTGCTACACAAAGTGGGTTTTACACTTATATTATATATATATATATATATATATATATATATATACAGTGGATATAAAAAGTCTACGCACCCCTGTTAAAATGTTAGGTTTCTGTGCTATAAAAAAATGAGACAAAGATAAATCATATCAGAACATTTTCCACCTTTAATGTGACCTATAAACTGTACAACTCAATTGAAAAACAAACTGAAATCTTTTAGGTGGAGGGAAGAAAAATAAAAAATAAAAATAATGTGGTTGCATAAGTCTGCACACCCTCTTATAACTGGGGATGTAGCTGTGTTCAGAATTAAGCAATCACATTCCAAATCGTGTTAAATAGGAGTCAGCATACACCTGCCATCATTTAAAGTGCCTTTGATTAACTCCAAATAAAGTTCAGCTGCTCTAGTTGGTCTTTCCTGAAATTTTCTTAGTCGCATCCCACAGCAAAAGCCATGGTCCACAGAGAGCTTCCAAAGCATCAGAGGGATCTCATTGTTAAAAGGTATCAGTCAGGAGAAGGGTACAAAAGAATTTCCAAGGCATTAGATATATCATGGAACACAGTGAAGACAGTTATCATCAAGTGGAGAAAATATGGCACAACAGGGACATTACCAAGGACTGGAGCTCCCTAAAAAATTGAAGAAAAGACGAGAAGAAAATTGGTCTGGGAGGCTACCAAGAGGCCTACAGCAACATTAAAGGAGCTGCAGGAATATCTGGCAAGTACTGGCTGTGTTGTACATGTGACAACAATCTCCCGTATTCTTCATATGTCTGGGCTATGGGGTAGAGTGGCAAGACGAAAGCCTTTTCTTACGAAGAAAAACATCCAAGCCAGGCTACATTTTGCAAAAACACATCTGAAGTCTCCCAAAAGCATGTAGGAAAAGGTGTTATGGTCTGATGAAACCAAGGTTGAACTTTTGGGCCATAATTCCAAAATATATGTTTGGCGCAAAAACAACACTGCACATCACCAAAAGAACACCATACCCACAGTGAAGCATGGTGGCGGCAGCAGCATGCTTTGGGGCTGTTTTTCTTCAGCTGGAACTGGGGCCTTAGTTAAGATAGAGGGAATTATGAACAGTTCCAAATACCAGTCAATATTGGCACAAAACCTTCAGGCTTCTGCTAGAAAGCTGAACATGAAGAGGAACTTCATCTATCAGCATGATAATGACCCAAAGCATACATCCAAATCAACAAAGGAATGGCTTCACCAGAAGAAGATTAACGTTTTGGAATGGCCCAGCCAGAGCTCAGACCTGAATCCGATTGAAAATCTGTGGGGTGATCTGAAGAGGGCTGTGCACAGGAGATGCCCTCGCAATCTGACAGATTTGGAGTGTTTTTGCAAAGAAGATTGGACAAATCTTGCCAAGTCAAAATGTGCCATGCTGATAGACTCATACCCAAAAAGACTGAGTGCTGTGATAAAATCAAAAGGTGCTTCAACAAAGTATTAGTTTAAGGGTGTGCATACGTATGCAACCATATTATTTCTTATTTTTTCTTCCCTCTACCTAAAAGATTTCAATTTGTTTTTCAATTGAGTTATACAGTTTATAGGTCACATTAAAGGTGGAAAAAGTTCTGAAATGATTTATCTTTGTTTCATTTTTTACAGCACAGAAATCTGAAATTTTAATAGGGGTGTGTAGACTTTTTATATCCACTGTATATATATATATATATATATTATATATATATATATATATATATATACATACACACACCCACCACCACCCCGACCCCGGCTTGTCCTGGCCCACCTCCCGCAGCCAATCAGAGGCCCCAAAACAGCGAGGGGAGTTGTTGTGGCCTATTGCTCAGCCCGGCTATGGAAGCAGTCGGGAGACCCCTTGCTGGGGACAGAGAGATGGCTAGTCAGGCATCAGCACTGGACCACCTAGAAGCATGGCCCTGGTGCAACTCATCACGACCACCACCACTATCTGTCAACCGCCTAGTTATTGCCATCCTTCTAAATACACAACTAGTTGAGCAAATTGATTTTACAATATTGCCAAATACTACAGGTCATCATGGGGATAACAAAATACATGTGTTTGTAAAGTATGTACTGTACAAAAATGAACAATGAAAAAGCTGTGTAAGCCATGGGCATAAAGGATTTCTGGGGGAAATTGCTGAAGGCTATGTTTATGGGCATGGGAATCCATGTTGTGTTTGTTACATCACTTCATCAGTGCTGAATCATGAAAGGGTGTGTTTGGCTATCATTGGAGATAGGGATGATGAATGAGAGAACATTGTAAAGACAATCGGATAAGATTTGAAATAGACACAACACCTCTTCCCACTCAATATCCCAGAAGCAGACCCCTTGCATTATTCACTGCAACAATAGCTCTCAAGAAATACAAGCAACCCTCTCACACCTTCAAATTCCACTAATGTATTATGGATCTCTCCAGGGTCCTGCAGGGCATCAAAATGTATGCTTTCTAATTAAGAACTACATTTATGACTTTTTTCCTGCTTAATTATGCTTAGAGTCTTTTTCAAACATTGTGTTTTTCTTGTGCTGTGGTCATTTAAATGTCCCTATGCCTTGTAATTGGGTCATTAAATAAATTGTTGGTGTTTGCCTAGTCAAATGTGCTATCAAAAGGATAGTAATAAAATAAAAAAAATCCTTGATTTTACCATCAGTTATTTTGTTGTCCTTTTAATATAAGTTTTCTAGACTTTGAATATTGTTCCTGAAAAATAAAATATTAAACATGCTATGCAATATCCTGCCTTTTTCATATAACAGATAATAACAATAGATGCACAATTGAGAATGTAACCTTTTTAAGCAAATACATTTCTGTGGGTTACAGCTGCACTGGCAGCATTTACGAGGTTAATCAATGCTGGATCCCGGATGGCGACTTAAGAGTAGGGGAGGTACATTATAATTTGAAAAAAAAACTTAGCAAGTTACCGTAAGCTTAACCAAACAAATACTTTAGACCTGCTGCAATATGTCATTTATAAACTGAGCAGTCAACATCATCTTAAATTTCTTTTTGGCTTATTCCTGCTTCTGGAACAGCCCAAACCACGGAGAAATTTCCTCACGTCAATTCCACTTTTCTTTGTTTTGTTTTTTCTTTTTTTTCTCTCTCTCTCTTTTTCTTCTCTGTAGCTAATCCCATGTCTAGAGTGATGATGTCAGCGTGCAAAGTGCTTGGTTAACCCTTTGCAGAATATTCATTCTTTTACACATTTGTGTAATATACTTGTGTAGTCCTCAAATCGATTGTGTTGAAGACTGACATACAGCCCTATTTAATTAGAAGCCTGTAGCAGCATCGGGAAGCCGAGTTACATAGCTATTAAATTAGAACAGGCTGCGAGTTACGGGCATGAGGCACAAACCCGTAAATCATTTTTTCGAACGTCGGATGTGAGGCCGTGAACATGATCAATTAGTCAAACCCGTAGTCCCATAGTCTTTTTTTCGATCCAAACCCACGGATCGTCAGCGGCTTGCTTTACAGGGCCAATTTAATAGCCATAAATCTTATGGGCTACATTACGGGCTACAGTTTTACATGTTGGGGGAATTTAATAGGGCTATACTAAGGTTTGAAGTCATGAGAACTATTGAACCTGCAACATTTTAACACATTTGCCTAACAGAGAAACATGTAGAGGTCATTCAATAGATCCCAAGGGTCTCACTATAAAGGGTTGTTGTAAATGGAACATGCTCCGATTGGACTAATGTGGTAAGTGGGGTTCCTCAGGGTTCAGTATTAGGTCCTCTCCTTTTTAACATATTGGAGTGTGGTGTCTTCATTTTCGCTGATGACACGAAGTTGTGTAAGGTAATTAAATCAGATAATGATGTGCTTTGCCTCCAAAGTCATTTACATAAAAATGAGGAATGGGCACCTAAATGGCAGATGAGATTTAATATGAATAAATGTAAAGTTATGCACCTGGGAAGGAAAAATAGCCATGCAATTTATAATCTTAATGGAGCAAATCTAGGTGTATCAGATATTGAAAGGGATTTGGGAGTGCTTGTGGACAACTACCTAGGTAAAAGTGCTCAAAGCCAAGCAGCAGCTGCAAAGGCCAATAAAATATTAGCATGTATTAATAGAAGCAAGGGAAGCAAATATAATTCTGACACTATAAAAATCTCTAGTACGCCCTCATTTGGAATAAGGAGTACAATTTTGGGAACTACTTCATAAAAAGGACATTTTAGAGCTGGAAAAGGTACAGAGGAGGGAAACAAAACTAATAAGGGGAATGGAGGGGCTACGTTATGAAGAAAGACTAACCAAATTAAACGTATTTTTTCTAGAAAAAAGGCGTCAAAGAGGAGATATGATTACCTTATATAAATACATCCAGGGTCAGTATAAAGATTTGTCAAGGGAGCTTTTTGTGCCAAGAGGTTTTCAACTGACAAGAGGACATCCCTTGAGGTTAGAAGTAAAAAAATTCCACCTTAAGAAATAAAAGAGTTCTTCACAGTAAGGGTGGTTAATCTGTGGAATTCTCTACCAGAGGAGGTGGTGACAGCGGATTTAATAGATAACTTTAAAAGGGGACTGGATTTATTTCTAATTAAAAAGGGAATTCAGGGTTATCATGGATAATTAGAGAGACAGTATTGATCCAGGGAGAAATCCGATTGCCAGTATCTGGGGTCAGGAAGGAATTAATTTGTTTTACCCTTTGAGACGATTGGCTAAGTCTCACTTGTTTTTTTTTCTGTTTGCCTTCCTCTGGATTAATTAATAATTAAAAATAAAATAAAAAATAAATAATTAAATAATTGACTAATAATTAATTAACAACTAATTAATTCATATTTAATCCACATATTGCAGATCAGAGGAGATCTTAAAAGGTTGAACTTGATGGACTGAAAGTTTCGGGCGGTAAGGTCGTAATTTTGCAAGGTCGTAATGGTTTTTTTTCTAAGTTCCACGTCTCGTATTTGTTTCTCGTAAGTCCGTAAATTTTGCGAGGCCCGCAATTGCTGGCAAGGAGCGCCTTCGGCACTCCATGCCAGCAACTGAGGACCTCGCTTTGCGAGGGCCGCAGGCTCGCTATGCGTGCCCGCAGCATTAGCAACAACCCGCTTGCTCACAACTATATATGTGATGTAACTATGCATTTTGGTTCATAGACTTGTTCTTTGCTCTGAACTTAGAGTCATTGGTCTTTATCAGTCTCTTTGTTTGCCCTACCTCTCGCCGCCACAATCTGTCTCCTCCCTTGCCTTGCTTTTATTTCTCTCCACTTGCCTTGGTTCACTCACTGCTTCCTTGCACTGACTGTTTTTCTGCTCCCTTTCCCTGGTCCTTTCTCTACTCCATTGACCAGGTGGTCTCTCTCATCCCTTGTCATTAATGACTCTTTCCTCCATTGCTCTGGTTCACTTTCTGCTTTCTTGCCCTGGCTGCTATTTCCCCCCTTGCCCTTTCTTTATTTTTCCTCACTTGCTCTAGTTCACTTTCTGCTTTCTTGTGCCTCCCCTTGCTCTGACTTTCTCTCTCCTCATTGTCGTGGTTCACGTTCTACTCACTTGCCCTGCATTTCTTCCTCTTTCTTGTTATGGTTTACTATCCCCTGTCTTGTCAAATTGCATCCCCTTTTTCTCCATTGTGATAACTATGTCTCTCTTGTCCCCAATTGTCTCCTCTCTCTAATACTCTTCTGATGCCTGCCTCACTCTCCTCCAAATTAAACGTATTTTTTCTAGAAAAAAGGCGTCAAAGAGGAGATATGATTACCTTATATAAATACATCCAGGGTCAGTATAAAGATTTGTCAAGGGAGCTTTTTGTGCCAAGAGGTTTTCAACTGACAAGAGGACATCCCTTGAGGTTAGAAGTAAAAAAATTCCACCTTAAGAAATAAAAGAGTTCTTCACAGTAAGGGTGGTTAATCTGTGGAATTCTCTACCAGAGGAGGTGGTGACAGCGGATTTGATAGATAACTTTAAAAGGGGACTGGATTTATTTCTAATTAAAAAGGGAATTCAGGGTTATCATGGATAATTAGAGAGACAGTATTGATCCAGGAAGGAATCCCATTGCCAGTATCTGCGGTCAGGAAGGAATTCATTATTGGCTAAGTCTCACTTGTTTTTTTTTCTGTTTGCCTTCCTCTGGATTAATTAATAATTAAAAATAAAATAAAAAATAAATAATTAAATAATTGACTAATAATTAATTAACAACTAATTAATTCATATTTAATCCACATATTGCAGATCAGAGGAGATCTTAAAAGGTTGAACTTGATGGACTGAAAGTTTCGGGCGGTAAGGTCGTAATTTTGCAAGGTCGTAATGTTTTTTTTTCTAAGTTCCACGTCTCGTATTTGTTTCTCGTAAGTCCGTAAATTTTGCGAGGCCCGCAATTGCTGGCAAGGAGCGCATTCGGCACTCCATGCCAGCAACTGAGGACCTCGCTTTGCGAGGGCCGCAGGCTCGCTATGCGTGCCCGCAGCATTAGCAACAACCCGCTTGCTCACAACTATATATGTGATGTAACTATGCATTTTGGTTCATAGACTTGTTCTTTGCTCTGAACTTAGAGTCATTGGTCTTTATCAGTCTCTTTGTTTGCCCTACCTCTCGCCGCCACAATCTGTCTCCTCCCTTGCCTTGCTTTTATTTCTCTCCACTTGCCTTGGTTCACTCACTGCTTCCTTGCACTGACTGTTTTTCTGCTCCCTTTCCCTGGTCCTTTCTCTACTCCATTGACCAGGTGGTCTCTCTCATCCCTTGTCATTAATGACTCTTTCCTCCATTGCTCTGGTTCACTTTCTGCTTTCTTGCCCTGGCTGCTATTTCCCCCCTTGCGCTTTCTTTATTTTTCCTCACTTGCTCTGGTTCACTTTCTGCTTTCTTGTCCTGGCTGCTATTTCCCCCCTTGCCCTTTCTTTATTTTTCCTCACTTGCTCTGGTTCACTTTCTGCTTTCTTGCCCTGGCTGCTATTTCCCCCCTTGCCCTTTCTTTATTTTTCCTCACTTGCTCTAGTTCACTTTCTGCTTTCTTGTGCCTCCCCTTGCTCTGACTTTCTCTCTCCTCATTGTCGTGGTTCACGTTCTACTCACTTGACCTGCATTTCTTCCTCTTTCTTGTTATGGTTTACTATCCCCTGTCTTGTCAAATTGCATCCCCTTTTTCTCCATTGTGATAACTATGTCTCTCTTGTCCCCAATTGTCTCCTCTTTCTAATACTCTTCTGATGCCTGCCTCACTCTCCTCCATTGGTTTAGTTATTTGTCTCTTGGTTTGTCCTACCTCTCCTGTTGTGCTTTTTCTCTTTTTTACCTTAACCTGACTATATTTTGCTTCACTTATCATGACTATTTCTTCTTTTGTCTGGCTTTTATTCTCCTCTGTCCTAGCCATATGTCTCCACTCGCTGACCTCTCCTTTCTTGCAGTGTCTTTCTTGCTCTGACAGTCTCTCCCTCCCTTGTTATTACTGTCTTAGCTCTTCCTAGTGTTGCCTGTTTCTCTGTCTATCAGCAATTGGCTGTCTGCCTCTTTTTTGCCCTACCTACCTCTCTGCTAAATTGTATTGGCTACTTCTGTCCTCTCCTGCCTTGACTGACAGTCTCCATCCTTGCCCTGGTTGCCTCTCTTTCCTAGTGCCTTATAAGTCACTCTCTTCCCTTGCTGTGGTTTTCTCACTCCTCCCTTGATCTGGCTGTCTCACTCCTACCTTGCAATGACTGTCTCCTCCTCCTCTACCCAGAAAGCCACTTTCCTCTTTGCCTTGGCCGTCTCTCTCCTCTCTTTCCCTGTCTATCACTTGCTTCCTTTAAGATGACTGTCTGTCTAATTTTTTACCTTGGGTGTCTATCACTAACTTGTTCTCACTGTCACCACACTGTCTCTTCAATCATGAAGCCATAAACTAGACAATATTTGTTAATATCTACATACATATTGAAATATTTAAATGTACTGTTTCATATCATAAGCAACATAGACTAAACTTCCCCATTTACATTTATGTTTTCATTTATGTTTTCAGAGAAATGCAAATAATTAATTTGTATAGCAACTGCCTATTATAAAACACATATATATTGTGAGAGGAAAAATTATTTGATCCCCTGCTGATTTTGAATGTTTGTTCACTGACAAAGAAATGATCAGTCTATAATTTTAATGGTAGGTGTATTTTAACAGTGAGAGACAGAATAACAAAACAAAAAAACCCAAGAAAAACGCATGTCAAAAAAGTTATAAATTGATTTGCAGGTCAATGAGGGAAATAAGTATTTGACCTCTTCGTCTTAGTTCTTGGTGGCAAAACCCCTGTTGGCTATCACAGAGGTCAGACGTTACTTGTAGTTGGCCACCAGGTTTGCACACATCTCAGGAGGAATTTTGTCCCACTCCTCTTTGTAGATCCTCTCCAAGTCATTAAGGTTTTGAGGCTGATGTTTGGCAACTCGAACCTTCAGCTCCCTACACAGATTTTCTATGAGACCACTCCAGGACCTTAATGTGCTTCGTATTGAGCCACTCCTTTGTTGCCTTGGCTCTGTGTTTTGGGTCATTGTCATGCTGGAATACCCATCCACGACCCATTTTCAATGCCCTGGCTTAGGGAAGGAGGTTCTCACCCAAGATTTGACGGTGCGTGGCCCCGTCCATCGTCCCTTTGATGCAGTGCAGTTGTCCTGCCCCCTTAGAAGTAACCCCCCCCCCCCAAAGCATAATGTTTCCACCTCCATGTTTGACGGTGGGGATGGTGTTCTTGGGGTCATAGGCAGCATTCTTACTCCCCCATACACTGTGAGTTGAGTTGATGCCAAAGAGCTCGATTTTTGGTCTCATCTGACCCCAACACTTTTACCCAGTTCTCCTCTGCATCATTCAGATGTTCATTGGCAAACTTCAGATGGGCCAGTACATGTGCTTTCTTGAGCAGGGGGACCTTGTGGGCGCTGCAAGATTTCAGTCCTTCATGGCGTAGTGCGTTACCAATTGTTTTCTTGGTGACTATGGTCCCAGCTGCCTTGAGATCATTAACAAGATCCTCCCGTGTAGTTCTGGGCTGATTCCTCACTGTTCTCATGATAATTGAAACTCCACGAGGTGAGATCTTGCATGGAGCACCAGACCGAGGGAGACTGGCAGTTATTTTGTGTTTCTTCCATTTGCGAATAATCACACCAACTGTTGTCACCTTCTCACCAAGTTGCTTGGCGATGGTCTTGTAGCCCATTCCAGCCTTGTGTAGGTCTACAATCTTGCCCCTGACATCCTTGGACAGGTTTTTGGTCTTGGCCATGGTGGAGAGTTTGGAATCTGATTGATTGCTTCTGTGGACAGGTGTCTTTTATACAGGAAACGAGCTGAGATTAGGAGCACTCCCTTTATGAGAGTTCTCCTAATCTCAGCTCGTTACCTGTATAAAAGACACCTGGGAGCCAGAAATCTGATTGATAGGGGATCAAATACTTATTTCCCTGCAACCTAACTTTTTTGACATGTGTTTTTCTTGGGGTTTTTTTTTTTGTTATTCTGTCTCTCACTGTTAAAATATAAAAATTATAGACTGATCATTTCTTTGTCAGTGGACAAACGTTCAAAATCAGCAGGGGATCAAATACTTTCCCCCCCCACTGTATATATTAAACTCATTATTTCTGCTCGCCTCTATAGCATTTCATTCGAGCTCCAGCTTCTTAGGCTGACAAGTTTTTGATTGCAATCCATAAATGTCTGATCATTATATATAAAGGAGGTCCCCAGGTTACAGACGACCTGACTAACACATGACCCCTACTTAAGAATGGGCTCCTAAGGCTTTTTGCATGTTTTTTAATGTTTTTAAGTTCTGTTTGTTTTAATTAAAAGAAAGAGCACAATAGTTTCTGCAACTTATTATTATTATGGTAAAGGGGTATTATTATTATTATTGCAGTATTACATTGTGACTATTATTATTACCACATATGAGCTATTATTAATCAGGAATCCAAGTTACATACAAATCTGACCTAAAAAATATCTCATCTGTAACCCATGAACCACCTTTATCAATATTGCATGCTCATATAGGGTTTTTAACCTTTTGTGGTTCAGAAAGTGGCAACATTGTATTTGTCATATTTCTGTTTGGGTTGTGGTCTCCTAATATCTAATCAAGAGTTCACCACTCAGTGGTGCCATCACCAATAATATCGAAAACTACCCAAACATGGTGTGGTTAGTGAGTTTGCATTAGTTTTTTTTATGCAAACTACCATAAGAGCTAGCAATCTATTTTAGGTCTTCCATTTCATAACAGTATAATCTGTAAGATTTATATATCCTTCAGTAGATTGTAATATTTGTGTTAATGATACGTAATTAAAGACAAAAAAAACAATACACAAATGATATTTGTAAATCAAGAATAATCTGAGGATTACTTGTCTCTAGCCAGGCTTGCATCCATCGCCTTCAGACCTTACCAACTATGAATTATTTCCCTTAGGCTTGGTTCCTGGGCTGTGATCAATCGCCAAGTCCCCTATCTGCTCCTAACAGAGGAAACGCCAGACAGACAGACTATTAATCACCAGCCTTTGATCACCTCTGAAATGTCCTGTCTATATTGTTCAGACCACATGCTGATAAAGGCTGGTGGGCAACTTGTTATCAGAAAGTGTGTGAAGAGGTGATCCCCCGCCAAAGGGAATGGTGTGACCTCTTGTGCTCCGTGGGGGTCCTTTTAATACGGTGGTGATGTTAATTAGCATCTAATTGAGTAATTAACAGGAGTAGCTGTACAGAGAGTTAGTGAGCTGTCAATATCACTAATGACTAATTGTCTGCAAAATTCCAACTAACACTGAAGAATCCTTTATGTAGAGATCTCCTGTCTTTTGTTTAATAAAAGTTAGTTCTGGTCAACGAAAAATATTGTATATCCCATTTACATTCAGAGATAACAGAATGCAAGATGTTTCCCACATGGCAGGAATTAAAACTGGTTCCAAGGGGTTGGGGCATGGGTGTAGGAGCTGGTGGGGATGGGGGAAGCAAATCCCCCCCCCCCCCAGATTTTTCTTGTTTGTATTGATGTATATATAAGCTATTTATGGCCTGTGTATACAATGAGGGGTATCCACCCAGAATTATTCTGGCTCCTACACCACTGGGTTGGGGTAGTCTGCTTTAAAACAATCCAGAGTGCAAGCTCTTTTACAACATTAAAGTACATTACTTTACTGAGAGTAATCGAATTGTCTTGTCTTGTCACTACTGAATAGGAAACTACTGATTAGCATCTTGAGACATATCAGAGATACCAGTAGTTTCTGGACCCCTATTGGAGACCGTGGGGACTGCTTCTAGTGATATTGGACATTTTTTGAAGAACTTTTTTATTGATCACATGTCATTTTCACTTGGCCTTTGCAAGTATAAAGTATTTGCAACTATAACGTAGGTATTGATGTAGTTCATCATAGGAAGAGCACATGGCTTAAAAATCACCCTTACAGAGCAGCATGCCAATTCTGACCACAATAATACAAATAGCCAGACCCAAATTTATTCTGTAGGTCAATAATATGTTTAAGTTTTTTATGCCTATCCATTATTTTCATATCTATCCATGATTTGTTCCTAGGCCATGGCTGAACTGGTCTAATAGACAAACAGTAGCTAAAGCTGCATCTCCTCTATCGTAATCTTCTGCTTCCATCAAATGCTCTATCTCCCGAGCTGTCTTTCTTCTTTCTGTTTTGTCTCCCTTTGGTTCCTATCTTCTTCTCTTTAGATTTTTTCTTCCTTATCTTACTCTTTTTTCCCCTCCCACACTGTACTCTTCTTTACTTTCTCTCTTTTTCTATTCTTCTACTCATTTTTGATAACCCTCCCTTGCTCTTTCCCCCCTTAAAATCTCTTGGCACTATTTTGCTAGCTGCTCGTACCATTTGCCTCTGGGCAACAAGATTGTGAATTTCAGCCCTTCTTACATGGTCACTATTAAATAATTAGTATATATTGTAGATGGGTATCAGTAATAGTAATGTAATAACTGAAACAGCTTGTTGCCACTCTGTACGTCAATTTCCTTCATCCCCTCTCTTCTATCATCCAGGTCATTCCATGTTTTCAGACTGCGGTCAAGTAAAACACCAGCTATTAGAAGGGGTGGAAGAGTGGTCTCTCCACGGTCTGTACTCTGTAAACACATATCTGATCCTACAGTCCTCAAAATGTCCTTTAGATAGATCAGAACACATGGAATTCCTGGCTAAATTTACCTAACCATGTGAGTTGAGGTTAAGACTGCCCAAAAGTTTGGAAGTCTGCCTACAATGAGCCATTTATAGACTTCGGTCTTCAGCCCAGAATATGGTACATGATACTTTTGAAGCCACAATTTGAAAGGGAATTAGGTTTTGCTAAATGGAGAGTTGGATTATGCTAATTTTATGGGGTTATCTGCACCTCTGAAAACACACTTGGGAGTCGTCAATTCAAACTTCTATTTAAGAAGCCAACACTCATTGGTTCAATGAGCTTCGTATTCAGATTATTCCATGTCTCTGCTTCCATCTGACGCACAGTTTTGGAGTCTGCTTTTGTATAGTATTCCCAATCCAAAAGAAACATTCACATGTACTTAGATTCCATCTACTTCCCATTAACTGAATTATAGTGAAAAAAGAGGTATTTATGGATGTGGAGAGAAGGATTGAAATCAGAATATGCATTAGAGCCATTGAAGGTCTGTAGGCAAATTAGTTGTAATAGCTAATTTCTTTTACGGGACCAACATTGCATTTGAGTTAAAGAGTTTTCCAAACCACAACAATTTTGTCTTCAACCAACTACATTTTTTCCTTGCCAGTATGGTAATCTATACGTTTATACTACAAGATCAGTAGACCTAATCAACCCCTTTTGTTCGCTACCATTAAATTTATCTTTCACCCTATTAATGCCCCCCAATTATCACCTGGAAGACTGGCTTAAGGATTGTGATCTCTAAGAAATAATGCATGTATGTATGGTCAACTGAGCCAACGGTTCAGTCACAAACATATATATAAACTATTAGAAGATCAGTTGGATACGATTCCCATACAACATCATGCCATTAGCATCCAGTACTATTTTTGTGTTTCTAAATATGCATACTTGGCGATGATGTTGTGCACTTGCTGTTATGACTTCCCTTAAAGTCTATTTGCGACCAATATTGACCCAAGAGCAACAAATTGTAATTAGCCCCCCCCCCCCCACGAGAGTGTAAGAAAATCGACAAATTGGCCTTCACGTACCTGCTATTGTCTGTTATTAACAATTTAGTTTTTTAGAACAATAACATTTTATATTTTAAAAAGTAATTTGGTTTCACAATATATGGGGAAGACAGCAAGAGTACATCATTAGACCCATACTTATATATGTGCCAGACTTATGCTTTGGCGCTCCCTTTATGGTGCAACACATTTCACCAGAGACCTGTAGGAACTCTACTTATTGTTAGTTGGTAGGTTTGTTTTCTTATATCATAGAAAAAAGTTAATGGTTGCAAGAAAAAGCGCTTTCATGTAGGAAATGGTAATGGGGGTATTGAATTAAATTTTAAATTGACACCAACGCCAATTAAAACATGTTGTTATGACCCATATTTCCTCAAGTTATCTTATTGAATTTTGTGCCTTTTTCTCTGGTAAAATGTTGTATATTTTTCAGAATGAAATATAGTTTAAAAAAAGTAAATAAAATATCTAAAAAAAACATCAATTTGGTGACAAGTCTGTAGAATAGGTGTTTATTCATGTTCCTTGGGTTTCTTAATTGTCAGATGGAAAGACAAGCTGGGATCTCTTGTCTAGGCTTCAGCTTTTCGTGATAATTCGAGCCAACCGTGTGGAACAATAATAATCAAACCTAAGATTTAATTGCTGGGCCTGTTTTCTCTGGAATAAAACACAAACATTAACTCAAGAATGATTAGTTGTTAAATGTTATCTGCTAATGGTATTCTGAAATGTTACATGTAAACTCTGCATGAAAGGCCTTAGAGATATGGCAGGATAATATGTGGCGCTACTTATAGAAGCTGACAGGGAAATGGATGGGAGCCGGGATTTAGTGCTTAAAGCTTGTGATCCCTGGTTTCCTCTAGCATTGATAAAACATGGGATTATATCAGATTTTAGTTGTAACCAATGAGAAGTGGTGCTGAAAATGTTAAGCCATTAACAGTAATATATGAGGCAATGTCTTTCACTAGACCATATTGAAACAGTAGAGTAGACTATACAATATAAGAAGGCTCTGTTTGTTTACTGGATCTTGGGTCTCCAGAAATTATATATGACTAATCAGCCTCTCGTATATGTTCCTCTAATAAGTTCCTAGTATTTTGCGTTAAAACCACATAAGCAATATCTTCTTTCAATGCTTCTCCTGTCATCCTACCAATACACGCAGTATTTTTTTATTCACATTTTATGATATTCTTTCATTTAGTGTCATAATATCTTTCGTCATATTTCTGATGACACAGAACCAATGGATCCCCTAAACTTCCTATTATATCAACCTAAACATTTTTGTGTTTAAAGGGACTTTGTCACCCCAAAATCAATTTGTTTTTTAAGTTATTCTGTATTTGTCATTACCAACACTGGAGATCTTCCTTAAGTCCTTATTCATTTGCTAAATATATTTAAAGTTTACTGCCATGTTATCGCCCTCTCCTCCAAACTATCGGTATTAAGGTCATAACGTCTTATAGGTTTTGTCTTTAAGGCCATAAATATTCATCACCTTCCTTTCCAACTTCTCATACATTCTTTGACAGTGATTTATACTGGTATCTAACCTTTCAATGTCTCATATGATGATGATATGTTATCCATTTCCGCATGTCTTGATAGCCTATTTTGTGATGTCATTTCCTACCCTACATTAGGTGTCATATATTTTGTTATATCATGTAATGCCCTTTATCCTGTAGTAATGTCTCCTGCAGTTCTGTCTTCTGATGTCCAACCTTGTACCATCCTATATCTGACATCTCCTAACCGCTCATATTCTATACTCATATCTCCTTTTCCTCATATCTTGTAAAAATATTCATGTCCTGTCTTCCACAAAATTATTGTCAAAAATCCTGGAGTACTGTCTTGAGCTATTACATCACCTTACACCCTTTCTTATAATGTTACACATCCTTAAAGAGTATACACACTATTCATGCTAAACCAATTTTTTTTAGTTTGCCATTAACTAACATTAAAACAACATGTGCAAACAGCAGCAAAGCAAATAATTAGTCTGAAAATATAATTTAAAAACACAGTTTACCTCATTAATGGCTATTGCTGTACTCCCCACACTGTTCTACTGAATGTAAGTGAAAAATTACAACTGAGATAATGATTAAACTATTTTGGTGAGACTTGAATAATATTATATTACAATATTATATTAAATTATTTCTCTTTCTTTCAGTAGTGAGAGTGGTGGGGGAGAGGTAGAGCAAGGGACATTAATTAGATAAATTGTTTTTAAATTATATTTTCTGACTAAAAAATATTTGCTTCAGTTTGCATATTTTTTATGTTAATTAATGGTGAAATGTTTTCTTTTTTTTTTTTAGTTTTATAACATTTTACAAAACAAACATAACATCCACTTTTTTACACATTGTTAAATCAATAACATACAACATTTTAATCAAGGCCCTCCCATAGATATCCCAAACATATCCCTTTCTCCAGAAAAAAACAGAGAACCCATGGGACATTACAAGCAACAAAACAAAAAACAAACAAAAAACAAAAAACAAAAAAAACCTTAAAGTAATGGTGAACTTAAACTAGGTTTGGCATGAAAACTGTTTACATTGGCCCTTTAAGTCCTATTTTACGAAGTCAGACCTTCTGATTCAATCTTATCATGTTACATCTCAGGTAATCTTTTCTTACTGGGTCGGATCTCATTATGTTCTGTTTTCAGATGCTATGTGATATTGTAGAGTATGATATCACATCACCTCAAATACTATTGCAGAGTATATCCAATATCCAGTATGGTGTCTAATAATGTAATTTTGTATATAAATATCATCATGTCCTAACTTGTGAAGTCACATCTCCTGAAATCTTTTTTTTATGATGTTACATGTCCTGATGTTCACTCTTCCAAGATTATATTTGATATTATGTCACTGTAACATATTTTCTTATATTTATGATATTTCATCTAATCATTATCTTTCCTGCCTCTTGCAACCTCAGATGTTCCATTTCATCCATTTTTCCTTTAGATATTACATTTGCAAGTTTTCAATCTTGTAAGGTGACTTGTGAAAAAGCTCTATGTGCGTTTGGTTTTAAGCTAAAAGACAAGAAACTCCATTTTTTTGCACTGTGTTAATATTGTATTTTGCTGTGTGCTTAGCCCCTGTATAGGGCAGCCCAATATGTTGGCACATTATAAATAAAGGATAATAATAATAATCCCAGGGCAACTGATCAGGATAATGCAAACATCATCACTTTTTTTTTTTTTTATTGATTTTTATTAGACAGGTCAGACATATAACATAGTACACCAAAAACATTAGAAGTGATAAATAGGAATTAACAATAAACGTATTTCACATATTTGGTTTCCAGTGTGTCCTCTGCCTGTCCAAAACTCCTCTCCCTTTTCCGTTTTTCTGGTATTATAATAGCTGATATTAGCTTTTAAATAACTTAAGGCTAACGAGAAAACTATATTTAATGAAGTCCCATAACTATGGGAAAAATATGATGAACTTGGATTCCTGACCAACTGTTGTTTTGAGCTTGGTTGGTAGCATCTAATAGAAAGATTATTCTGTGTTTAGGTTACTGTGTGGGCTAATGATGTTGGGTAAATTAAGACCACTACTACTATGGATCCCCTAATAGCTCCTTTGTAGGGAGAAGTGTCACTCACCCTATTCATCTGCCGCGTCTTGTCTCCCAGGCGGCCCAGCAGGAGGCCCAGCGCTTGTAGTTATGGTCAACCTCTGCGGACAAAACGCTCATGGATCGAACGAACTCAATTTTGTTTAAGACTACTTCAAATGTTGGGGTGGGTGATTTCCAATGGGCGGCTACTACTATCCTAACTGCTAGGAAAATTTGGTTAGTTAGGAATTGTTCTGAGTTGGACATCCCTTCTACCGGTAATCCTAGGATGGCCTCTTCTGGTCTCATGGGATAGCATTGACCCCATAGTTTCTGCAGGGTTTTGTAGGTGTCCACCCATGTGTGTCTAATCATAGGGCATTCCCATAATTTATGGATTAGAGTCCCTTTTTGGTTGCAGCCCCTTTCGCATATGTCACTAATTGTCTGGTTCCCTATGTGCATTCTTACTGGGGTTAGGTACCACCTCATAATAACTTTATAGGAGTTTTCTTTCATAATTACGTTAAGTGATGTGTTTTTGGCTTGTTTCCGAATACTATTCCATTGGTCTCTGTCTAAATTTATGTTGAGGTCAGCTTCCCATGCTGATTCATAGTGTAATTTAGGGGGAGTGACTAAATCGCTTAAATGGTTATATATTGTGGAGATGTTTCCTTTCCCTCCCGGGAATTTAATGCAACATTTTTCGAATAAGGATATATTTTGCCCTCCTTTATTCTTAGTGATGTGATTTAATCTTTGGTTTATAGCGATTAGGTTAAGCCATTCCCCCGGAGGAAGGGGTTTGTCTTCTAGGAATGCGGTGGTGGACCATTTTTGATTAACAACCGGTAAATCTGCCGCAATTGAGCAATTATTATCAATCCACCATCTGTATTGAGCATTAGAGTTTATTTTGGGGTTAGTTGAAAGTGGCCATAGAGGGCTGAGCCCTGACTCCTGGCCCAGCAGTCTGTTCCTCTTATTTATATCTTTCCATAGGGAAATTGAATGCCTCACACTTGATGGAATTGATTGGGGTAACTTGAAGCCCTGCTGGGTTGAGAGCCATAGTAACTGACGCATGATTAAATCATTGGACCCTAGTATGTGTTTTTCTAATTGAACCCATACCGGGGGGGAGTCCCTGACATACCACTTAACTAGTTGTGCTAATCTAGCAGCTTTAAAGTACCTGGAAATGTCTGGAAATCCGAGCCCACCATCCTTCTTAGTCGCAGTAGTTGTTTCTCTGTTTATTCTAGGTTTTTTATTGTTCCACAGAAAACTCATTAGTAATTTCTGTATTTTTTTCAAGTCTATCGCTAAAATCGAGATAGGTAAGGTCCGAAAAAGGTAGAGCAGTTTGGGGAGTACGTTCATTTTGACAGCATGTAGCTTTCCTAACCACGAAATCTTTAGTTCTGACCACCTGTGCAGGTCCCTAGTTAATTGTTTAAAGAGGATTGGGTAGTTTGCTTCATATAGGGTCTTAGTTGATTTTGTAATTTGTACCCCTAGGTAGTTGATAGAATTCGGGGCCCATTTTATTGGGAAGTTATTGGCTAGTAGTTTTTCCGTGGTGGGAGGAAGTGATATATTAAGGGCTATGCTTTTACTTGTGTTAATTTTGAATCCTGACAGTGGGCCAAATTGAGACAAAAGTTTGAATAGATTAGGTAGACTAACCAGGGGGTTTGATATTGTTAGTAGGATATCATCGGCAAAAAGGCTAATTTTATGATCTGTCGGGCCGACCCGTATACCCGATATGTCAGTGTGCTGACGAATGGCAATTGCTAGGGGCTCTATACTGAGGGCGAACAGCAATGGTGATAGAGGGCACCCCTGTCTTGTCCCCCTTGTGATGTTGAATTTTAGTGAATTGTGTCCTTGGTACGTAACTTGTGCGGTTGGTTCCGAGTATAATGTCGCGATGCTTCGCAGAAAACCTTCCGGAATTCCGAATTTGTTCAGTGTGGCGTTCATAAATGTCCAATCTAACCTATCAAATGCCTTCTCGGCATCAAGCGCCAACAACATAGCGCGGCCTTCATTACTTTTGGTTATGTCAATAAGGTCAACAATTTTTCTGGTATTGTCTGGCGCTTCTCTCCCCTTAATGAACCCTACTTGGTCTGGATGTACCACTTCAGGTAACAGATTCGCTAGTCTTGACGCTAAGATTTTGGTGTATATTTTTAAATCTGTGTTGATCAGAGATATTGGTCTATAGCTAGCACATTGGGATGGGTCTTTCCCCGGTTTAGGAATCAGTATTATTTTAGCTTCTAAGAATTCCGGTTTAATTTTTTCACCAGCTAAGAAGCTGTTAAATAGCTTATGTAAGGTGGGGCTAAGTAGATCGCTCATATGTTTGTAGTAGAGGTTGGAATAGCCATCTGGCCCTGGGGCCCCGTGTGCCTTTGTGGATTGGATCGCATCCTGTATTTCTTCGACCGAGATGGGCTCTAAGAGTGATTTAGCTTTGATAGAGTCTAATTGGGGTATATTTAAGTTATTTAGTGTATTTTCAATTTCTAGTTTGTGGGTTGGGGTGCCTGATTCGGGTGTTTTGCTGTAAAGGTCCGCATAAAATTGTCTGAATTCGTTTACTATTTGATCTGGTTTAAAAACTGTCTGCCTATTTTTGGTGATTATTTTGGCTATGAATGAGTTTGCTCTTTTTTCTTTTAGTCTCGTGGCCAGCATTCTATCGGGCTTGTTTGCGTATCTGAAGAATTTAGCTTCAGTTCGCTGTAGGATATTGACCATTTTCCCTCTTAAAATAGTGATTAGTTCTTGTTTGTAACTTAGTATCTTCTCATGGGTATGTCGTGATTTATCTTTAACAAATAGTTTCTGTGCTTCAGCAATTTTCTGGTTTAGAAGTAAGATTTGTGCTTGGTCTTTTTTCTTTTTGATTGAACTAATTTGTATACAGACTCCCCTGATCACTGCCTTGTGAGCTGCCCAAATTCCATCTATGTCTATCTCCCCTACTGTATTGAGGTCAAGATAATCTACGATTGCAGTTCTGACCTTATCTCGTGTGATAGGGTCGTTCAGTATACTGGGATTTAATGACCACCTTGGGTTATTTCCTTTCGGTAGGAGATTATTCATGGAGATTTTGACTAGATCGTGGTCCGACCATGCTATGGGGCAGATAGAGGCCTCAGTTAGGTTCCCTGTAACGTTCTGTGGGATCAGGATATAGTCTATTCTGGAGAGCGAACCATGTCTGGCGGAAAAAAATGTGTATTCCCTTTCTGTGGGGTTCATGTTTCTCCAGGTATCAATCATGCAGTTTGATTTTAGGAGTTTTTTGAGAGCTTTGGTCGCTGTGGGGATTTTTTGTGAACCTAAAACGTTTGACTTGTCTTTGAGCGGGTCTAAGACCGCGTTCATGTCTCCTCCTATTATCTTAAGTCCGTCTTCCCAGCTATCTGTGAGTTTCTGTATTTTTTGAAAGAATGGCGTTTGATCTGTGTTCGGGGCGTAAATGTTCAAGAATGAAACCTTACGTTCGTGTATGGTCCCATGTACTGCTAAAAACCTGCCATCTTTATCTGTTTGAATTTTACTTAACTGAAAGTTGAGTCTTCTGTGGAACAAAATCGGGACTCCCTTTTGTTTGGTATCTGCGGTCGAATGGAATGCCTGAGTAAAGACTCCCCCCCAATATTTTGGTAGTGCTTGTTTTCTAAAGTGAGTTTCCTGAATCATTACGATATCAAGATTTAGTTTTTGGTAATTTCTCAAGGCTACCCCCCTCTTGATTGGTTCGTTCAGACCATGAGCGTTGTGTGACGCAATGACAATGTCCATATTTCTTATTGAGGTGTATGACCCTTTGGTGTGTCTAAATGGCTATCTCACCTTTCTGGAAGCCTGTTACTTCGTTATCCTGTGCCTCCTGCTGGTTTCCGCCCGAAGACTGCTCAGCAGCTGGCTGTGTGGGAGAGTATTTGTACTCAAAGGAAAAAAGACAACAGAGTATGAGCCAAATTGCTTATACTTAAACTTTCGGAATTATAAAAACCTGGCTCAGTAATTAAGCAAGTTCCTACTTTTCCTCTAGTGGGGAACCCTAAGGTAATCCTGGGTAAGAAGTCTAAGTACTTGAGTCTGTTTGTGTGTCTTACTGTTGGTCAGGAAGGCTCTTAGTATGTTTGAACTTAATTGTGTTCCTTACTTAAATAAAGTGTGGTAATTTAAACTACTATGAGGAGAGCGTTTGCTGTCCTCTTCGTATTTTACTGGTGGGCCAGTTAGTGTCTCTAAACTGACACTGAATTGGTCCGCCTAAACTTTCCCTACTGTAGGGGTTTTTGGAAGTCTACGTGTTAGCGCCCGTAGGGACGCCTTCTAGGTGTGTGTTGCTCTTGCCTTTACGGCCTGGGTTAACTGTCTATAGTGTGTATTAGAACTTTCACTGGTGTGGGTGCTACCTTATTGGATCTACTCGTTTTCAGATTCAACTAGCTTTGGTTGTCAGAGTAGCATGAAAACAAGGAGAGAGAGAGAAGAAGAGAGAGGAAGATGAAGCAAAAAAAAACAAAAAAAAAAAACAGAGAAACAAAATAAGTGACAACTCATTGTAGTAAGTCTTTTTCTCCGTTCATGGGAGGACTCCTTCCTCTCGGGTTTTCTGTTGGTTGTAACTGCTCTCCGACAGTGACCTTGATGTTCCATTCCGCCAGCAAGTTAATGCCTTCCTCCAGTGTTCTGATGGTGAAGAATTTTCCCTCTTTGGATATATTGAGGCGAAAAGGGAAACCCCATGTATACCTCCATCCTTGAGCCAGGATACAGTCCAGAACCGGTTTCAGTTGTCTCCTTTTGGCAAGGGTAGTCGGGGCTAGATCAGAAAAAAGCAGCGGTGTGTGCCCCTCGATGGGAGGGATGCCTTTTCTTGCGGCCTTCATGAACAGTTCTTTGGTGGAGTAGTAGTGGAATCTGGCAATGATGTCTCTTGGGCGCTCCTGTGGAGATGAACGGAATCCTAGGGCTCTGTGAAACCGATCCATTCTCAAGTTTTCTGGATGTATGTTTGGGAGGAGAAATTCACATAGATCGTTTAGGTATGCGTGTAGGTCCTTGACAGACTCCGGCACATTCCTCAGCCTTATGTTCTGTCGTCTAGATCTGTTTTCTAGATCTTCCTGTTGCAACTGTTGTCTAGATTGTTCCTCCTTCAAAGCCAAGATCTCCTCTGTTAGCTTGTTGTTATGTTGCATTATTTCCGAAATTTTAGTTTCCAGTTTTGTTGTTTTATCGTCCACCTTTTTAATTTCTGTGGTTAGTTCTGTTGTCACCTTCCGGATGTCTGATTTGACCTCCTCTCTGAAGTTGGATATTAGGTCTTTAAGGTCCTGGATGTCACTTTTAGTGCTAGGCGCTGACATTTCAGAGCTTGTTGCTGCGTGGACTGCGGCTGTGGGTGTTTTATTGGTGGGAGAACTTGCTGAAGATTTGGGTAGGCAGTAAGATTGGATCCCTTCATTGTTCTTTCTCGTGGCAACACCTGCCATCTCAGTGAGAGTATTGTAGATCAAGTTGTTGCCAGAGACCTGGTTTCACTTGGTATGTCCCAGAGCAATTGTTAGCGTCCCTATATTGCTGGGCTTTTTGCTAGTTACATCTTTTTGGATTTATTAAAAGTTCTTGAACCGAAGTGGTCATAGCTTAAATGCTTATAGTTGAAAATTGAGCTTTGGTTGTCTCTTTTTACTTGCTTGGTGCTTTTGAACTTTGTCCACTAGGTGGTAGTAGAGTTCCACTAGTACAGTCTGTTACACAAGCAGGGATTCGGCCTGGAAACTAGCCTTGAAAAACAAATGGTTTTGTAATCCTGTTTGGTTGGTAAGTGAGCCCTGTGCAGTGTACTTTTAATGTTCTGAGTCTAAGTAGACAGGTTGGGCTGGGTTGCTTGGACCCAGGGTATGGGGAGAGCTTTGATGGGGATATGTGGGTAAGGGGCCCCGGATTGCTTAGTTTTTCTGGGGCTAATTTGCTTCTGATGCCCCCCTGGGTACCCCTTCCTTGGATCAGGGCTATTTTCTCCCCCCACAGCTCTATAGCCTCTCCCCTGTACCTGCTTATATATGTCCTCAGCAGTGCAGCTCCACACTCTCTCCCTCCAGGCTTCCAAGGGGAAAAGTTCAGCTGGGTAGGGATTCCATGCAGGGGACTCTTCCGATTTTATTGTTTTTTTTAAGGTAATTTTGGGATCAATTTGTTCCCCTAGGTCTTCTGAGTTTAGTGATATTGTTTGTTGGTCACTCAGGGCATCTATAGGGGTCGATTGTCCCAGATTAACCCAGGCCTTAGCTGGAGCTCTTGCAGGACATGTCTTTCCTCTCCAGCAGCTTAGCCACACCCCCAATATGTCCAAACATCATCACTTTTATAGCAAATTCAAAGCCTGATGTCTAAATCCTGCTCATATATAGAAGTGTCAGATCAACATTATTGTGCTCATTCATATATCTATTGCCTTGTCTTTTCTTCTGTTCCTTTGACTTTCTACCACTTTAATGAGTATGGACTTGACTTAGGACCATAACCATTCTTTTATCTGGTCTGCACACTGACCGCCTTCCTGTGACCTCTACCATTCTTTTTCCGTCTCTTACCTTGGATCTATTCATGAATATTGTATTGTCAAATAAAAGCAAAGATATTAAATTATCAAAAAAGGTCCTCATCATTATGGCATTCCCAGTAGTAACATATGGATTGAGAGCTGGACCATAAAGATGTCTGAGCGCTGTAGAATTGATGCCTTTGAATTGTGGTGTTAAAGATAACTGCTTAGAGTCCCTTGGACTGCAAGAAGATACAATAAATCAATACTTCAGGAAATCAAGACACACTGTTCACTGGAAGGTATGATCATGAGGCTAAAGCTCAAATATTTTGGCCATATCCTGAGAAGACAGGATTCCCTAGAGAAGACTCTGATTCTGGGAAAGATTGAAGGTACACAAAGAATGGTATATTAGAGGCAGGGATGCATAGATTCACTGATGCAAGGAGCATGAGCTTGAGGGAGTTTAGAGGGTAGTGGCTGACAGATGTGTCTTGTGGTCCCCAGTCCATAGGGTCACAGAGAGTCAGACAAAACTGAACGACTAAACAACAACAATTGTCAAATGAAAACTGGACCCTGGCTCAAGACTAGCAGCCCTATTAAATTCCCTGCACGTGTAAAACCATAGCCCGTAATGTAGCCTGTAAGACTTGCGCATAATAAATTGGTCTAGTAAAGCAACTCGCCAACGACTTGCAAGGTAAGGGCGAAAAAACCCTACAGGATGTCGAAAATTTAACTCCACGGCCGCAAATCCTTTGTTCTGTCAAGCTCGTAACTGTTACGTTCCAATCACACTATTAAATTGCTATGAATCCATTGGCATTCCAACCCGTAAATTGCAAATGGAGCCAAGAAGCCTACATGTACTAGAGTGAACCAGCAAGGGGTTAAAGTCCTATCCGTAGCACTGTAAATGCAAATATACACACCCTACTGTATTTTAAATTAAAGTGAAAGTGATGTTAGGTATTACACTTAAAAGCAACATTCTGAAGCTCGCTAATCGGCAATATAAAATAAAACATTTTATGTTCAATTTCTGTGTTTACGGCTTCATCAATATTGCATTATTTCTGGAATGTGGGTCCGATCGTAACTCGTAATTGAAACCCGCAAGGCATTGAAATCTAACCTCCATTTTCAAGGACGTAATGCTGACGATCTCTTTTACCATTGGCTCCGTCTAAACCTGTAACTACGGGTTTGACTAATTGATCATGCTCACAACCGTACATCCAACGTGCGCACGAATGGTTTACGGGTTTGCGCCTCCCGTACGTAACTCGCCGCGTGGTTGAATTTAATAGCTCTGTAACGCAGACGGATTTCAAGACAGCAGCCTTTGCAGGTGTGCCGATGACACTACGGGCTTCAAATTTAATGGGGCTGTAGGTCTATGAGATCTACCATCAGTGTTACAGTTTGTATAAAAAATAATAACAACACCATATAATTAACTGTAATCTCTGGTGTTTCCCCCCAACTTTTTCCCCCAGTCTTTGCTCACTGGTAGAATCACAATAAACAGAGTTTTTTGTCATCTAACTCAGGAGACATAATATACAACTCTGAAGGTTTCTTTAGTGTAAAGCAAGATTTACAATGAGTTCCAACTGTGTAATCATTTAAGAAAATATATGATTTAATTGGATTTGTGAAAAAGCGTCTCTCTCCAGTTACATGAGACTCCACCAGAGAATTTGTGTTAAAGAGAATTTTATATCCCATTTTCTAAGCTGGAAAAAGTAAATTGACGTGCAAAGCTCGTAAAATTAATTGCGCATTTATGGATCTGTTTTTTTTTCTAATTTTTCTACTCTATTGATATGAACATTCTCAGTCTTAATATTTTACTTATTAATTTAATGAATAAAGATTCAAAATGGAAGCTTGAGGCAAGTCACAAACAGTATATAGCATTAGCATTTCATCTCTTGATATTTACACAGACATGGACCCTCCACTTGTGCATTATGTATTTAAAAGAACATATGAGCATTATTACCTTGATTGATAAACACGTGATCTGAACTTTAGGAAACTTACCTTAAGGGACCACAGAAATAGTAGTGTAGATCTGTTTAAGGAATTGTTGAAATATAATTTTGTGAATGGTGTGCCCACAAAGGGTTTGTTCTTTAATCCAATACCATTTCAAACATAGCTCCTTTTAGGCATATGCCTGCTGTATTATACACCTTTAAGCAATGCCCAGGATGCATTATGCATATTCTTTTAATATATGATACAGCAATCTTGCCCCAGTCTATCCATTGGCCTGTATGTAGGAGCGGGCATCATTTGATGGTAAAATATATATCTTTTCTGAGCTGTCAAATCAAAATTACTCATTCCCCTCGGTTAAACAAGCATAACATGGGTCACAATGACCAGGGTGTTGGTGCTACCAGTGGTACAGGTGGTATTCATTTTATTTTTGGCCACACGCCCACCAACCAGAAATGGGTCTGTGCCTGTTTAAAAAAGAGCATGGCAAGAGGTGGCAGTGTGGAGCAGTTCATCATGCTGGGGATGAGTAGCAAGGAAGCGGGGAGAAAGAGAGCAAGGGCTGGATATTGGTGGAGGGACACAGAGCATATTTTTTTACAGAAGTTTTTAGTTAGTGAACTTCTATCCAAAAGGAAGGTCTTCACTAACTAAAAATTGCTGTAAAATATATGCTCTGTGCTTATATAGAGCCCTATTCATTCGGGAAAATTGCATTTGAATGAGGCCCTATATTGCACATCCAGCCCTGCAGAGTCTATGTCTGCAAATTTCAGGAAAGACCAACTAGAGCAGCTGAACTTTATTTGGGGTTAATCAGAGGCACTTTAAATGATGGCTGGTGTATGCTGACTCCTATTTAACACGATTTGGAATGTGATTGCTTAATTCTGAACACAGCTACATCCCCAGTTATAAGAGGGTGTGCAGACTTATGCAAACATATTATTTTATTTTTATATTTTTTCTTCCCTCTCCCTAAAAGATTTCAGTTTGTTTTTCAATTGAGTTGTACAGTTTATAGGATACATTAAAGGTGGAAAAAGTTCTGAAATGATTTTTCTTTGTCTCATTTTGTTTTACAGCACAGAAACCTGACATTTTAACAGGGTTGTGTAGACTTTTTATATCCACTGTATATTTATTTTTTCCCTGAGAAAGCTTTGAATATCTCCCCAATATCAGCTGAGAAACTACATAATAACAATTCCTTTGGAGAAACTGGGACTTTTTACCATTATTTCTGTTGTATTTTCAAATGATACAGAGATCCTACAGAAGGCTACATGCTCCTATCCTGTCCAGCTCATTCAGGTCACTTTAGAGAGTAAATGCTTCCAATTTAGAGCCCAGCTTGTGCAGGTGCAAACCTGAATTTACCAAAAAAAAGATCCTGCCAATTAAAAAATGTGCCTAATACACAGGTAGAACTACCACCGGTGCAGGTGGTGCTATGCACCGGGCCCTCCTGGAGGGGGGCACAAGTGCAGTGCCCATCCACCGACCCATTTCCCCCTGGACCCCACCCTGTGCCCCCTTAGTCACACACCATCTTCTTCTTGATGTCTTTCTTACTCCTTTGCTGACACGCAATCTTAACTGGACAGGGAATCCCAAATGACATCACGTGTGTGTGACATCATTCAGGAGTCCCTTTCCAGGGGAGAACAAGCAATCACAGGGAAGCCCTCAGGAGGGGGGTGAGTTGAGGTTGTGGAGGCCAGGGGGAACCCTTAGTCTGTGCCTCTTTAGTCTCACAGCATCTTCTTGATGTCATCCTATTCCTCCTCTGCTGGCGCGCCATCTTACCTGGAAGAAATTCCAAATGACATCATGTGTATGTGACATCAATCGGAATTCCCTACCCAGGAGAGAACAAGTGATGATAGGGGCACAGGGATGCGGTAAGGCCAGAGAGAACCCAATGGGGGCTTAGGGTGATTTGGTGGGCCCTACACTATAAAAATAGTTTATATATATATATATATATATATACAGTCAGGTCCATAAATATTGGGACATCGACACAATTCTAAACTTTTTGGCTCTATACACCACCGCAATGGATTTGAAATTAAACGAACAAGGTGTACTTTAACTGCAGACTTTCAGCTTTAATTTGACGGTATTTACATCCAAATCCGGTGAACGGTGTAGGAATTACAACAGTTTGTATATGTGCCTCCCACTTTTTAAAGGACCAAAAGTAATGGGACAATTGGCTTATCAGCTGTTCCATGGCCAGGTGTGTGTTTTTTCCTCATTATCCCATTTACAAGGAGCAGATAAAAGGTCCAGAGTTCCTTTCAAGTGTGCTATTTGCATTTGGAATCTGTTGCTGTCAACTCTCAATGTGAGATCCAAAGAGCTGTCACTATCAGTGAAGCAAGCCATCATTAGCCTGAATAAACAAAACAAACCCATCAGAGAGATAGCAAAAACATTAGGTGTAGCCAAATCAACTGTTTGGAACATACTTAAAAAGAAAGAACGCACCGGTGAGCTCGGCAACACCAAAAGACCCGGAAGACCACGGAAATCAACTGTGGTGGATGAAGAAGAATTATTTCCCTGGTGAAGAAAACACCCTTCACAACAGTTGGCCATATCAAGAACACTCTCCAGGAGGTAGATGTATGTGTGTCAAAGTCAACAATCAAGAGAAGATTTCACCAGAGTAAATACAGAGGGTTCACCACAAGATGTAAACCATTGGTGAGCCGCAAAAACAGGAAGGCCAGATTAGAGTTTGCCAAACAACATCTAAAAAAGCCTTCACAGTTCTGGAACAACATCCTATGGACAGATGAGACTAAGATCAACTTGTACCAGAGTGATGGGAAAAGAAGAGTATGGAGACGGAAAGGAACTGCTCATGATCCAAAGCGTACCACCTCATCAGTGAAGCATGGTGGTGGTAGTGTCATGGCGTGGGCATGTATGGCTGCCAATGGAACTGGTTCTCTTGTATTTATTGATGATGTGACTGCTCACAAAAGCAGCAGGATGAATTCTGAAGTGTTTCGGGCAATATTATCTGCTCATATTCAGCCAAATGCTTCAGAACTCATTGGACGGCGCTTCACAGTGCAGATGGACGATGACCCGAAGCATACTGCAAAAGCAACCAAAGAGTTTTTTAAGGGAAAGAAGTGGAATTTTATGCAATGGCCAAGTCAATCACCTGACCTGAATCCGATTGAGCATGCATTTCACTTGCTGAAGACAAAACTGAAGGGAAAATGCCCCAAGAACAAGCAGGAACTGAAGACAGTTGCAATAGAGATCTGGCCGAGCGTCACCAGGAATGAAACCCAGTGTCTGGTGATGTCTATGCGTTCCAGACTTCAGGCTGTAATTGACTGCAAAGGATTTGCAACCAAGTATTAAAAAGTGAAAGTTTGATTTATGACTGTTAATCTGTCCCATTACTTTTGGTCCCTTAAAAAGTGGGAGGCACATATACAAAATGTTGTAATTCCTACATTGTTCACCTGATTTGGATGTAAATACCCTCAAATTAAAGCTGAAAGTCTGCAGTTACAGCACATCTTGTTCGTTTCATTTCAAATCCATTGTGGTGGTGTATAGAGCCAAAAAGATTAGAATTGTGTCGATGTCCCAATATTTATGGACCTGACTGTATATATATATATATATATATATATATATGCATATATATACCGGGGCCCTCCATTCACTAGCTTTACCACTGTTCTTATATTCAGTCTTTATTATCTTCCTTGGTTTAAAAAAGTATTTTGTAACCTTTGTAGTACTTATTTTTCATGCAAAATGTCCAAAACCTGCTCTGCTAAATATTTAGCAGATCTATATCCGTGTATACTGACATTCTTAACAGACGTTCTTAACAGTCTTGATGTCTTTTCTCAAACACAACAGGATACAGGGCTCACCTCTTCCTTGTAGTAAAACATTTTGGTGAAGGTTCCTGAGTTCTTTCCGGGTTTATACATTTTGTTTAAAAAATCTATTTGTGTTTGAGTTTAATATTGTATAGCATCATAATTTACAGTGTCTCCCTACTCTGTAATTATTCGGCCACTAAATAACGCAGGCAGGAATTGGCTGTTTCTGCTGCGTGCTATTAAAATATTTAATTAGGTTTGAAGTTCTCCTGCAAAGTCAGGGCTCCGGTTCAAGTTGACCAGAACCCTTTTGGAATATAAATGTGTAGGAGATTTAGATGAAGCGGATGTTGCATCAAAAAACCCATGCGGTTAAAATCATATTAATTTATGTACAGAAGCTGCAAAATGTCAGCCTGAAATTGTTAAAAATGGTACATCTGTAGGTTTTTATGAACAAAGCAGAAGAGAGCACATTTTGGTGATTTTATTAGAAGGACATCACGTTTTCTTTTAACTTCCATTTAAAAGCACAGACTTTACATATTTCCTAAAGGCTTCCTTGAGATAAAAGTATAAAAAAATAATTGTATTCATAAATAGTATAAATCTAATTTGTCATGAGTTTCTTTTAAAAAAATATATTTTTTAAACTACTGACATAAATTACAGTATCATAAAATGTTATATTGAATTGTCTATGATGTGTCTACCTGTCCTGTCGCTCTCTCTCTGTCCTCTCTCTCTCTCTCTGTGTCCTGTTTCTATCTGTCCTGTCTTTCTCTCTGTCCTCTCTCTCTCTCTGTCCTGTTTCTCTCTGTTCTGTCTCTCTCTATGTCATTCATCTCTCTCTGTCCTCTCTCTCTGTGTCATCTCTCTCGCTGTTCTGTCTGTCTCTCTGTGTCATCTCTCTCTGTCCTGTCTCTCTCTCTCTCTGTCCTTTATATCTCTCTGTCCTGTCTCTCTCTGTCCTGTCTCTCTCTCTGTCCTTTCTCTTTCTGTCCTGTCTCTCTCTGTTCTGTCTCTCTCTATCTGTCATCCATATTTCCATGTCCTCTCTCTCTGTTCTGTCTGTCTCTGCCCTGTCTCTCTGTCCTGTTTGTCTGTCTCTCTCTCTTTCTGTCCAGTCCATCTCTCTCTGTCATCCATGTCTCTCTGTCCTCTCTCTGTGTGTTCTGTCTCTCTTTCTCTCACTCTCTCTCTCTCTATATCTCTCTCTCTCTCTCTCTCTCTCTATATATATATATATATATATATATATATATATATATATGTCCTTCTTCTCTCTCTGTCTTTTCTCCCTCTGTTCTGTCTCTCTCTGCCCTGCCTTTCTGTCTCTTTCCTGTCTCTCTCTCTCTGTACTGTCTCTCTCTCCCTGTCCTTTCTCTCTCTCTCTCTCTCTCTCTCTCTCTCTCTCTCTCTCTCTCTCCGTCCAATCTCTCTCTCTGTCATGTCTCTCTCTCTGTGCCCCCTCTATCTCTCTGTATCCTGTCTCTCTCTGTCCTGTCTCTCCCTTTCTGTATCCTCTCTCTCTGCCCTGTCTCTTTCTCTCTCTGTATCCTGCTTCTCTCTCTCTTTCTCTCTCCTGATGCTCTGTCCCGTCTCTCTCTTTCTATATTCTGTCTCTCTAGCTCTCTCCTGTCTCTTTGTCCTGTCTCACTCTCTGTATCCTTTCTCTCTCTGTCCTTTCTATCTCAGTCATGTCTCTCTCTCTGTGCTTTCTTTCTCTCTGTCCTTTCTCTCCCTGTCCTCTCTCTCTCTGTATCCTTCTTCTCTTTCTCTCTCTTTCTCTCTCTCTCCTGGCTCTCTGTCCTGTCTCTCCCTCTCCTGTCTCTCTGTCCTGTCTCACTCTCTGTGCTTTATCTCTCTCTGTAGTTTCTCTCTCAGTCATGTCTCTCTCTATGTGCTTTTTCTCTGTGTCCTCTCTCTCTCTCTCTGTATCCTGCTTTTCTCTCTCTCTCTTTCTCTCATGACTCTCTGTCCTTTCTCTCTCTTTCTATATCCTGTCTCTCTCTCTCTCTCCTGTCTCTCTGTCCTGTCTCACTCTCTGTATCCTGTCTCTCTCTGTCCTTTTTCTCACAGTCATGTCTCTCTCTATGTGCTTTCTCTCTGTGTCCCCTCTCTCTCTCTCTGTATCCTGCTTTTCTCTCTCTCTCTCTCTCTCTCTCTCTCTCTCTCTCTCTCTCTCTCTCTCTCTTTCTCTCCTGACTCTCTGTCCTTTCTCTCTCTTTCTATATCCTGTCTCTCTCTCCTGTCTCTCTGTCCTGTCTCACTCTCTGTATCCTGTCTCTCTCTGTCCTTTCTCTCTCAGTCATGTCTCTCTCTCTGTGCTTTCTCTCTCTCTCTGTCCTTTCTCTCTTTGTCCCCTCTCTCTCTGTATCCTCTCTCTCTCCCGTCTCTCTGTCCTGTGTATGTGTCTCTCTCTCTCTGTATCCTGTATCTATCTGTCCTTTCTCTCTCAGTCATCTCTCTCTCTGTGCTTTCTCTCTCTCTGTCCTTTCTATCTCTCTCTGTCCTCTCTCTTTATCTGTATCTCTCTCTCTCTCTGTATCCTATCTCTCTTTCTCTCTGTCCTGTCTCGCTGTCTTCTTTCTCTCCTGTCTCGCTGTCCTGTGTCTCTCTCTCTGTATCCTGTCTCTCTCTCTCTCCTGTCTCTCTCTATGACCTGTCTCTCTCTCACTCTCTGTACTGTTTCTCCCTCTGTTCTGTCTCTCTCTCTGTGTCCTCTCTCTCTGTGTCTCCTGTCTCTCTCTCTCCTGTCTCTCTCTCTGTATCCTCTCTCTCTCGTCTCTCTGTTCTGTCTCTCTCAATCTAATGATATTGATCTTTTCTGTGAATAAAAGCAGTTATTTTAGCATCTTTAGGCACTAAAAAAGTTATACCTGTGTTAAAGGGACTCTGATCTCATGCATGTTACTCCGAATCATCATGTAGAGTAGTCAAACTTTTGTGGAAAGCTGTAAAATGTTTTTGTTTCTTTTTATTTATAGATGCAGGGGTAGCTTTTAAAACCATGAAAGTATTTTTATTTACCTTGAAGGTTATCTCAGTTCAGCTGTACCACTGATATCTCAAGCTTATGATGACAAGCTCTACTGTCCTGAAGGGACCATAAATTGCAAGCTCACTGTAAATGATGAAATATTCGTTCGGACCTTTCCTGTTATCTGGGTAGGAATATGGGTAGGGGTCAGGGTTAAATCTAACATTTACACTAAGAAGAAATTGAAGAAATCTCGACGAACAACCATCGCGCCACCTAGTGGCTGTTGGCTGCCACTGCCGGGCATATAACAGGAAAGATTATTTTCAATGCAATACTACGTGTAATCACAGAGGTTGCCTTTTACAAATTAATTTGCATTTGCAATCTCTTCAGAAGACTTCATTTCATGAGGAGTAAACTAATCAGAAGTGCCAAAAAGAGGAGCAATATATTTCCCTGTCACAATCCCAGTCACAGGCCGCACCGGCCCTTCAGGGCCCTATCTGCCTGCTGACAGAGCTGATCACTGTGGGCCGGGGATGTCACCCTTTTTGGCCGTACTTGTCCACTAAAAGCGCTCATCACTGCGGCCTACAGCATGGACCTAAGTGCTATGCTGGTCACCGAGGAACAATTCTATACATTTCCCCATAGACTATAAGGAGTATTGTGGTCAATTATCCTGCCTGGGGTTTAGTGCAGCACACTGATTGGTTCAGCCAGTCCAGATGAAGAGCCTAAGATGTTACTTGGATGGATTGTTTTAATTTAGTTTGAACCAGACAGTGGACCATGAATGGCCAGTGAGGCAAGCGCAGACAAGTTAATAGAACTCAGGGGCAAAAGTCGCCAAACCTCTCTCCTTTTCCATTTGCCCAAAGCAGCACCAGGATTTCGGCAGACATGCAGGACTTGCGAACGAGCCAGCTGGGGGCGCAGCACCTAGGCAGCCTACCTGGATGGTAAGGACCCAATGGACATGGATCAGAGAAGAGTATAATATTTTGTCTGGCTTAGTCCCTCACCTCATCCAGACTAAGAGGTAGCTTTTGCTTCCTACTATAGTGTCCTGTAATCAATTTTATTATCTAGTGTGCGCCTGTTATGTTCCTAATGTGATTATTCATTGTCTAGCCCTAACTCGTTGTGACACCCCTAAGTTGTATATCTGTGAATTATCTCTGATTGGTCACTTGAAAAAGCAAGGCTGATGAAGACGTCATTGGTCCGCCCATACAAGTCGGGTAGTTTAAACCATCATTGCCTCCTACTCTCTGATTGGTTAAGTCAAAATTGTGTTTTTGCATTTCAAGTGAATGTTTGACACTACCCTATTGTTTGCCGCCCTATACATTTTCTCACCATCCCCAAATAAAGTGTCACTCTTTTGGGAATTAGTTATGGTGTCTGGAGTCTGCTTGTGGGGTTACAACCCCTGTTACTTATTTTGACCCTGATCCCTCCTTAGGCTTTGATGATTACCAATTGATCACCAAGAAGACCATCCTGATTGCCATCTGAGGGTCTCTTCTATAGGCAAATTGGAGAGGGTCCGTAGGTCATCTGGACCAGCCAAACCCTTGATTGTGATAGTTTGTCTAAGTTATTTTTATGTAAATTTTCCAAACAATATATTTCTCATTTTTCATGCAAAAACAATTGTAATGTCTAGAATGGACTCTAGATGAGGGGTGTCCAAGTTCGGTCCTACTGGGCCGCACACAGGCCTGGATTTGAGGATTGGGAAATATTACTAAGCTTTAATTTACTACTCAATCCAGCATAAATGCATTGTAATAAAACACACCGCTGTTCTTTTATAATAACTACCCAGGGTTCGCCCTCACCGTGCTGCTTTTCATTACTGCTGGCCGGGAGGAGCAAGCGACTCGAAACTACAGCCTAAATTTTCTCAACTTCAAATAAAAATCGGGAAAAATAAGCAGTAATGAGTGCTGGAACAAGAGGTTATGCTCAATAGCTGATGGCTGAAAGGCTTGGGAAATGTAATTTGCTGAAGGGTTGCTGGATTCATGGTATAGCTTCACTGCACGGGTAATACATAAAGAGAAGGTTGCATGTACTCTGGCCATTGGTCTGGATATGTCATATTTAGGTGTCTGCATCATGTCACTGGCCTGGTTTATTGGGACACAATCTCTCCATGTCATATTGTCTCCCATGGGTACTGCAAACAGTTATTGAAAATAACCATCTGGGTTTACAGAGCCCCCCACCCACCACTGAGATAACCTCTACACTGCCAGGAATAGGATGGACCCCGGGCTACAGTGGAATAAGTGAGTATATTGGTAAAGTCTTCCCAGACATAAACATAAAAACATAGAGAATCAGACTCCCCTGTCTGACATTTTCCTCACTGCTGTAAGACCTCAGACCCTATTTGATCCTCAGCATTTGGCCCCTCAGCTATCCAGGTCTGCTTTAACATGAGTCTGCAAAATCAAGGCAATGGGTAAGCGTTGTATTGGCCATATGTTCCTGAACTGAACAATTCCTGTAATACAAACACTATGTTAATTAGTGAGCTAATTATAACTATGTGTGTTAGTGTCGTTCAGTTGTGTTCGGCTCTCTGCGACTTCATGGACCACAACACACCATGCTGATCCACTTGGTATTAATGGCTGAGATCCTGGAGTGGATTACCAGTTCCTTCTCCAGTGGGCCACAGCATACAGCACCTGGAATTCCTAGGTGGTCTCCCATCCAAGAACTGTCCAAGCCCAACCCTGCATGGCTTCAGGGTGGTGTGACCACTTGGTTCCCTAACTGGAATCAAACCCAGGTTGCAGTGGTGAAAACACCAAATCCGAACCACTGGACCACCAGGGAACCTAGTTATACCTACAGTGTAGTAGTTTGTTCTATTCAATTCATAATGAATCATTTAATTTACAGTAAACTATTTTAAAGAATTAGAAGTGACAATGGATTCATTAGTATTGTACTAGAATCCACCACTTCTGCTGGAAGGTTATCACATATATTTCAATTGTATTTCATCATATGCTGAATCAATTCCATGTTTCTTTATCAGCAACTGCTGTTTGGCAGTAAAAGAGTTATTGTGGGTGATTAATGGACCCCAGCACAGCCAGTTCAGGGGGCTGGGTTTCCAGTAAGAAAGACATGTGGGGCCCCGCGTCATTACCATAGTGAGAATGGTAAAAAGAAAGAGGGGCGATCCAGATACTGACACTCAATAAAGCCCATAATTTAGTATATACACTCATACATAGTCATGTAGATACAAAACACTGAGACACACAGGAACACAGCAAAGACACACAGGAACACAGCAAAGACACACAGGAACACAGACTGGTACACAAATAACCCGAAACACAATCTACATCCCATAATGCACCATGATAGACATTGACAATGATAATTCACATACAATAGTTTTGGCAATTGCAAGTTGTTGTCATGCAATGTTGAAAGTTACGGACTTGTGCATGCGCAATGAGTGCAAATAGCGTAATGCCCGAAAGTTACATGTTTGACAGGGGTTTAGCGAGGCCCAAAAGTTAGAAGGGGGAGAGGCTCTCAATAAGTGCTGAAGGCACTCATTGGGAGGCCCGCAATGGAGAGGATCGGAGACACTACAAACAGCTTCCGAGTTACAGGCTTCAAAAACATTACGGGTTTAACAGCCGCCATTTTTTTCAAGCCCGTAGCTTGGAAGCCATTCAGAGGCCGCCAAAAGACAACAATTGATTAACTAATTAGCTTACAACCTAATTTGCTATGTAATTCTCGTTTTCTGACAGTTTTAGAACGGCTAAGACAAGCCCGTAAATTGTAAACCCATTTCAGGTTCAGGGAAAATGATCAATTTCCCAAGCCTGCAAATGGTTTCACACCCTTTAAATGGAAACAGGAGCACAGAGGAGGGAGAGGGGTTGATAAAGACACAGGGGAGGGAGAGGGGGGAGAAAGACACAGGGGAGGTAGAGGGGGGAGAAAGACACAGGGGAGGTAGAGGGGGGAAAGAGACACAGGGGAGGTAGAGGGGGGAAAGAGACACGGGGGAGGGAGATAAGGGGGAAAAAAACAGGCGAGGAAAAGGGGGAAAGGGACACAGGGGTGAGAGAGTGGTGAGAGGCTCGCGAGCCGTGTACGGCGCCGGACTTAGGCTGCATGAGCGACTTTGGCACTCATCTGCGAAGCCTCGCAAAGCGAGGCAAGCCGTGTTCAGCACAGGACTTTGGCTGCATGAGTGCTAAAGACGCTCATCTGCGAAGCCTTGCGAATCGAGGCGAGCCTTGTTTGGCGCAGGACTTAGGCTCATGGTTCAAATGCGTAAAGAGGGTCGGAACTGCAAGCCAAGCGCGTGACTCTAAAAACCAGAAAAAAAAATACAAATTTACAAATATAATAACACAGTTACACACAGCACAGGTGGAGAGCCAGGAAGCCTGGGAGTGAGGTTACAAGAATTTTTTTGTCATATTTGGGGGTTTTCGTCAATCCAAAATTGGCTAAGCGAGGAAAAAATTGCCGGACGAAAAACTTAAAAGTTTTCTAAAACTGGATGAAAATGAGGCTGAGCAAAGCCAGGCACGCCTGACTTCGAAAATACACAACTGCAAAGACATTAACACTTACACCAACAAGGGACAACGAGTCAGCACGCGCCACACAAACATACAGCAGACACACAGAGGAGAAAGACACAGGGAAGGGACAGGGGGGAGATGGTGGAAAGAGACACATGGCAGTCCCAAGCACAAAAGTTGCAGGTTAACGAAACCTGCAATGAGCGGCCCGTACAGTAGGAGGGAGGAAAGGCTTGCAATAAGCACCGAAGGTGCTCATTTTGAGCGATGAGATGAGCGCCAAAGGAGCTCATCGCTGGGCTCACGATGAGAACGCAAGCGTGAGATGCTTGCAACGAGCGCCAAAGGCACTCATTGCGAGGCCCATTGATGAGCGCCAATGGCTCTCAGCGTGGAGCTCGCGATGAGCGCTGAAGGTGATCAGTGCAAAGCAGGAAATTTGAAGTACACCGGGGAGAGACTCGCAATAAACGCAGAGGAGCAAAAGCCTTACATTATGTGGCAAACAACATTGCTAGCCTTACAATTTTAATCCCATCATTTTTGACGGGCAAGTTCCTTGTATATATATGCCTGGTATTTCGGGGCTGGGTCACTCTAGTGAGTGGGACCAGACTGATATACCACAGGATATTTCTCTGTGGGAAGAGCACAAGTGGCTAAAAGAGTTCGCTCTCAGAGTGGCTTATCATGGCCATAGAACTAACCTACTTCGGGTATTGTCCGTTCTCAGGTTGAGCGCCTCTAATTTTGTTGTTGTGTAGATATTATATTATACTAATTATGTACACATTGCTTGATACACATGTATATGTTGCAGAACAAACACACTGGACTCCTGGAGAAAAGAAAGAAAGAGATACAGGGCTAAACTAGAATAGCAGATCTGTCCCTTCAGACCAGGGATAATTGCGAGGTATGTCATAACGCACACGCAATGATACACATAGCTCATACTTTTGCCTGAGCTCATTGTTACACACCCAAACATATAACACTCTCATGAACACACTCTTAAATATAATCCACACAAATTAGTGTGTGGGGGGGGGGGGGGTTACACAAACTGCTGCAGATTAATTCACATTACACAGGTTCTTACTCCAAAACTTCTCCAACCAACATCAGTAAATATTCTCTAAATGCTATAAGGTTATGCATGGATTAAATATGAGTTGCCATGCGTGAATAATATTTTGGATAATCTATAACCCCTACCAAGAAACATACACATATTTTAGTAAACATATTGTCTGTTCTCAGGTTGAGCACCTCTAATTTTTTGTTGTGTGTATATATATATATATATATATATATATATATATATATATATATATATAGAGAGAGAGAGAGAGAGAGAGAGAGATATAGAGATATATATATATATATATACATATATATACACACAACAAAAAATTTGAGGTGCTCAACCTGAGAACAGACAATACCTGGACTAGGTTTGTTCTATAGGTCTGGTTACCTACTCAGAGATCAACCTCTTTTAGCTCACTTGTGCCCTTCACAGGGAGTAATATCCAGTAGTATATGAGTCTGGTCTCACTCAAAAGAGTGACCCATCCCCGAAATAACAGGCAATTCTACCCTGAACAGGAGAACCAGCAAACCCCAGACGCGTTTCAGCCTCTGTGGTCCTTGTCAGTGAGGTGCAGCTTTACTCCCTAAAGCACAGTGAGCAAGGAGTCCATGTCTGGTTCCCCCTATTAACCATAGTGTGATAAAATAACCTAAGGGTCATTTGCATACACAACAACAAAATTAGAGGTGATTAATCTGAGAACGGACAATTCCGGAAGGAGGTTTGTCCTATAGGACGAGGCCCATAGAGGCCGAAACTTACGTCTGGGGTTTGCTGTTTCTCCTGTTCAGGGTAGAATTGCCTGGTATTTCGGGGCTGGGTCACACTTTTGAATGAAACCAAACTGATACACTACAGGATATTGCTCCCTGTGAAGGGCATAAATTAGCTAAAAGAGGTTGCTCTCAGAGTGGATTATCATGTCCATAGAATTAACCTATTGAGGTTAGTTCATTCTCTGATAGAGCACCTGTTTTTTGTTTATGCAAATGTCCCTTAGGGGTTAGTCTCCCTAAGGGTGATGGTGGACCCCTTGCTCACTGGACCTTAGGGAGTTCAGCTGCACCTCACAAATGAGGTCCAATGAAGGACGAAATGTCTGACTGGGGTTTGCTGTTTCTCCTGTTCAGGGAAGAATTGCCTGGTATTTCCATTTTCTTCCATCGATTCCTGCACCTTTTCTTTGTTCTATTTATTTTTATTTTTTTCTTCTTTCTCTTCCTACTGCTTCTTCGTTGTTTGCACTTACTCCTCTTTGATGCATGGGCTGAAAAGACAGTTCTCACTAAATGCTCATTGCCCCATTTAAGGTTTAGCTCCCTATACCTGTAGCTACATTAAATTCACTCTACGTTGAAAACCGTAGCCCGCTGTACTTACGGCTATTAAATTGGCTTCTTAAAGCTTCCCGCCGACGACTTGCGCATTAGGAGCAAGAAAACGCTACAGGACGTGAGAATTCAACTTGCGCGCTCACAAATCCTTTGTTCTTTCAAGCCTGCAACTGTTACGTTCCAATCGCGCTATTAAATGTAATCTAAATCACTAGTGTTTAAGCCAGTAGCCTGCAAATGGAGACAAGAAGCCTACATGTGCTCGAGAGGACCTGCAAGGGGGCTAAAAGTCCAATCCATAGCACTGTAAATGCAAATATACACACACTACTATACTCATAAAAAAAGGAAAGTGATGTTAGGTATTAAAATCAATAGTACAACAGGCTCGCAAATCGGCAATATAAAATACTTTATTTTCACTTTTATTTCTGTGTTATATCGATCCCAGCAATCAATGTGTTAATACATATAATGGAACTCGCATGTAATAGAATATCATATCAATATTGCATTATGTCTGGAATGTGGGTTCAATTGTACCCTGTAATTGAAACCCGTAAGGCCTTTAGTGACGTAATTCAGATGATCTCTGTTGCCATTGGTTCCATCTAAACTATGGGTTTGACTAATGGTTCATGGCCTCGCATCCAATGTTCGACAAATGGTTTACGGATTTGCCTCTCTGTCCCGTAACTTTAATTTAATAGCTCCGTAACGCGACAGAATTTCCAGCTCGCAGTCGTTGCGGGTCTCACTTTTCACATACAGGCTCGGAATTTAATGTGGCTACTGGTGTAATTGGCCCATACACACATCAATGATTACCGTACTTACATTTTGTAGTTAAAGACATTTAATATCGGAGGCTACTGATCACTCAGTCTAGTCATAACAAATAAAGTATTATAAAGAAAATGGTACCCCACTGAGACATTATTGCAGGTGGTCTGAGACATCTCAAGGCATGGAATGGCATGTAGAAATGTGAAAGATGAAATTCCAGCAAACGTATATTATCTTATTATTGTTTATTATTTTCTTTGCATAATTTTTTTTATATAAGATCCTTTATTATTATACAAGGAATTGTGAGGAATTTCTTTTATAAGAAACACAATAGTACAATATGCAGTATTCCCTAACTATGCTCTCTTATTGAGTATTTAATAGTTACTTGATCCAAAAAGAGCTTTATATGAAGTTTATAAGCAGCTTCCAGTAAATGAGTGAAGAAGTTATTATATTTGTACAAATGTGGTACTTGGCCCTGGTACGTGTGACTTGTGGATCCTCCTTAAACCATAGACTCCCACAATATAAAACTAACCACAACTCACTGGGCCTGTTTAAACCCCAACCTATTAGGAAATAACCAACATGACACATGTCTTTGGCCACAACATGCATTAACATTAACCATTCCTAGGATACTGAACCACAGGTTGTAGAAGCTTTAGTAGTAGCAGTTCAGTCCTTCAGTCGTGTCTGATTCTTGGTGACCATATGGATCGGAGCACCCAGGCACATCTGTCTGTGTTTATGGTTGTGCTTATCCATATGGTTTTCTTTGCAAATATACTGTAGTGGGTTGACAGCTCCAAAGTGGAATGTGATTTGCTTGACCTTTCTGCTATGACATGTCCATCTTGGGTGGCCCTACATGGCATAATTGAAGTACACAAGCCCCTTCAGCATGACAAGGTAGGGATCCAAAAGGGGAGAACCTTTAACATAACCATTAATGTAATCTTTGTCCTGTTTGGGATATTATAAGTGTATGTACCTTTTTGAAAGAAGTCATAACGATCCTGGGCTCTTGTCCTTGGAGCCACCAATTAAATTCTAAGTACACCAGCACAGTGACAGTCCACAAACACTATCACTATCATAAGGAGCAAACATATGTTGCGACAAATGGAAGATTACGAGAAGCATATCTAGAGTGAGAGAGAACAAGGCCAACAACTCCTCTTAACCTCTTCCTGTTCTTATTTCACGTCCTACTCCTCGTCATAACATCCTTTCTGTAGGAATGGAGCTCCCTTATCCTAGCAAGATCCAATGCTTCTGGGTCTTCCTTATCCTTATTGATACACTGAGATACCCTACATCCTAAAATGATATAATTTTATTTGTGTTATTATAAATCAGTAGTCAAGAAAACATTACATTTCGGGTTGGGGCTTTCTCGCTTATTATGGTAGTTTGGAGTGTGGCATATTTAGCTACGTCGTCCTAGCTAGGAAGATAGAAATGAAGCTAGAGAGAAGGGTGAGGTGGGTGAGGAGGTAGTCTGGAGGTAGGAAGTATTGAAGGGGTGTAGGAGAGTTCCACCCCCTCCCATAATCCCTGGTTAATCAACTAGGCATTTATGACCTTACAAGACCCATGATATCTTGAGTTACCTACCATACCTCAAATATAGATTAAAATATTTTGGGAAAAGCCCACTGAAAAACTGTAGATTTCTTCTACAGAGATTGAGTAACTAGAAAACACTATTCCAGATAAAAGCAGTTATTGAAACATTGCTCAGATGGATACAGTGCAATTAGTGGCTCTATGACTCAGGTATAAGACACCAAATCCACGTCAGTCTCCTCAGCCTGCTATAATAAGCTTGAGATTCAGTAGCCAGCCAGACCTTCTGATTCCTGTTACACTGCAAATGGATAATGATCTGTGAAGGGGGATTTAAAACTATGCTGACATATTGTTTCCAATGACCTTGTATTTTTACTTCTGTTTTTTTTTTTTTTTTTTGCCTTGCAATTTGTCTTTTTTATATAGATTTTCCTGCATATACATTACAGAGATCGAGACAGTTTACTTAGTACTCGATATCTGTGGTAAAGGAATATACAGTGGGGGGGAAAAGTATTTGATCCCCTGCTGATTTTGAACGTTTGTCCTCTGACAAAGAAATGATCAGTCTATAATTGTAATGGTCGATGTATTTTAACACTGAGAGACAGAATAACAAAAAATCCCCAAGAAAAATGCATGTCAAAAAAGTTATAAATTGATTTGCAGGTCATTGAGGGAAATAAGTATTTGATCCCCTATCAATCAGCAAGATTTTTGGCTCCCAGGTGTCTTTTATACAGGTAACGAGCTGAGATTAGGGGTACTCTCTTAAAGGGAGTGCTCCTAATCTCAGCTCGTTACCTGTATGTTAGACACCTGTCCACAGAAGCAATCAATCAATCAATCACATTCCCAACTCTCCCCCATGGCCAAGACCAAAGAGCTGTCCAAGGATGTCAGGGACAAGATTGTAGACCTACACAAGGCTGGAATGGGCTACGAGACCATCGCCAAGCAGCTTGGTGAGAAGGTGACAACAGTTGGTGTGATTATTCACAAATGGAAGAAACACAAAATAACTGCCAGTCTCCCTCGGTCTGATGCTCCATGCAAGATCTCACCTCGTGGAGTTTCAATGAGAAAGGTGAGGAATCAGCCCAGAACTACACGGGTGGATCTTGTTAATGATCTCTCGGTAGCTGGGACCAGTCACCAAGAAAACAATTGGTAACACACTACGCCGTGAAAGATTGAAATCTTGCAGCGCCTACAAGGTCCCCCTGCTCAAGAAAGCTCATGTACAGGCCCGTCTGAAGTTTGCCAATGAACATCTAAATGATTCAGAGGAGAACTGGGTGAAAGTGTTGTGGTTAGATGAGACCAAAATCAAGCTATTTGGCATCAACTCAACTCGCCATATTTGGAGGAGGGGGAATGCTGCCTATGACCCCAAGAACACCATCCCTACCATCATACATAGAGGTGGAAACATTATGCTTTGGGGGTATTATTCTGCTAAAGGGACAGGACAACTGCACCGCATCAAAGGGACGATGGACGGCGCCATGTACCGTCAAAATCTTGGGTGAGAACCTCCCTCCCTCAGCCAGGGCATTGAAAATGGGTCATGGATGGGTATTCCAGCATGACAATGACCCAAAACACACAGCCAAGGCAACAATAAGAAGCAAATTAAGGTCCAGGAGTGACCTAGCCAGTCTCCAGACCTTAATCCCATAGAAAATCTGTGGAGGGAGCTGAAGGTTCGAGTTGCCAAACATCAGCCTCAAAACCTTAATGACTTGGAGAGGATCTGCAAAGAGGAGTGGGACAAATCTGGTGGCCAAATACAAGAAACGTCTGACCTCTGTGATTGCCAACAAGGGTTTTGCCTTCAAATACTAAGTCCAAGGGGTCAAATACTTATTTCCCTCATTGACCTCCAATTCAATTCAAAACTTTTTTAACATGCGTTTTTCTTGTTTGTTTTTTTGTTACCATTAAATTATAGACTGATCATTTCTTTGTTAGTGGACAAATGTTCAAAATCATCAGGGGATCAAATACTTTTTCCACTCACTGTAGAAATCAATAATCTGTGAAAATACTGACATAGGCATTCGGTAAGGGGTGTGCTAGCTCTAGTCTTGCTATTTACTCTGTTCTTGCTCAGTAGAGCACACATCAGTTATATTAGTATTCTTTCTATATACAAGCTGAGTAATGAAACCTATGTCCATGCTACTCTATGATTATCCACAATGGGCATAACTTATTCCCACTTGTAGTAGTTTGTGGAGCAAGCAGAGCGCCATATTTGTTATTGAACAATCTGTCTCTCGTTCTCTCTGTCTCATCTCTCTCTCTCTCTCTCTCTTCCCTCTCTGTTTTCTCTTCTCTCTCTTTTCTCTGTCTTTTCTCTCTCTTCTCTCTCTCACTTTTTTGTCTTTCATCTCTCTCTCTCTCTCTCTCTCTCTTCCCTCTCTTTTTTCTCTTTTCTCTCTCTCTTTTCTCTGTCTTTTCTCTCTCTTCTCTCTCTCACTTTTTTGTCTTTCTTCTCTCTCTCTCTCTCTCTCCCGCTCTCCACCACACAGTAGTACAGTAAATAGATAGTACATTTGTGTTCACATTTGAATGTTTAAAATAAGTTAAAATCCATTGTGAGATCATTTGCATGCCTCTGCCCAGGTTCCCAGAATGCAGTGCAAAAACTGTATTTCCAAAAATAAAGTAATTGCTATTAAATAGTCATTTAAATTATGCAATTTTTGGAAGCTCCATTCTGCCCCTTTAGTAAGTATTTATATGCATCAGGTAAAAAGCATTGGTTTTGTTAGAAAAATACAATTTTATCAAAAATATTATTTCAGAATGAGTAGCAGATAGACTATGACAGGGGTTGGCATTATATTGCTCTATAGCCGAACATGGCTCAGTGCAGGTGAAGTTATAACTTACATATTTATATTTGCAGACTCCTGGTGCAGAAGGGGCTACTTCCCCTATCCATTACTTCCCCTATCCATTACTTCCCCTATCCATTACTTCCCCTATCCATTACTTCCCCTATCCATTACTTCCCTTATCCACCAACAAATGCTGGAGTAATTGATCAGGATGCTTACAATTACATTGTGACGTACAATATGTTCGGTAGCCCTTTACGTTGAGACTAGTGACTTGCCCGTCAAAAAATGACGGCAATAAGATTGTACGGCAGGTAATGTTGTTTGTGTGCAAAATTAATAAGCATTGTGTTGAAGAGCTGGCAATCTGTTTTTATCTTGCTGCAGCATCAGTGGTGTGGAGCTGCTGTGTATTATTATTATTATTATCTTTATTTATATCGCGCCAACATATTCCGTAGCGCTGTACAGGGGTTGAGTACATAGCAGAAAACAAATTAAACACCTTGTAAAGAATGGAGGGCCCTGTTTTTGAGCATAAAACAAATGTACATAGAGCTTGTTTCCAAGTTAAGCGTCATGAATGTGTGCAGTGTGTAGTGTAATAGTGTGCGTGCGCGAGGCAAATCCGTTAGGGTAGCTGTGTACTTCCGGATTGTGTAAGTTATTGTTCTAAAATGGCGCCTAATGGTATGTGGTATGCGGCTGTGGCTGATTTTCTGTCCTTGTTTTCGTATTTCGTACGTCTTTTTCGGAAAATCTGTAGGTGTTTGGTGGTGTTTTGCGTGTTTAGGGTCCTTTATCCTCGTTTTCGTTTTGTTCAGCGACCATTTTTTCTCTTGCTTAGGTGATTTTCGGGTGTCTAAACTCTTTTATGTCGAGTTAAATTGAGGTGTAACTTCATTTTTCGAGGTCCTGGGTGCGCAGTAGGGATATCATCAAATCCAGGCTTGTGTGTGGCCCTCCAGGACCATACTTGCCCATCCCTGCTCTAAAGCCATAGGTAGGAGACCGCTGTGCTATATAATGATTCTGTTATTTGTTACTAAATCCTTAAATTAGTTGAACTGATGTTACTTATAACACAGAGAGAAAAGACACGTACAAGGGTAAAGAGAAAAAGAACAGTTAGTTGCCTTAGTAAAAACTTGTCTAAGGAACTTCTTCCAAGTGGTTATTAACCTATTAAGTGTAATATAGTAATATATAGTAAATACATTGTACATTTGTGTTCACATTTGAACAACGAAAATAAGCTACAAACATATTTTCTGCTCAGAATACTTGAGAAATACAGTTTTTGCACTGCATTCTGGGAACCTGGGCAGAGGCATGCAAATATAATGCCAACCCCTGTCATAGTCTATCTGCTACTCATTCTGAAATAATATTTTTGATAAAATTGTATATTTTCTAACAAAACCAATGCTTTTTACCTGATGCATATAAATACTTACTAAAGGGGCAGAATGGAGCTTCCAAAAATTGCATAATTTAAATGACTATTTAATAGCAATTACTTTATTTTTGGAATGCTAAATTACTTACAGTAACGTTACATTGAAGTTTTGGAATCAGCCTTTCTGCTCCTCCCACAAAGCAAAGGCTAATATCTCTTTTTAATTGAGTTATAAAAGTCAATAACTGCTAACTACCCTTTGGGCTTTCAGTGTAAAGCCATGCGCAAATGAAAAGTAGACTTGGAGCCTGATTTAACTGAGCTATCGTAAGTTACTGTAGCCCGTAAGTGAGGCCCCAAGTTTGCTATTCAATTGGCGTCTTTTTGCGGCCTCCAAACGGGTTATGGGTTACGGCCTTGAAAACTTTTCAATGGTTAAAAACGGAACTTACAGCCTCCCGAAGCCTTTGATCTTTCATTTCCGCAAGAGTTACGATGGATAAAATTGCAAATCTCTCCCTCCCTCTATCTCTCCCTCTCTCTCTCTCCCTCCCTCTCTCCCCTCTCTTTCTCTCTGCATCCTCCCTCCCTTACTTTTTGTAGCGCATAAACTATTATAGTGGATACTATGACCCTCATTCAATTGCTATGTTTTGGAGATCCGGCCTCACAAGTGGAGGTCGCAAGTTATTTTACTATTCAATTGACTTCCGTATGTGGGCTCCGATCGATATACGTGCTCCGAGATGATGTTGATTGAGATTTGTAGAATCACAAGTTAATGTCCTCCAAGCCTTTGATCCTTCACGGCCGCAAGAGTCCCGAACGCTAAAATCGCAAATCGCTATTCAATTGCTCCGAATCCCCCTCGCTAACCCGAATTGAATGAGGCTCTATATATTTAGGGTATTCTCTATTAAGAGTACTGTTACTGTTTTATTACCTGCCTTGTCAAAAGGAAGTGGGTAATATTAAAAAATGTTCATGCTAAAATGGACATGACAGAGGTTTCAAATACTTAAGAACCTTAATTGTATCCAAGGTCCCTTCGCAATTGACTACATAGTTACTTAGTTAAATAGTAAAGTAATTGAGGTGGAAAAACGACTTTTAGCCCATCAATTTCAAACTTTTTAGATTTTCTCTGATCTTTGTAATATGCAAATACATTTTTAATTCATGCAGAAAAAAAAACATGGAAACTTTGCCAACTGCCGCAAAAGGGGAAAAATAAAATTCCTTCCTGACCCCAGATACTGGCGATTGGATTCCACCCTGGAGCAATACTCCTTCTCTAGTTATCCAGGATGACCCTGAGACTTGGCAGATAAAAACAGAAATGGCTGCCACTGGTGTTATATAAATCATAATTTTAATAATTAAATATAAATATTTTTTAATTTGTTTTACATTTTATCTATAACTTGCATTTACCACCTTCCTTTGAAGAGCTAGAATTGATAAATATGGCACAGTATCACTTTAAGTTGTTGGGAGTCTATATTCACTCTCGGTTATACGTAGAGTCTCAAACTGTCTAATGGAATATCTGAACTCTGGAAACCTTAAATGTTACACAATACATACTGAGAAACGAGACAAAACCCAGAGTATTTGGGTGAGTGTGGCTTTGGGTGATTTCGGGAGAGTTGACCATAAATGCAGCAACCTCGGAAAATGTGAGCTAAAATCGAAGGTTGTGACAATATCACGTGGCCACCACCCAGCCCAAGAAATGGCTTTCTTGGCCAGTCTCCAAGGTCCTGTTTGTTATTACACATCAGCTAATTCAACGTGAAAATAAACAGCAGGCTGATAAATCAGAGCAATCCCTCTGACCCCTGACCCCCAGCTCCACCAAAACCTCCCAGGGCCTGATTTAAGACGTGGCGAGCAAGACTCCTGCATATCAACCTCCAACCCAGGGTCTGTGTGGATCTCCAGCTCTCTCTGGGCTGTGCTAATGAGCCCCCCACACAGTGTCACTGATTACAGGCTGATTTCTGTATACAGCACGGTGTACACCGTCAGAGATATATGTGGATAAAGACTTCTCCTGAAGATGAAGCAGAGAAATACCCAGCCATTGCAAGATAATTAGCAGAATAATAAATATTAATAAATTGTTTTTATGTGTAGTATATTCTGTATCTCAATATTGTGTACAGTAAATACATGATAAAAAACCTTGATCCTCAGTTTTCACCATGACAATGTTTCTAAACATTGTATACATGGATCATGGTATATCATAGTGTACCCAATTTATTATTTAACTTGAATGAGTAATAAAATACGTACAGGTTACCCTACAAGCATAGGTATAGGAACCCAAAAAATATCTGGCCGGGATAATTCAACTCGACTCCCAGGACATGTAGCAGCGTTGTATCCACCAGGGCCCTGCTCTGGAGGGGCCCCATTGCTGTAGTGCCACTCAAAAACGTATTGTTTTACATTTCTTAGTATAAATTCTCTATCGCCTTGTCCCCACTATATTTTGTGTCCCCTATTATTTTATTCTGGTGTTCCCCCCCCCCCCCCGCAATTTCTCACCGAGTCCGAAACCTCTGCCAAGACGGCGTCTAGTACACTGAACTAGAATTGTGCTATAAAGAAAATATTACACTATGCTAATGCGAATGTGTGGCACCGTATTCAAATTAGTGACAGGATGTTAATTTATGGGGCAGTGTGCTAATTTATGTATATCTATTATAATCACTTAAATGTATTATATGTTGTGCACGATAACATTGTAGCAATATTTTTTTTTACCCAACACACACTTCTCTCCTCCCTGCTGCTTTGGATCCCTGCACTGTGCTGCTACTATCTGGAAGGTTTGTATAGGGTTAAAAAATTTACTTGAATGCAGTTTTTCTATTGGTTAGTTTAACATGTCTATCTAGGCACCTCTGGGGGTGTGGATTTATTTATTTTTTTTTACTTTTTTTTAAAATAAAATAAATCTATATGTGTATAAAATAACAGCCTTATTAAATTGTGATTCAGCAAATTCAAAAGGGCTCTATTTAAGCACATAGCATAGTGTAAGTAGTACACAAGGGGGCTCAGTGTCTAAACACCTACGATATCAGTACCTCCTATCTCTCTAAATGTATGTGATTAAATCATCTTATCGATCTAAGTGACCTGCACCAGGTGTTTTGCACCTTTTCTCTCCCCCACCCTTTTTGTCTCTCATTTATATTTTAGGTTTATATAATTCACAAAGTATCACATTTTAAATGAGAAAAAAAATCATGATCACATATATAGTTGTGAGCGTACAAGTTGTTGCTAACGCTTGAGGGCTGTTGCTAACGCGAAGCGAGGGCTGCGGGCGAGGGCCTCAGTTGCTGGCATGGAGCGCCTAAGGCGCTCCTTGCCAGCAACTGCGACCCTCGCAAACTTTACGTCGGAACGCAAAGAACACGACACACCAACTACGACCCTTGCAAACTTTACCTCGGAGCGCAAACAACATACGAGACACATTACCACACATTACGACCTCGCAACAATCGGACGCAACTCGCGAACATTACAAAATTCAAAACACAATAAATACACACACCACATACATAAAAAACTTACCTACAGCAAGAGGGAGCATCCAGGACCTCAAAAAAGACACTTACACCTTCATTTTAATCAAAATAAAAGAATTTAGACACTAAAAAATTATCTAAGCGACAGAAAAAATGGCCGCCGAACAAAACGAAAACGAGGCTACAGCTCTCTAAACACGCAAAACACCACAAGAAACTCGCAAAACACCACAAAAGACCTACGGATATTCTGCTAAGACGCATACCACACATTACCCGCCATTTTATGCCAATGCGGAAGTACACCACTACGCTAACGGTTTGGGCTCGCGCACGCACAGTATTACACTGCACACATTCACCACGCTTACACAGCACCTCCACACCACTAATGCTGCAGCAACATCAAAACAGATTGCCAGCTCTTCAACACAATGCTTCAAAATACGTAAAGTATATTCATTTATTAATGTATTATATATTTCATTATTATACACCAAACACCCTTAGCTCACTTACAATTTCATTGCTGTCATTTTTTGATAGGCAATTCGCTAGTATATACTATTATATCCAGATAACATTGTTTATCAAAGGGAATTAAATAGTGAACATAATGACTATGTTATTCTATTGAACATATTTATTAAAGGATCTAAAGCAGGGGTGAGTAATTAATTTCCCAAAGGGGCCACATGAGAAACTTTTTGTCCAGTACACAAATTTGTATCCCACTGTAGCGGGCTGCACAGGGACAGCCAAAAGGCCAATGCCCAGGTCTGATCTAAAAGGTTTCAGCTTTTACAAATAGGATCCATAGAATAACATGGTGGCGTAGATGTACTAAAGGTCAAAGCATTGATAAGATCTTGGCGGGCCTCCATCCCAGTGTTACCCTACTGGGCCTATGTTCTAAGATTTTATGCACCCTTTAGTACTTTGTTGTTGTTGTTTAGTCGTTCAGTCGTGTCCGACTCTCTGTGACCCGATGGACTGCATCATGCCAGGCACATCAATCGTTATGTTTCTGGTCATGTTTATCCAAAAGGTTATCTTGGCAGAGATACTGGAGTGGTTTGCCAGTTCCTTCTCCTGTGGACTGCGATTTGTCTGACCTCTCTGCTTTGGCCTGCCCATCTTGGGTGATCCTTCATGGTTTAGCTCACAGCTTCATTGAAGTACACAAGCCCCCACACCATGACACGGTAGCAACCCAGAAGGGGGTTTAGTACTTTTGTCTCAATAAATACAAATACTGCCTTTGCTTAGGGCTGACGGTAGGTTTATCCACTAATCAGGTTTTTAATACCAAAACATTGTATACGCTTAACATATGGTGTCCGATGTACTAAAAGGTTCTTCAGCACATTACACTTTAGTATATCTGGCCATTGCTCTTCTAAAATTTGTCATTGTCAGATTACTAAGTACTTCACATCTGCATATGCAAATAAGTGCTTAGGACTCGGAGTAAGTTACATGTACTAATTAGAGTGACATTAATTATAGACTATTTGAGGTGTTTCTATCCGCTGATAGTTGTGTGTAAGTCATCAGTCCATCAATCACAGTCGGAGAGCCTGGTGTCAGTGTGATAAGGCTGTACCCTGGCTCCCCCATAGAGACACACTGACAGCACTTGGGAGTGCATGTTACAGAGTGATGGAGAGAGGGTCCAGCTCAGCTCTGACATCTCACTGCAATAAAAGTGTCTTGTGGATTCATTGTCATTATTTAGTACCGTACAAATTGGAGCAGGAAACCTCACTGCTTCACTTCAAAAGGTTATCAGGTAGGAGAGATAGGAATTCCAGAGTAATTCATCATCATCATCATCATCATCTCACCCCCAGAACCACCGCACTACTGCAAGGGGGCCAAATGTGATTTATAAGAAAGGACTTTCACAAACATGGTCAATTTTCATGATAATCAGCAAAATGTGTTTTGAAAGCAAAAATAATTAAGTTATTTTATTATTATTATTATTATTAATTATTATCCTTTATTTGTAACACGCCAACATATTCCATAGCGCTATACATGGGTTAAGTACAAGGCAAAAACAATTTTAACACATTGCAAAAGAACGGAGGGCCCTGTCTTTGAGCTTAAAATCAAATATACATAATGCCTTCCCTAAAGCATTATTAATATTATTACTATTATTAGTATTAATAATTATTATTATTACTTAATGATTATTATTATTATTTAGCCTTCTATTTTCTTCATTAGGCTGCTTCTTGCAGCTTCTGTCTCAATAGGGTGTGCCATTGTATACTAATGAACTTTGCATCAGCCCTAATGAAAGCAATGTCAGTTGTAGCTGCCACATTTCATGTCCATAGAACAAACCTATTAAAGTTAGTTTGTTCTCTGATTGAGCACTTCTTTTTTGTTTTTTGCTTATTCAAATGGGCTTAGTCTCCCAGAGGGTGATAGGGGGCACCAGATGTGGACCCCTTGCTCACTGTGCCTTGGGGAGGCCGAAAGGTAGGTCTGGGGTTTGCTGTTTCTCCTGTTCAAGGTAGGATTGCCTGGTATTTCAGGGCTGGGTCACTCTAGTGAGTGGAACAAGATATATTACAGGATATTTCTCCTTGTGAAGGGCACAAGGGGTTAAAAGAGGTTGCCCTCAGAGTGGGTTATTGGGTCTGTAGAACTAAATTATTAAGGTTAGTTTGTTCTCTGATGAGCACCTCTGACTTTGTTGTTTTTTTATGCAAACTACCATTAGGGTTTAGTCTCCCTAAGGGCTAGAGAGAACTCCAAACGTGGCACCCTTGCTCAATGTGCCTTAGGGAGTTCAGCTGCACCTCACTGACGAGGCCCAATGAAGGCCAAAACATACGTATGGGGTTTGCTGTGTCTCCTGTACAGGGTAGAATTGCCTGGTATTTTGGGGCTGGATCACTCTAGTGAGTGGGACCAGACTGATATACTACAGGATATTGCTCCCTGTGAAGGCACAAGTGAGCTAAAAGAGATTGCTCTCAGAGTTGGTTATCATGTCCCTAGAACTAAACTATTAAGGTTAGTTTGTTCTCTGCCCGAGCACCTGTATTGTGTTTTTTGTTTATTCAAATGACCCTTGGGGTTTATTCTCCCTAAGGGTGATAGGGGACTCCAGACGTGAACTCCTTGCTCACTGTATTTAGCTATACCCCCATTGATGAGTCCCAATGTAGGCCCAAATGTACGTCTGGGGGTTGCTGTTTCTCTTGTTCAGCACGTCTATTTTGTTTTTTGTAACAGCCCCGTTCCCATTTTTTTAATACTTGTTATCTTTTTTTAAGTGCAGTTCTTTTTTATTTTAGATTTATTTGAGACTTAATCAATGATCTTGAAAAGCTCTGCCTTAGGCACACAATTTCACCCAAAACTGAATCTTGCTGATCGGGTCATCGGACCATCCTTATATTTTGCTATGGGATTAGTTCAGAAAGGAATTTTCCACAAAATAGCAAAACTGATAGAGAAAGATGGAGATAGTCTGGGCTGTTGTCCCTGCCAGGAAACGTAAATGACCACTTTAGTGGTCAAGCATTCAATACTTCTAAGTAATGTAGATTAGTATAGACAGCTTTTCAGTATATTGTGCTTAAAGAAGGTGTTTTTTTTGTGAGAAAACCTAAACTGAATATAACTTCACACAATCTTTAGGTTTCAGCTCCTCCCATCTTTTTCAAATTGTGGCAAAACCTGCAGCAGACTACATTGCAGTTGACTTATTAATGCTTTAATGCTATACTTGCTGCTATAATTATACAGAACAAGAAAACCACTATTTGTAGGGATTTTTTTTGTTTTTAAAAGTTCAACTTTTTAAATAAAAATAACTTTAAAAATGTGTTTATAGAGGTCTACTTTTTTATTAAATGTAATGAAAGCTGGATGATTACGTGGGGATGATGAGGTGCCAAACCTTCAGATTGCAGTTTCCCTTTGAAAGACCCCTGCAGTTCAAGAGAAAAGACACTTGTTTGTCAAGTGTCACTAATATAGTTTCTAAAAAATGCGTAACGCTCCAGTGGGAGCGCATGTGCACTAAAGAAACTATTTGTACAGATTTTATACAAACCGCACAGCACAGCACCAGAGGGAGGGAAAGAGATAGAGTGGAAAAGGGGCAAAGAGACACAGGGGAGGGAAGAGGGGGAAAGAGACACAGGGGAGGGAGCAGGGGGGAAAGAGACACAGGGGAATGGGGGAAAGAGACAGAGGGGGAACGGGGGAAAGAGACATAGGGGAGGGAGGGGAAAGACACAGGGAAAAGAGACATAGGGGGAAGGGGGAAAGAGATACAGGGGAGGGAGGAGGTGGAAAGAGACACAGGTAAGGGAGCAGGGGGACAGAAGCACAGGAGAATGGGGGAAAGAGACAGAGGGGGAACGGGGGTAAGAGACACAGGGGAGGGAGGAGGGGGGGAAGACACAGGGGAAAGAGACAGAGGGGGAAGGGGGAAGAGACACAGGGGAGGGAAGAGGGGGAAGAGACACAGGGGAGGGAGGGGTAAAGAGACACAGGGGAGAGATAGGGGGAAAGAGGCACATGGAGGGGAGAAGGGGGAAGAGACACAGGGCAGGGAGATGAGGGGAAGAGACAAAGAGGAGGAAGAGGGGGGAAAGAGACACAGGGGAGGGAGGGGGAAGAGACACGGGGAGGGAGGAAGGGGGAAAAGGACACAGGATAAGGGGGAAAGAGACAGAGGGTGAAAGGGGAAAAGATACAGAGGGGGGAAGAGACACAGGGGAGGAAGGAGGGGGACGAGACACAGGGGAGGGAGGATGGGGGAAAGAGACACAGGGGAATGGGGGAAATCGACTGAGGAGGAACGGGGGAAAGAGACACAGGGGAGGGAGGGGGGAGACACAGGGGAAGAGACAGAGGGGGAAGGGGGAAGAGACACAGGGGAGGGAGGAGGGGGAAAGAGACACAGGGGAGGGAGGGGGTGAAGAGACACAGGAGAGAGATGGGGGAAAGAGGCACATGTAAGGGCGAGGGGGGAAGAGACACAGGGCAGGGAGATGGGGGGAAGAGACAAAAAGGAGGAAGAGGGGGGAAAAGAGACACAGGGGAGGGAGGGGGAAGAGATACAGGGGAGGGAGGAAGGGAAAAAGTGACATGGGGTAAGGGGGAAAGAGACAGGGTGAAAGGGGGAAAGAAACAGAGGGGGGAAGAGACACAGGGGAGGGAGGAGGGGGAAGAGTCACAGGGGAGGGAGGAGGGGGAAAAGATACACAGGGAAGAGGGCAAAGAGACACAGGGGAGGGGGGAGAGACAAAGGGAAGGTAGATAGGGGGAAGAGACAAAGAGGAGGGAGAGGGGGGAGACACAGGGGAGGGAGAGGGGGGAAAGAGACACAGGGAAGGGAGGGGGAGAGACACAGGGGAGGGAGGGGGAGAGACACAGGGGAGAGAGGGAGGGGGAGAGACACATGTAATATTATACTGTCAACAGGTAAATGACTAGTGTACTAATATATCACTTATATAAGTATACAATAATATAAGTAGCTCTGTTGACATGAAACACTCTTGGGAAAATCTGAATTTTGAGTGAAGAAATCCATTGTGAGAGTTCAATGATGGGTTTGTGTTTATAGTTATGAGCAAGTGGAGTACAGGGGAACAGGCAGAAGGCCAGAGGCTTTGATTGATAACTGGATAACATTCGCATTGACACCACATCCCACCCCTTCACTGGCACAGAAGCAGAATGTTGCATTAAAGTATACAACCATTGCTTTCCAGAAAAGTAAATGCCCCTCTTACATACATAACTTTTATCAATGTGTCATGGTTCCTTCCAGGGTCTTGCAGAGTCAAAGTAAAAGTATCTGTATGACTTTTATTCCTGCTTAATTGTGCTCTTAGTCAGACTTCAAGTTTTTTATTGTGCAGTGCCCCTTTAGGAAGAAGTTGTTGTTTAGTCGATCAATCGTGTCTAACTCTCCGTGACCCTATGAACCATAGCACTCCAGGCACATCTTGTCTCTGGTTGTGTTAATCCATAAGTTTTTCAAGGCAAAAATACTGGAGTGGGTTGCCAGATCCTTCTCCAGTGGACCACAATTTGTTTGACCTCTCTGCTATGACCTGCCCATCTTTGGTGATCCTATATGCTATAGCTCACAGCTTCATTGAAGTACACAAGCCCCTTGTGACCCAGAAGGTGTTTGAGAAGACAGTTAATTGTGGGGAGGATTGGTATCCTGGGTCAGTATTTCTCCTCCAAATCAACTGTACCAGTTTGTGTGATCTTTTTTTTCCTCCTATTTTATTCCTTTTTTTTATTTTTATTTTTGCAATGGGAAGCCTCTAGTAGATTTTTGGCTCCCTGCTATAAATCTAATTTGGAAAGGGGTAAAGGTGAAAAAGAAATCGGTCAGACATAGTGCACTAAAACTACCATGTCTACAAAAAGAGTTATATGTGCCTGATAAGGGCTTTTCATAAATGTTTTTTTAAATCCTTAAAGTGTTGGATAGAGAATGGTATTATCTGCAGAAACGTGTTAATTTGCTATTGTTTATACCTTGATCGTAACCCCTGTATAGCGCTATGGAATATGTGGGTGCGTTACAAATAAACCATAATCACTAATATAGTTTCTGCAGTTGGCGCATGTGCACTACGGCAACTATACTCTGCAGTGTGCAGCGCTAGATTGCTCATGGGGGGGGGGGGGGTAGACACAGGGGATGGTGGGTGGAGGGGCAAGAGACATAAGGGATGGAGAAAGGAGGGGAACGAGATACAGGGGAGGGAGGGTGGAGGGGAAAGAGACATAGGGGAGGAGAGAGGAGGTGGGATAGAGACACAGGGGGTGGAGGGTGGAGGGGGTTGAAACACAGGGGAGGGAGGGAGGAGGGGGAAGAGACACAGTGGAGGGAGGTTGGAGGGGAAGAGACACAGGGGAGGGAGAGTGGAGGGAAAGAGCCATAGGAGAGGGGGTGAAGAGATACAGGGAAGGGAGGAGGGGAAAGAGACACAGGGGAGGGGGGAGAGACACCAGGGAGGAGGGGGGAGAGGCACAGGGAAGGGAGGATGGGAAAGAGACACATGGGAGGGAAGGTGGAGGGGAAAGAGACATAGGGGAGGGGGTAAGAGACACAAGTGGAGGGAGGAGGGGAAAGAGACACTGGGGAGGTAGGGAGGAGAGCAGAAAGAGACACAGGGATGGAGGGACGAGAGGAAAGAGACACAGGGGAGGCCAGGTGGAGGGTAAGGAGACACAGTGGAGGGAGGAGGGGAAAAAGACACAGTGGAGGGAGGAGGGGAAAGAGACACAGCGGAGGGAGAGGTAGGGGAGACACAGGAGAAATATTATACCGTTATTTATGACAATAATAGCAGTAGTGAGAGAAATTAATACAGAGAAGGGAATAGGCTTGTTGTGGGTGGTCAGAGGGTCCAGAAGTATTTTGCAATTTTCCGACACATTTACAGTACTATTAATACAATACATTTGCATTTTAATATTAGTAGTAATGAAATAATGTGCCACGACCAACAATAGGGTGATTCCAGGGGCATAGGAACCAGGGGTTGGGGGGATTACATGATTGTTGTTACATATATATATATATAATAAATAGTACATCTGTGTTCACATTTGAATGTCTAACAAGCTCTGAATTCCGAGAAAAACAGGTATTACACTGCATTGTGGGAAGCTGAGCTGGGATATGCAAATGTGCCCACAAATGCCTCGCTCTTCAATTCATAGCCCATTTAATTTCCTTTAAGCTTATGCCCGCTGCATTACACAGCCTTTATGCAAAGCCAGGGTTGGATTATACACAAGCTAAGAATCCTATACACGTACAGCTGTTTCAAGCTTACTGGCTATCATCAGCGTGGAGCAGGATATATATATATAATCTGTCTGTCTTGTTCAAAGCAAGAGTGCATGCAACACTGAACAAGAGAGAAATATTTGTGTGTGTGTATATATATGTCACGGAGAGTCAGACACGACTAAAAGACTAAACAATTCGCAACTTGGACCTTTCCTGTTATCTGCCCGTCAGTGCAGTGGCAAACATCATCCAGCAGGTGGCGTGCCGTGGCAATGCAAGACTTTGTTGAATTTATTCTTAGGGTTAGGTTTAGGCTTAAGATTTAGAGTTATAATCTAGGGTTAGGGTAGTGGCCCATGATGTGGGCGCCATTATTTTACTATGTAAAGCCCTAACCCATAACTTTAAACCGAACCCTAAAAATAAATTCAACAAAGTCTGGGATGCAAGGTGGGCCTCCACCTGCTGCTCTGGTGGGCACATAACAGGAAATATAATTTGGCTACAAATACTGTAAACTTCACCTCCATATATATTTATATAGTTCTACAATGCCTTTTAAAGTATAAGTTTAAACATTACTAAAGATCTATTTTTTGGGGGAAAACAAGATTAAAACTACTTTCCTGTAAAAAAAGATCTATAATGTTAAGAATATTTTCTCTTCATTGCATCATAAAGCAAATATACGAGCTCCACGTTTATCTCTAAATATTAAGCAGCTGTATAATTTAAATTAAATGGAGCGGTGCATAAATTTCATTTTTTTACGTGCACCCAAAACTAGCAGTTTATGCAGAGATTCTAGTTTTTATCCACAATCTCACCACAAATCTCAATTAACGCTTCTAAAAAAAAAAAAGGTTTTATTTATTTTTTTTAAATATTTTCTCGCTTCCAAAATATTTTCTATTATTTATTGGATCCTGCGGCTCGAAGCTCTGCATTTTATTCCGAGAGAATCAAGGGAATTTTAAATCTGACCAGCAATTTCTAAAGGTTCTTTATGGGCAGAAAAACCACAAATTACCATTGGAGAGGGGCTGGCTCCAGCAAGGCCCCCCTCCTCCTTAAATTTTAAAATTTACAGCATCTGTGTCAATAAACATTCCCCCGACCACTGTAAGGCAATATTTAGTATGAATACTCCCCCACATAAAATTAGCTGCAATAGGCTAAGCACACACTCCCATAATTACACCAAAAAATCAATCTATTTGTCTAATTAGACAGTCAAATCTATTTTCTTAAAACGAGAAAAATAAAAATGACTGCTTGGAAAACAAAACCGCAATAGAAAATAGAGAAACCAAACTCACGGTAATTAAATGCGATTTTCTTTCTGCTTTTACGTTGGCGAGAATGGGATCCTCTGTGCCCGGGAGAAATAGTTAATTAGTTTTGTTATGAAACCATCAATATCTGCAAATCATTATTTAAACAAACATAAACGAGACAGCTCCTGAACATTTAGATTAGACAAAGAGATTACTTTGTTTGGGATGTCTGCGCACATATAATTACCAATAATTCAATATATGCAATACAGCAAGAGGTGCTGATAATACATATGCAAATATCTCAGCATAAACCGTATATACATATTTAAAATAAATAAATATATATATATATACATACATATGTGTATGTGTTTTTATATACATATATAAATATACATATATATATATATATATATATATATATATACAGATGGTGCAAGATATGTTCCAAAGAACGTCTCCTTGGTCGGATTTGTATGTAACTCGGATCCCTGATGAATAACAATACTATACAATACTATAATGGCTCATATGTGGTAATAATAATACAGGGTAATACTGTAATAATAATAATGATTATGCCCCAGTACTGTAATAATAGGATACATGAACTATTGTGCTTTGTCTTTTAATTCAGACAAACTCATACAAAAAGACTTGGGAGCCCGTTCTTAAGTATGGGTTGTCTGTAAGTTGGGCCGTCTGTAACCTGTGTATATATATATATATATATATATATATATATATATATATATATATATATATATATATATATATATATATGTGTATATGCATATATATATATATATATATATATATATATATATATAATTTCATAAACAGACATGGGCTATATCCCACACTATTTTAACTAACCGTTTTTTATATTACTAGAATAATATGAAATAATGTTTTGCAATATTCCTAAAGGTGAGATCTCTCCAGTCCTATGTTATTCTGTGACCCCTTTAACAAAAATATGAGGTGATCTTTCCCCTTGAGGTCTAATCTTACTAGTACAGAAGCTCTGACCTTAGTGAATGTTGCCCTGTGAGTCATGTGTTGCAGTATTACATAATGGTGTTTCAAGTTTTAACCCATTAGCAGGGCCACTATTTGGAGGGTACAGGGGGTATTGGTGTATGGCATCCAAAAATGAGGGCTAATGCCAATAGGAACACATAGCCTGTTGCAACAGGCTCATGGCTGGATTTCTAATTATCTATCAGCCGTCTAGGGGTGCTTCCATGTGAATGGGCACCTCATTGCACCCTTCAAACTATTCCTTGGCATAAAAAAAGGAATTACTGCATTTCAAAGAATTGCTGCTAGGGGCGAGTTACAAGAGGGAGAAAGCTGCTGTGCCTAGGGGCGCCAGAGATGTAAATCCTGGACTGTTTGTTTTGCAACATGCAATTATATAATATCAATTGAGAACGCTTTTGCCATCATATGATAGTTTTATGTTAGAAAAATAATTCCTGGGATTTTAGGAAGTTCTTTGTTATTTGCTAAGTCCTTCAGTTGGGTCTGATTCTCTGTGACCCTATTGACCACAGCACAACAGGCACATCTTGGGTCTGGCTGTGCTAATCCATAAGTTTTTTTTTGGCAAAGATACTGGAGTGGGTTCGCAGTTCCTTCGCCAGTGGGAAGGAACTGCTATGACCTCTCTGCTATGACCTGCCCATCTTGGGTAACCCTACATGGTATAGCTCACAGCTTCACTAAGGTACACAAGCCCATTCACCATAACAAGGTATCGATCCAGAAGGGGCTCTTTTGTGTTACTGACTGTCATATGTCTAATTCAAGTGTCTGACCGCGTGTTTATGGTTGTTGTTAGGTGTATCATAGCCATAATATATAAACTTGGAAGACCAATCTCAGTATATTGAATCATTCTTCATTGGTAAAATGAGCCCCAATACACCAAATCCAGCCCCAGATTATTATGGGTGTGCTTGCAGCCTGTTTCAGTTTAAGATGCGTCCATGAATATGACAGAGATTCGGAATATGTTGGGGCATTACAAATAAAGAATAATAATAATTATAATAATATTAATAATAATAATAATAAAAATAATAATAATAATAATTCAGTGCAGATTCACTTTCTGCTGTTGTCTCTGTCCTTGGAGACCCTGAAGTGTCCTCTAGACACTGTGCTCCTTGGGCCCTGTTACATATTTGTGCAGTCACCTGCAAATCAGATTTCGGTCAAGCGGTGGCAGCAAGGCCCCCAGTATCCAAACCTAGTGTAAAAATAAGTAGTATCCCTTTGAATATCAGCCTGCTTTGCACTGGAGTCACAACATTGAGGCTTTTTTTTTAAACATATTTCATGAAATGGCTCCATAAATTGTGGCTTTTCTGTTTATTCCAATTTAAAAAAAAACATTAACCCTGGCAATGCAATGTATTGATGGCGCGCTTTGCCAGTGAAAGGGTTAAACATATTTGTACATTATAAAAGCATTCTCTGGATATACACCCTTTCTGTGAATGCCACATAAAACTGCTCAGTGACACCGAATGAGAAAGGGTGGCACATTGTACTAGATAAGTGTATGATAACACTGGGGTTTAGCAACCACAAAAATGAGCTTACTGTGCCACCAATTAGTGTTCTCGGTCACTAATTAGTTTAGTTGTAGATCATAAGAATTCTATTATTTAGTCAAAAAGGCCCTCTTTATAAATACTTTGATTCAATTATTAATAAGAGTCTACATAAAAAATAAAGGTGAGAAGGAAGGTAATAATTTAAATATAACTATATTCGTTTAAAGGTGTGCCACCTTGCGGGGTTCATTTCTATTTTGAATATATTGTATTAAGGCACATGTTCATTATAGTTTTTTTCTATGCAACTTGTGTGTTCAGTCTACGTAGGTTTTGTGTCTTGTTATTGTGATGACCTACTGCTTCTGTTGGGCTTGATAAGAACCTAGTTAAGACCTACCCAGTAAGACAGTCTGGTTCTTGGTATATCGCTGATAGCAGGAACAGAACCAACCCAGCTTACATCCAACAAAGTGCCTAGCAAACCACAGGGACCAGTAGAGCCACCCAGCAAAAGTTACCGACTGTAACAGTCTAATGTAGGTTCAGCAGCAATAATCCCAGTAATGAGGATTATTATTCCCCCAGAATGAAACCTACACACATCAATTATGTAGTCCAACCAATCTCCACGAGCTCCCACCCTGACCACGTGGTGGGGAGGCCTGTCCATCAAGTGATGCCCCCCCAGCAACCCCTTGGTCTTGGAGCCTTACTTATTAAGCAGGCTATTAGGCCCTTTGATCCTGGCTTTACAGGGTGTATCCGATCTCTGATGTATGTGACCCTCCATATGCCTAGCTTGTTTCCCATTTATACCAAAGTGCCCACTATCCCCTGGTGATGGCCAGCTCTTCCCCCTCTGTACTGGATCCCCTACAACTAAGCACCTCGTAACTGGTGACCCATCTGCCCCATAAAACCTGGTAATACACTTTAATAAACTCACTGGGGAAAATTCAGCATTTCAATACCAAAGATGCCTGGGTACCACCATTACATCAATAAATTCAAACAACAATACAATAATTCTGATCACCCCCATATTGTGGCCCTCTCCATGAACAACATGGCCCCCCCATCCCACAGGGCACACAATAAGAATGTAGCTGTCAAGTATTCAGGCTGGGAGGATAGTCTCTGGGGAGAGGAGTACAAATGCCAATAGTCCTTGTCAAGTCAAGGCTCCCAACAGCTTCCCAAAGCTTTGGGCCCCCCGTGACGTCATAGTTACATAGTGAGATGTTACTGTAATACTTATCATTGTCCAGCCTACTTGTCAGTTGCTGTATTGTATGTGTACTTGCTTCCTGTAAAACCTGTTGAATTATTGGTTGTTGCAGCATCATAGCAGGAGGGTTAAACTGTAACCCTTTCTCATTATTTTTATGGGTCGTTTACCACAAGTTAAAAGATGGGATTTTATGCATGTCAGTTTTTAAATTTAGACACATATGACATACGGTATATGGTATGTATGTCACATTTTCATATGTGACATACATACCAGATATGAGATATTTTACTCTAATTAAACTTTCATTAGAGTTAAATGTTAAAATGTCTCTTATATGGTATGTAGCATTATTCTATAAACCTCCATTAAAGATCGGTAGTATTATTTGTTGTCGCTCAGTCGTGTCCGACTCTCCGTGACCCTATAGATCACAGCATGCCAGGCACAATTGTTATGTCTCTGGTAGTGCCTATCAATAAGGTTTTCTTGGCAAATATACTAGAGTGGTTTGCCAATTCCTTCTCCAGTGGATGGTAATTTGTCTGCTATGTCCTGCCCTTCTTGTGTGACCCTACATGGTATAGCTCACAGCTTCATTGACGTACACAATGCCCTTCACCATGACAAGGTATTGACCCAGATGGGGGTACCATAATAAACAGTGAAATATGATAAAGGACAGCTAGGAGGTGTAGTAGCACGGTTTATTTTCTTAATCCTCCAGAAGCCTTGTGACTGGTACAATCTTTAGATTCACTACTTGTCCGTCCGAGCTTTGGCTCAGTTCCATAGTCAGCAATTTTTACATCTAAATTGCGTTATTTCCTTATGGGTCAGGTACCAACATTAAATTATATGTTCAGTCAGATTTCTTAGGGTTAATGACTCCTCAGCAGCCATGGCAAAGCTTCCATAGTATGGCTGGTAATGTGCCACAATAGAGAGGAAACAGATGAGGTCTCAATACAGGTTTGATTACAACTGTTGTTAAGTTTCAACAATTTAATCATACAAAAGCCCCTGATTACAGGAGGAAATGAGAACAGGCTTGGTAAGGGCAGTATGAAAAACACAATCACCTGATCTCAACCTAGGGAATTAATAATTAATTTCTTAGGGCAGGAAATCTGCTTAATAATAAGGATTAAGGAACAGTGTTAATTCTTAGCAAAGGGGAGGAGAGCATGGCATAAAATAACCCACTAACAACAGGGGACCCTTATCGCTCATTCTGCCCCTATCCAATGTCCTTGCCTTTGCTTGGGTGGATTTTTGCTCTGTTTCAACCACGGGGGCTGAAATCTTCCTACACTATGGGAAGGCAGCCTACAGAAGGGTCCATGGAGAACGTTCCAAGTGTGGGCTTATTAAGTCAGCTGTCATGTGTAATAAGGGCCAAGGTGGGAAACTGGCATCGTAATGACGTTCTTATTACTTTCTGGCTCAAGTGATGATGCCTTTGCCAACAGCAAGAGAGCCACATTATGGCAGAGTAATGTTCTGCATGTGTGGGCTTTGTGCTGATTGCGGGGACATTGGTCTCCATGTGGAAGGCCAATGGCACTCAATGAAGCATAGCCTCTGGATGTAGACACTTTCACTGCGTATCAGTCTCACTCACTTTAAGAAACTCTTACGCATTGTAGGCAAATTTCACTCACTGCCGCATAGTGTCTGTGACTGGGATTTTGTTTTGTACCCAACACGCAGCAACTGTAATTCACTCATTAAAATCATTATAACTCAATGTATTTCCAACTCGCACATGGCTGGCAGCTTGCCCGTCTCACTCAGTCACTCTTGGGGAGATGGTCACATTAGTTGGACATCCCTTTCATTTAGAGCAGTCACATTCACTGATGTAATCCCTCACTCACTGAAAGCGGTCTCACTCATTGTATCATTGTTGTTTAGTCGTGTCTGACTCTCTGTAACCCTATGGACTGCAGCATGCCAGACACATCTTGTGTCTGGTTGTGCTTATCCGTAAAGTTTTCTTGGCAAAGATAATGGAGTGCGTTGCCAGATCCTTCTCTAGTGGACTGTGATTTTTCTGACCTCTAGTATGACCCATCTTGCGTGACCCTACATGGTATAGCTCACAGCTTCATTGAGGTACACAAGCCCCTTCACCACGATAAGGTAGCAATCCAGATATGGCATTGTATCATAGCCCTACTTATTAAATGGCAATCTGACTCACTGAAAGACAGACTCCCTCACTGGAAGATATTTTCAATCATCGGACACCAATCTATCTCTTAGCCTCTCTACTATGACCTGCCTATCTTGGGTGACCCTACGTGGTATAGCTCACAGCTTCATTGAGGTACACAAGCCCCTTCACCACGATAAAGTAGCGATCCAGATAGGGCATTGCATCATAGCCCTATTTATTGAATGACAATCTTTGAAATATATTTTCATTCATTGGACACCAATAGCCACTCGGCTTCATCCATTTGGTGGAGGCGGTGGAGCCTCAAATTGCTACATAGTGTTTCACTTAAATCATGGCCTGTCTGGTGGGTCCTGAGGAGATGTTTGGGAACCACTGTTTTAGGTGACTGTATAATTCACTGGCGGATAATCTCAGTTACTTTATTATACTCTCACGCATTGGAAAGCAATTTATCTCGCTGAAGTGCAGTCATACTCACGGTAATGCGGTATCACTTACTTGAGTCTCACTCAGACGTTTTACTTATTTCTAGTGAGTAGTCTCAGTCTCACAAGACTTATCACAGAAATACATCTACGTGTGCTTCAGATATACAGTACTGCAAGTGTTAAAACATCTGTAATCCCAGTATGTAAAGGGTCTGTACAGTATTACATTAAATAAAGCATCTGAGCCAAATCTTTCGAGCATAAAAAATGTAAAAGAGCGAGCGAGACGCCTACCTGCCTGCAGACGCTCCAGTCTGCGGGACGCGTTTCAAGTAAAATATTACGTGGGTGTGTGGCTTTTCAGAACGCGTTTGGTTGTCAAAGCAAGTGTGGATACCCAGGGCCTTTCTAGAAAAAGGCTATGTATGCTATCCAAATAAGAGCAATGAAAAATGTGTCTGTTTTTTTTTTTTTTTCTTTATACTGTAATTTTTTACTGTAATTTTTTTACATATTTTTTTACTATAGCATTTAGTCAACGTTACAACAGTTAAGATGAGATTTTAAAGGGGAAGATCCGCCTAAATACACATTACTTTTAAATATGCGCTTGCCTATCACTTCTCCATGTTTGAGGAAAGTTGACATTTAAAGGGCCATTTACCTCATTGTAAGTTCTCTTCATCGTGTGAAAGAGCACAAGATTGTATGTTAAAATAATCTATTTCTTTATTACACTAATAACAGCTAGAAAATCTAAAGTTTTAAGTCTGTTTGCATGCAAAAATTTTCCTGCCTATTGGCTGTTGCATGAATGATAACGGATAGTGAAAACAGTGATTGATAGCATTTTTTCCCTACACTGACCTGTTAACCCCTAACTGACCTGTTTAGGTGATTTCAGCATTCCATGATCAGCACAGATGGATTTATTAAGAGTTCATTTATTCTTTTTTCTTTTTACACATGTAAACACAGATTTTATTTTATCTGATTTCTCAGTGAAAAATGCACACATTTAAAAAATTCTAAAAATATTTCAACATGCTTTTAGGAGATATTTACTGAAATGTGGTCACAATTGTGCTGAATTTAGTGGCGCTTTAATATTATATGTCAGTGTTATTAATCCATCAGAATTCTGAGCCCCATTAAATTAGCAGCCCGCAGCGTCGTGGTACAGCCGCAAAGCCTACGGGCTTGAAATTTGGCGGAGTTACAGATCGATTAAATTAGACAAGCCTGCAACATACATCCAAATCCATAAACCATGCTTCCAAACGTTGCATATCTGTCTGTGAACATGATCAATTAGTCAAACTCGTGGTTAAGGGTTTAGATGGAGCCAATAGTAAAAGAGATCGCCATCATTACGTCACAAAAAAAAAATGGAGGCTAAATTTCAATCACGGTTTTGTTGCGATCCGTCCCGCATTCCAGAAATAATGCAATATGAAATAATCAATAAATATAATATTCTAGTCAATGCGGGTTCTATTATATGTATTAACACATTGATCGCCGGTATCGATATACATGAAATAAATGATTTTTTATTGTAGATTTGGCAGAATCGCAATTTAATAAGGCTGCTAATGTGGCATTAACAACATTGCCAATAAAAGGTTTAATTATTGTACATGACATATATGATAATATAAAATGCCTAGGTATCTAAACAGTTTCTTGTTTAAATCAAAAATGGTCATGCCAATTCTCAAATTACAGTAAAAATACAAATTATAAATATATTTGCAGAAATACTTTGCAGATTGTAATGCTTATAAATTTGATGAAAAGTCAGATGTTAAAAGAGCAAAAAAGTTCTATAAAGGTTAAAAAGTACTTTTAATCCATATGCTGTTTGCTCTTGCAACAATGCCAAGGTGTCCTTTTTAAAAACGAATTAATAAATGTCAAGGTATTTTACTGAAATCTGCAACACAATGTTTTAAAAATCAAATCGAAAGGGTGATTATACACATGTTTTAACTATAATTTTAGTTGTTTAGTAGATCCGTTGTGTCCCACTCTCCGTGATTCTATGGACCCCTCTGAGATATATCGAAGCTCACGGTCATTGCATCAATGGCTGCATCTATCCATCTCCTCCTCTGTCTTTCCCTTCTTCGTGTATCTTCAATATTTCCCATCATCTTTTCTAGGGAATCCAGTCTTCTCATGATAGGACCAAAATATTTGAGCTTCAACCTCATGATCATACCTTCCAGTGAACAGTTTGCCTTGATTTCCTGAAGTATTGGATCTTCTTGCGGTCCAAGGGACTCTAAGCAGTTTTCCCCAACAACACAATTCAAAGGCGACAATTCTCCTGCGCTCAGCCTTCTTTATGGTCTAGCTCTGACATCTGTATGTTACTACTGGGAATTCCAATACTTCTAACTATATAGACCTTTGTTGATTGCTTAATATCTTTACTTTTAAAAAGCTTGTCCAAGCTTGCCATAGCTTTCCTTCCCAGAACCAAGAGTCTTTTAATGTCATGGCTGCAGTATCCATCTGAAGATAGCTTAGATCCTGGGAAAACAAAATCTGTCACTGCCTCCACTTCATCCCAGTCTATTTGCCAGTAACTGAGAATGCTGTTTGCTATGAACCGCGTCTTCTTAACATTGAGCAACAGGCCAGCTTTTGCACATCTTCTTTTACCCTCATCAATAGCTCCTTCAGTTCATCCTAGTGTTCACCATCATATGTTACATAATTAATTGTATCCTTTTCAAAGTAATTATCATATAAATATTACACTTCACTTACATCTTAAAAGGGGTAGGTATTTAGAGGGGAGACAGTGAGGAGGGGTTTGATGAGGAGGAGGGGGGTTGATGAGGAGGAGGGAGGTTGATGAGGAGGAGGGGGGTTGAGGATGAGGAGGGGGGAGGGAAAGAGACACAGGGGGGTAGAGAGACACGGGGGGGGGGGATTAGAGAGACACGGGGGTTAGAGAGACACTAGGGGGAGTGACTCGAGTATAAGCCGAGGGGGCCATTTTTAGCCTTAAAAAAAGGGCTGAAAAACTCGGCTTATACTCGAGTATATACAGTATATATATTCAGTTTTGAACCCAACTATCTATATTTATTAGTACACTTAGTTTTCATTAATGGAAGAGTTTTTGGGTGCTGTATGCTCATACTAGCAGCTGACTCAAGGCTTCCCGAGTCATGTAATAAGTGGACCCTGCCCACCTGTGAGACTGGACCCACCCCAAACAGTGACATCATCTTTGCATATTCTGTTGCAAGTTCCAGCTAAACTCGATGGAGGAGGACGTCAACGAGGAAGAATGCAAAAAAACACAAGTAAGTCTAAAATATGTCACATATTTCACTAAAATAAAAAGTATAAAAGAGATTTATTTTGAATCAAAGCAGAAACATGCCAGAATTCAGTGGTCCTTTAATTATATAACTGTCATAACTGACTTCCCATTTATAATTTATCATTTGGGAGTAAAGGTGAAGGCAGTCATTCTATAAGGAGTATATGATCTCTCTATAGAGTGGTGAGGTGTACTGGCACCCCAGAGTCAGAAGGAGATGCACTCTTGTCTATATGTTATCATATGTTAGCACAGAGGTTGATAGTATGTATTTACCTTAACAGTATTATAACTATATATTTATATATATATATATATATATATATATATATATATATATATATATATATAAAACCCCTTCTGGATCGCTACCTTGTTGTGGTTGTTAACAGGCCTGTGTACCTCAATGAAGATGTGAGCTGTACCAGACAAATCGTGGTCCGGTGGAGAAGGAGCTGGCAATCCAAGTATCTTTGCCAAGAATTCCTAATGGATAAGCACAACCCAAGACAAGATATGCCTAACATGCTGCGGTGCATAGGATCACATAGGACATGACTGACTGTCTAAACAACAACACTATATAACTAAATATATATATATATATATATATATATATATATATATATATATATATAGAGATATATAAGTGTGGACAAAAGTATCTACAACTTAGCAGCCAGGAAGATATTTTTTAGGAGCCAGACTGACTGTTTGCTCAGATCCTTTAAGGAAGCCAGGTACACCGAGTTGTATTATATAGCAGTACAAATCTTTGGATCCTAGGGAAGTTTCCATCCCTATATATATAGGGCTGGGCATTCTGATTAATCCTGGTTAATTTTTCCACTATTAACTCGATTGCATTACTCATTTGTGACTCTAATTTGACTGGTTTTGCATGTTCCTGATGCTTCTACATAAAAGAATAAGAAATAAGTAAATAATATATGGTGGCCACAGAGAAGAAATATAATTTTTTAGATGAAGAATTCAAGTTCCGATCTCAGAGCTGGAAGATTATTAATTTTTTATTTACAATGCAATCTGTAAAAGTTTGCTTATCTACAGTATATATATATATATATATATATATATATATATATATATATATATATATATATATATATATATAGTGAGAATGAGCAAGAGATTATGTTATATAGGATCTTAATTTCCCAGTAGGGAGGAAAGGGACAGGATTAGTGTGGTGGTGTAACAGGGTCTGATCTAGATTTCTATGCCAAATGCATTTGCAGCATATGGAAAAAACATAAGGATTTAATTACTGTTTACTACCTTAATAGCTTTATTAAGTAATTAGATTGTTCCATTGCTGTATTGGAGTCTTTTTTATTTTGGCAGTTATTCCAGTCAGATATAATCTGCCACACGTATAGGGTGACCTAATAATATTTAAATCCTTTCTTTTTTTTTTTTTTTGGATGGAGTGGCCCAAGTAAGATGTAAGACTTTGGCATGTTGAATTGTCAGACTTGGAACTCATGAGAAGACAGCTCCCAGGGAGCAGAATGCATAATTATTTCTTCATTGCATTAAAGGTATTGTTGGGGTTTTAATTCTTTAAGCATATAAATCTATATGATAATATCTCGAACATCTTTTAACATTTTACTTTAGTTTCAAAAATGCAAAATCTTTAAAAAAAACTTTCTTATTAGACACTGGCAGGCTGTTAGCTTCAAAACCCCGCCCACTATCTTCCTATTTCTATACATTTACTGCTGTTAGCCCGCAGTGGAGCCATGCAAGCTCATGGATACAGAAAGAAACTGATTGGCTAGCATAGCTCATGCATAGAAATGGGAAAAATATTGTAGGAGATTAAAGCCAACAGCCTGTCAGCTTCTTTAAAGATGAGTGATACAAGTTTTAAATATTAAACACCAAGCATTTCTTAATACATCAAATCAGCTTTCTTCTGCTTGCATCAGTCTAAGGAAATTACACTCTTTAGTTAAAGTTGTCTTCTGTACTCATTTTGATGATGGTGCTAGTGGGTGGAACTACATGTCATAACGTTTTATATTTGTTTTTTCTAATTGAAAATATATTGTTGTTGTTTAGTTGTTTTCAACTCTCCGCGACCCTATGGATTGCAGCATGCCAGGCACATCTATCGTTATGCCATAAGTTTTTCTTGGTAAATATACTGGAATAGGTTGCCAGTTCCTTCTCTAGTGGACCTTGATTTCTCTGACCTCTCTGCTATGACCTGACCATCTTGGATGACCCTACATGGTATAGCTTACAGCTTCATTGAGGTACAAAAACACCTTCATCGTGACAAGGTAGTGATCCAGAACTGGGAGGACTATTGATCGATATGCAATTTGACAGCACATGACCTAATCTCCAATTACTATTATATTGTACTAGCGACTTGCCCGTCAAAAATGATGGCAATACAAATTAAGCCAGGCAATGCTCTTTGCCGCACAATGCAAGGCTCTTCCCCCCTCTAACTTGCAGGCCTCGCAATGAGTGCCAAAGACGCTCATTGTGAGCCTCTACCCCCTCTACTTTATGTGCTTTGTGATGATCGCCGCTCATTGCTGGCCACAGCAAACGATGTGCACATCCGCAAGCCCATAACTCCCCTGTGTCTCTTTCTCTCCCTCCCCAGTGTCTCTTTCCCCCTCTCCCTCCTATGTCTCTTTGCCCCCCTCTCCCTGCCCTGTCTTTTTTCCCCTTATCTCCCTTCCCTTTGTCTCTTCCCCCTCTCTCCCTCCCCTGTGTCTGTTTTCCACCCTCTTTCCGCTGTCTCTTTTTTGTCCCCTCTCACAGCTTTGAAAACATTTGTGGGCTTGGCGGCAGTTAAACCTCTAACTTTTTGTTGAATCCCCAAAGCTTGAATCATAAATCACTATTGCTCCAAGCCTTTCGGGCTTGAAAAAAAATGTACAGGTTTAACGCCATCATTTTTTTTCAAGGCCGTAACTCGGCAGGGAGCCCCTAAGTGAGGTTGGTAGCTAATTTTGTATTCAATAGGCGTCTTTTGGCGGCCTCCCAATGGCTTCCGAGTTACGGCTTGAAAAAAAAACAATGGCAGCGGGTTTTTTTTCAAGCCCGTAACTCGGAAGCCTTCGTTGCTCATTGCCGCAACGCAAGCCTTCGACGCTCACTGCGCATTTGCAACCCGTAACTTTTAACATTGCGTTACTGACACACTCGCAATTACGACAACTATTATATTGTATTATATTACAATATAATGAAGTGATCTCTCTACTATTTAATGGACGACACTATATTGAATAACATGGTCTGAATAGTGACAACGTTTTGCCATAGTTAATAGCTCCCTTAGTGATTTCACCACGATAAGGTAGCGATCTACTTACCTTTAATTAGTGGCACCGTGCTCCAGCAATGCCAACGTATTATGCAGAAATAACTACAACTTGTCTGATGAGGATTTCTCTGCTGTAGAAGACTCTTTAAATCGCATCTCACTGCTGTCTGTTACAACATTATAATACATTTTAAGCCCTTATGAAGGTGTCCCCCTTAACTACAACAGTTAACATCAGTTTCCTTTTAAAGTTACTCATCTGAAATATTCTGTGTGTGGCTCCCTCTCCTCCCTTCCTCTTCCATAGCAGCCCTGGTTCCTTCCCCTAGCTTATACGTGTGAAACTTTATTAGTTTCTTGTAATTTATCCTCACTCCTTCGCTGTCCAAAATAAACATTTTTATGATATTTATTTCTGCAGAATTTACATGTCTGCAATGATTCCCTGTCAGCACCTCCAGAGGACTTGTGAGGAGTACATTTTTAGTGTGCTTTATTTTTTCTACTTTTTACCTTATAATAACAAACCTTAAAAATAATCTTTTTATGGAAGCCATGAGAGCAAAGGAGAACCATTTAAATGGACATGACAAATGTTTTAGTAAATCCGTTGCTAGATAATGCTATTACTTCAAAAAAAGTGAAAAAGAAGTGAAATGGAGCTTTAATGAATTACAAAGGATCTATTTGCTCTACCGTTCTACATTGTGAGAAGGCTGTGGGCTTTGCATTTGGACTCGCAATCCAGAAATAAGGAAATCAATAAAAATCAATAAAACAACTGTTCTAGTCCATACCGGTTCCATGATATGTATTAACTCCTTGATTCCCGAAATCGATATAAAATGGAAATAAAACAATTATTTTGTTATTGCAGATTTGCGAGCTTGAGACTGTTGTGCAATTAATGCAAATGTCTTTCATTGCTTTCCCAGTATTTATAAGTACAGAAGTGTGTGTTTATTTGCTTTTACAGTGCTACGAACAGATGTTTACCCCACTTGCGAGTCCTATCTAGTACATATAGAATTTTTTTATACATTTGCCATTTACGGATTTGAAGGCAATTGCTGGCTTGTTGAATTGTTGTAATTAAATATGGATTTATGGGCTTTAAACATGAAAGGAGGAGATAGGACAGGTTTAAGTTATTGACAACCGCAGTGCTTTTGAGCCTGTATCTCGCAGTTGGAATATGAGTAGCTAAAAGAAGCCAATTGAATATCAGTAACATTTACGGGCTCCATTCCGGGCTCATGTAATTGCGATTTGGACAATTGAGTAGGGGCCAATGTTTTTTTTTTTCCATTACTTTTTGTAATATGCTATTTGGTGTCCCAATTCACACTTTGTAGCATCTACATGAAGTGTGGCATAAATTGAGCTAACCCCAACCCTGCCCTTACTGTCCATTTAATATTTTAGAATTTATTCGGGTTATTGTTACGGCCCACTGCTTGGTTGGGCTCAGATAGATCCTAGATTAATCTTACCCAGCTGGTTGTGGGGTTCGTTGGAAGCCCCTTCACCATGACAAGGTATCGATCCAAAAGGGGAATGTGTGTTTACTGAACATGCAATTGTTAAGAAAATCCAGTTGATAAAGTATTTGTTATTGCCTATAGTTTAAATGATACCATACTCAGAATCTCCAGTAAATCCAATTTAATGTTTCTTCATTTAAAAAAAAAAAAAAAACATTTTTAATGTTTAAAATATATTTGATTAAATGCATGCTTGAAAAATTGGGAGTTTCTTATTTCTTTAATAAATAAGAAAATATTGGCTTGGTCTGTAGAAGAGGAAACAAAGTGACACATCGGGTATTTGCAGTGGGATGTGACCCTCCCATCACACAATCATGGTTATTACCACCGGGTGTAGCCTCCTTTTCTGTTTATTGAATTTAGCAGTGGTTCATCGAGTACTTGCTTCACAGGACTGACAATACTAACTTGTGGTGCAGAGTATTTCAGAGAAAAATAAATGCGTGGAGCTGGATGTTCCATCACGTTGGGCTCATTTAGTTTGATAAATGAATTCAACTTCATCACTTGCTCGCTGGTCAAGATCTGTCCTAGTAAATAAAAAATAATTAAAATGAGTGAATCAGTGGAAATGGGAACTATTTCAGTATAAGCGAACTCAGTCCATTTAAGGTGTGGCGCCATGGTTTTTCCTGGGCCAACTTGTAATTCTCTGGGATGCGAATAAAATTGAATAGACCCGTATCACACCCACTCTTGGCTACAACTTGGGTCGACTCACCAACCTAACCCTGTCTACTGACAGCTTATATTGTGAGCTTTATGAAGGTAACATAATATGAACTAATTAGTCTGTGTTCATCAGGCTCAAGCAGAATATACAATGCCAGGTCATTTATACAGCTTGATCCAAAAAATTATTCCATATGAATCATAAAAAAAAAGATCAGATTTTGGCTGTATGTGGGAAGTACAACAGCTCCCATCTTGGTGTGCTGGAGACAGTCAACTAATCAGAGTTGGTGAGAAAAGACAGACTATAATGATGTTGAGCATCTGCAAATTTATGTGGGGAGGAGTAGAGGCACATTTTAAAGGGGCACGTTGCCAATTGGAAACAGGTTATTTTTAAAGGGCTGTTTGAATGCTTCAATAGAACAATAAGAAGTTGTCAAGTCATCGTAGAAGTGTAGCAACCCTTGCAGGAGAGATCGAGGACAGCGTGCAGGGCCAAGGCAGTAGGAGGCACAAGGTTGGTGAAGGAGCTGGAAGAGGATATATCTCAGCTCTGCCCTCACTTCCTTTCAGGCTCTGTTACCCTCCAGAGAAACACCTACTTATTGAAAAGCTGGGAATGTTGTGCTATTAATTATCACATAACATATATTTTTTAAAGAAGTTTTTAGTTAGTGAAAACCTTGCTTTTGGATAGATGCTTCATAAATAAAAACTTCTTTAAAAAATATATGTTATGTGCTTATTTAGACCCCTATTCAATTTGCAAAATTGCAATTGAATGAGGGCCTTCAAGTCCACAGCAAGCCCGCATACATGTGAGTTGTGGCCTTGCAATTGAATGAGGCTCTTTGACTTTATATATGTAGTGTGTTTGAGTCGCTCAGTCGTGTCCGACTCCCTGTGACCTCATGGACTACAACACAACATGCTGATCTACTTTGGTATTCATGGCTGAGATACTGGTGTGGGTTGTCAGTTCCTTCCTCAGTAGGCCACAGCATAGAGCTCTTGGTTTCCTAGGTGGTCCCCTATCCAAGTACGGACCAGGCCCTGCTTCGCAGAGGTGAAAGCACAGAATCCTACTACTGGACCACAGGAACTGCTTCAACTGCCCAGAATGTTTTATTTTCATAATATTAGGTTTGTGTGGAAATTTTCCCTGGCAGACAATGACCACAAAAAAAAAAGCATGCCAGGCGCATCTTGCTCTATAAAGGGCAAAATTATTTTAGAAAGTTTTAAAATATTCTCTGAACTTTTATTTTATTATTGTGGGTATGTAGCCATATGCTGTACTGGTGCAGCCATTGCTTTGTTTATGTAGCTGCTTTCTCAACAGCTAAGGGACCTGACACAATTTCAAATAGTTCTACTAAGAGCAATGCCATTAAGTAATGCCTGTCTGCCTACCAGATCCAATTTGTCTTGTAAAAGCGGATAAGCAGAAATTGCAATAACGATTTTCAATACTGCATTTAATAGTTAATAAGGTAAAAACTATTATTTTTATTTTACATTCTAGGAGTCGTCCATAATATAGTTTTTCACAAGTACTAGAATGTTGAGCCCTAGTCTCTTACTTACTAATTTATACACACTTCAAATCTCTCTAAATATTGCCATATATTCTATTTGCTACTCTCAATCTGTTTACGAGTTCCCGGGCCAGCCAAAGATGCAATTGGAGGTTAGAACTCCATTGGTTTTGGCACAGCTCAAATATTACGAGCTCTGAATAATTAAAATCAATATTCTATTAGACCCATAGCTCTACCTTGCAAATAATGCCCCACATTCAATTCCAAGCCTGTAATTATAATGCCTGTGGGTGTAAGTCTGCGGGTTAGAAATTTGTTACATGAACCCATACATGGCATTTTAGGGCATGATCATGATCAATTAAGCAAGCACATGCACAATGCGCGGCTTGATCCAGAAAGTAGTTCCGTCCGGAAGGACAGGAGCCGCAGAGAAGAAGAGGGTGAGTATGGGCCGTAAGTGGCAATGTGTACTACTCTGAACAGGTAATGTACTGAAAATAATTTAAAATTGTGTATTAATAGACACATATGTAGACTACCTATAAGCAGTAAGAATGAATGTTGAAAAAGTATTTGCTCTTTACTACACTGCTTTGCCTTGTCATCATACATTCCCATACATGCTAAGGGTTATATAGGGTCTGAGGTTTCACAGCAATTAGTACAAAGCAGATTGGGTGGGACACGCATGTCTGATCTGTTTTCACGTTCTATGTTACCTTGCTGACACTACATATAACCATGCGCACCACAGGAAGTCTGTACATGCGTTCGGTGACAGCCTAGATTTAGCCCTTCTGTTTTGCTATGCTAATTAAATCCCTTGAAATGTGAATTTTGAGTCCTAAATACCGAGAGGATGAAGCGTGACGTACATGGATGGAAATTTTCCAAGTACAGTGTGGTGCTTGTAAAAGAAGTGTTTTCTGGCAGAGAATTGTGGAGACCAACGGGACAGTGAAAAGATGGCGGAGAGCAAAGTGGGGAGCAAGTTACTATTACTCTTTATTATAAAGCGGCAATCATTTCTGTAGCACTATTTATAAAGTGTAACTGTGATACACCCCATCTGGATCGCCTCCTTGTTGTGGTGAAGGGGCTTATGCACCTCAATGAAGGTATGAGCTATACCATGTAGGGTCACCCGAGTTGGGCAGGTCATAGCATGGAGGTCAGACAAGGAGAAGGACCTAGCAACCCACTCCAATAGCTTTGCCTTGAAAACAGTTTGGATAAGTACAACCATAAGTACATGGAGAGTCGGGCACGACTAAACAACAACTGTGATAAAGCAGAGCTAGGATTGAAGGAGATGATTCACCAATTGAGGTGTCAGGACCCAAAGGAATATTGGATCTTCAGTACCTTGGACAGCAGCAGCACTTCCTTCACTTGTCATTGGATTCTGGTGCTGAAAAAGAATTGGCTCTTCTTAAGACCCCAGAATAAAAATGGCACATAAACACTAGCAGCCCAATTAAATTGCACTAACGTGTAAAACCGTAGCCCGTAATGTAGCTCGTAAGACTTACGGCTATTAAATTGGCCCCGTAAAGCAACTCGCTGCCGATCTGCTGGTTATGAACTAAAAAAGCCTACGTAACGTGAAACGTGGAACTTTGCGGACGCAAATCCTTTGTTCTGTCAAGCCCGTAACTGTTACATTTCCAATGCTATTAAATTGCAACAAATTCTCTGGCATTCAACCCTGTAAAATGTAAATGGAGCCAAGAAGCCAACGAGTACTAGAGAGGACCCGCAAGGGGCTAAAGTCCTATCCATAGCACTGTAAATGCAAATATACACACACTACTGTACTTAGATTAAAATGGAAATTGATGTTAGGTATTAAAATTAATAGCACAACATTCTCAAGCTCACAAATCTGCTATATAAAATACTTTATTTCATGTGTAATTTCCGCGTTATATCGATCCCGGCAATCAATGTGTTAATACATATAATGGAACTTGCATGGACTAGAATATCATATTTACAGCTTTATTAATATTGCATTATATCTGGAATGCTTGTCCGATCGTAACTCGTAGTTGAAACCCGTAAGACTTTGAAATCCCACTCCCATTTTTCAGTGACATAATTATGACAATCTAATTTGCCATTAGCTCCATCTAAACCCGTAACTAAAGGTTTGACTAATTGATCATGCTCATCCAATGTTCAACAAATGGTTTACAAGTTTGCGTCTCAAGCCCATAACCCGCGGCCTGTTCTAATTTAATAGCTATGTAACTCGGCCAAATTTCAAGCCCGCAGCCATTTGAAATTTAATGTGGCTATTGGACAGCTGAACCAAACCCATGGAACAATCACCCAGCATGAGTGGTACAGGCGTCGGCACCCGGTATATGCTAATGACGTGACATCACATGCGCGCCACGTCATTAGTATTGGACGAGACAAGACGCCGGAAGGAGCGGAGGCCGGAGCAGAAGCTGCAGATGGAGGTAAGTGAGGGGAAAAGGAGAGGGGGAGGTATTTAGAGGGGTAAAGTGAGGAGGGGGGGGGGGTTAGAATGAGGAGGGGGTGTTAGAATGAGGAGGGGGGTTGAGGATAAGGATGGGGAGGGAAAGAGACATGGGGAGGGAAAGAGACACGGGGGGTTAGAGAGACACGGGGGGGTAGAGAGACACGGGGGGGTTAAAGAGACACGGGGGGGTGGTTAGAGAGACACAGGGGGTTAGAGAGACACGGGGGGGAGAGTGACTCGAGTTTAAGCCGAGGGGGGCCTTTTTAGCCTTAAAAAAAGGGCTGAAAAACTCGGCTTATACTCGAGTATATACGGTAAATGAGGCACACAGACTATGGCAGACAGGGAGAGGCCAATTATTCCCCACTGTGAATATATGAGAAATGGATTTAGCAAAACAAAAAAAACAAAAAAAAATGCAATTTTACTGTTCTATTTGTAGGCACAAACAAATTAATCTAGAAAGTCAGTTTGCCTTTTTTATCAGTGTGATTGGCTAGAGAGGGGATTTTCTATGGTGCTGCTACTCATTAAGCAAAAATAAGATTTCCAATGTCTTTTTAACTAGCTAGAAAAGACTGCAGCACGCCAAGTGCATCTGTCAGTCACTGCCCTTCTGAGCTCCATCAAGTGCATGCTCATTGCTTCAGTGGCCTTATCTATCCATCTATGCCTCTGTCGTCTTCTTCTCTGTGCGCCTTTAATCTTTCCCAGCATCAGAGTCTTTTCTAGGGAATCCTGCCTTCTCATGATAGGGACAAAATATTTGAGTTTCAGCCTCATGATCAGACCTTCCAGTGAACAGTTTGTCTTGATTTCCCGCAGTACTGATTTATTGGATACATACATATTCTTTATCGCTACTTACAAAATATCTATAAAAAATGTTTTAGCAGATCAACAACGACAATAACAGAAGCGACATAAGCACAAGGGATGACTTATGAGATATATTTAAGGTGATGTATGGTTCAATATTTTTTTGCTGTATGCTCCTGCACTTGTAAAAATAGTGCCATGGAATAGATATAAACACTTTATGGAATATATATAAATAATTTATCATACAAAGTTATGTGATAATATTTTATAGTTCAATCTCTGCAATTAGCAGTTGCATATCAAGGAGAAACGGGGAGAAAAAGAAAAAGAAAAAAGACATGAAAACAACAGAATCAGTTATAAAAAAATAACAATCAAGCTAATAACTCACTATTGTTCAGTTGTTCAGTCCTGTTTGACTCTTTGTGACTGTATGGACCACATCACGCCAGGTAAATCTATCATTATGTCTCTGGTTGTGCTTATCCATACTGTTTTCATGGCAAAGATACTGGAGTGCATTGCCAGTTCCTTCTCCAGTGGACCGTGATTTTTATGACCTCTCTGCTATGACTTTCCCATCTTGGGTGACCCTACATGGTATAGCTCACAGCTTCACTGAGGTATACAAGCCTCTTCACCATAACATGGTAGAGATCCAGAAAGGGAATAACTTGCTTATTATTAGCTTGTTAATTTTCACCATTTAAAAATGTATGTATAGCCACATGTATCATGCAGATTCCCAAGTGAAATATATTGTTATTACTATAATTGTAGATCTCCACTCCTTTGCCAAAGAATTGTGATTAAGTAATCACACCCACCAGGAGTTTATTAATTCCTGGTATTTTGGTGTATTAGGCATCCGGGTATCATATAGTGGTTTTCTTTGTAATCTCTCAGGCACAAATTGATGTCACTTTATTAAAAAATTCTATATAAAATATAAAAAGGACAAAAAAACATTGCCCTCTGCCTAGGAGAGGAAGTGACGTCCCCTGCAACCAGAACGTGAAGTCACCCTACATGGCAGCAAAGACCCAGGCTGACGAACGTATAGAAGGAAATCTAGTGGACTTTACTTATACTATTGCATATTAGGGCTTCATTCAATTACCCATTTTCTAAAGTTACAAAAAGTGGTAAATAACTACTTAGCTATTCAATCGACCCACTTAAAAATGACTGCGTGTGAGCTACCCATAATGACCATGAACAAGTCAGACTCACATATTATGGGATGCTTTCCCCTTGATTTTTTGACATCCGTAATATTAGGAGCATTATTTAGTTTTGCACTAAATGGCTCGTAACTCGTAAACTAAGGGAAAATATTTATGTGCACTGAACAGCAGCCACAAATGATTTTAAAAGCCTTTCTGAGATCTGCAGTAGCAGTTAAAAAGACAGTACCAAAAAAACAAAATGTAAGTTGGAATTTCATGCTTAACAGTTCTACAGGCACAAATGTGCAGTTTTTTTTTAATTATTATTATTTTCCAGTCATTATACAATATCCAGGGTAACATAGAACCCAGTACTCAAGAGGTTAATAAAAATCAAAAAACCCACATGGACCAAAATAGATGCTCTAATGTTCAATTGGCAATTGGCAAACTTTACTTATTTCCTCGCAAACTGCTTACTCAAATTGCGGGTGCCTATTTTGTCTAATATTACTTATATATATGATAATATGATGTTCATGTTTTCTATTGCTTCCTATGGCTGTGTCTCATCAAGAATTTAAGTAAAATCCAGAGTTTGGGGTAATTTTAAGATTAGACACGTAATTCTACACCTTGAATTTTACTGACAAGACATGATTTACATATTTCCGGTATTTTATGTATTAAGTATCTCAAATTGAATGAGGCCCATAGTATCATAGTGATCAAGGTGGTTGCAAAAAGCCTTTTAAGTTAAATTCAACCTGTTTTAATTATATTACTTTTTCTCTATACTCTTTAGTAATAAGTATGCTATAATGTTACGTATGTATTTGTAACTATTTTACGAACATAATAAAAATACTGTAGTGTTTTAGATGGAGCCTATTTGTATGAGGTAGCAATGGTTTGTGAAGAATGTTAAGAATGACTGAGATAGATAGAATGCTAAATCCTGAGTATTCCAGAAGGTTGAAGTTCATATAAGGTCTGAGGTTTTCCAGCAGGGAGGTAAAGGGCAGACCGAGGCACAAGGAGTCTGATCTGTTGTCAAATTCTTTGTTGACCTTACTTGACTCAAAATATATCAAATGAATTAAACATGATCAGCACATTGCTTAACAACTGGACTTTTTATTTGAAACTCACTGCTGTAATGGATCAAATAATGTCCAAGTCATACGTTTTTGAAAAAAGTCTTCTGTTCAGGTTAGTGTGTCCACACAGGTCCAATTAATTATTTGTATTATCTTCTTGGTATTAAATCTGTAGACCTTAAAGTGATTTAAAATTCAACAAAATCTGCTATGCATAATCATACAGAGACATATTTAAGTTCATGGATTATGAATGCATCTGATAGAGGAGAATCAGTAGTGTATAAAAAGAAATTTGCATTAAAAATAATAAAAATACATATTATTAAAATTACCCTAATTTTCACTAAGTTTGCAAGTAGTTGATTTTCAGAGTTAACAGCCCTGGAAATCCCTGCTAAAATGATCATACAATTTATAATTCATTTTGACCAATCATAGGCAGCTAATACATTGCATCAATTTGTGATGGCAGTTTGTGCAGCAAGGCATCATGGGATGTGTTGTCCCCTGCACTAGGAAGTAAGGAGGAGCCCAGAAATTGCTCTGTGGATTTCTGCATGATGCTGCTGTTGGCTTGAAGGTTAGTAGAGGGTTAAAATCCATACCCAAATGCAGTGTTTCTATTGGTAGGTTCGCTGTACCTATGTAAGCAGCTCTGTAGGTGTGGAAAACATATTTAATTTTTTTAATAAAGTATATCTGTGCGTGTATAGAATGACTCAATGTAATGTGTGTGTCTGATATAAGCAGCATGTGTTAGATTAGAAAAAGGGAAAAACAGGGAAACACCATATACCTTTAACAGCATTTGGAAAAAACATTTTACATATTTAGAACTGATGAAAAATGTCCTTAGTTATATGCATTATAAATTATTTTTATTATTGGACTTGAGGACCTTCCACTAAAAAATGCAGCCATTTAGCTTATTTATTTATCTGTCAGTCAAATTTACGTATAGCAAGGGACTGAATGAGTGTGACTGTTATTACACTTCGGAGCCCATAGTTATTTTATACAGTTTATACATGTTCTCTGTACTTTTTCATGGGTAAAATAGCATTTAGATTCAAACCCTAAAACTAAAAGATACTCGCTAAACTTTGTCCAGATGACTCACACTGATTTAAAGAACCTAAAAGAGGAACAAATATATCTTCCAATACATAATAATTGTTTGTTAAATTGATCTATTTTATTATACTAACAGCTAAAACATCTAAAGTTTAAGAACTGTTTACTGGCTGTTGCATGAGTAATAATAGATAGGGGAACAACTCAGTGAAGACAGTGATTGGTAGCAGTTTTTCCTTGCACTCAGAACTGCCCTGATAAGTTAAGCCATAAATGACATGTTTAGATGATTCCAGCATTCCATGCTCTGTGCAGATGGATTTGCTAAAAGTTAACTTTTTTTGTTCTTTTGCTGACCACACAGAGCTGTAGCTGTGGGTCTGGCAGAGGACAGTCAGTGACACATGTAAACACAGATTGAATTTTGATTTCTCAGTCAAAAATGCACGTATTTCAAAAAATAAAAAAGTATTTCAACATGCTTTTGAGAGATCTTTACTGTGATGTTGTCCAAGTTGTGCTGAATTAAGTGGCCCTTTAAATAACGAAGTCTATAGGTAGCCCAAATACAAATCAATTAAAAGGAACTGTGTATTTTTTGGAAAAACACTTGTTTCTGAAGCACTTAAGAAACTAAATACTTTAGCAGCTATTTAAGTCAAGACCACAAATGCATTTTTAGAGGCATATTTATTTTAGCTGACTCTGCTTATATTAGTCTATTAGATCACTGCTTGTTGGCCTTTAGCCACAGGGTGACTTGAGATTGTAAGTAGCGAGTTTCAAAGCTTGTAGGGTGCTTTGGAAAAAAGCACTTCCTGCAAAGATTCTAAGCTCAAAACAAAACAGGGCCCTCCATTTTTCTGCAGCTTGTTAACATTGTATTCTTCCTTATCCTTTTCCCCTGCACAGCGCCACGGAATATGTTGGCGCGATACAAATAAAGGTTAATAATAATTATATAACTGGAAAAATACTGTGGCTTTTCAATAAGATCTAAGATAGATCTTATCTGCTGCGAAGATTCCAACTAGGAAAATTACCTTGGAAATAAAAGTACCCCTAGTAATTAAACTGAAAATTAAAGCCTAAAGGAACCTACTATACATAATAACAACTCTCCCCAGGAGAACAGATCAATATAACTAATTTGTGGGGCCTAGCTCACTGCTGCTTTTATTCATATATTTTATTGCATTTAAACTATGAATACAATAAAATGCAAAATATGGAAATAAACACACCAGCATACATATGTATGTTATTATAATAATTATCACTAAGTAATAACTACTAATTAATTAATAATAAATAATTGTATCTCTATTTAAAAATTCAAGATGAATCTGCTAAGGCCCTCATTCAATTGCAATTTGGCCAATTGAATAGGGTCCGAAATAGGCACATAACATATATTTTTTAAATAAGTTTTTAGTTAGTAAGCATCTATCCAAAAGCAAGGTTTTCACTAACTAAAAACTTCTTTAAAAAATATATGCTATGTGCTTATTTAGACCCCTATTCAATTGGCCAACTTGCAATTGAATGAGGGCCTAAGTATCTATCTGTTCCTATGTCTATCTATTTTGGTTCCTAATGAAAGATATGACTTTTCTTGCAGAAAAATGTATATATCCAGCCAATTCTCTATTATATTCATTCATTTCAACTTTAATGTATTGTAGCAAGGAGAATGCAGGATATTTTTCAAGTGCAATACTTAGAATTACATGTAAACTATCATAAACTTTATTCCACCAAGTATATTCCACCATGAGTGAAAATATTCATCCTTTATAACACATTGTTTCTTACACTCTTATGCATTTTTACAACTCATATGATTAAATTTAGATGCTGTACAATACCTCCAAAAATGATTTTATATGAGCTCTTTTTTATTTGGGTATAAATTAAACTTTAATTTATATTTTCCCAAATAATTTACAAGATTGTATTTCTAATTAATATGTTTAAATTAATTTCCCAAAGAGATCTATAAGAGGCAGTTGTTTGGTTTTCTTTTTCAAACAAAATATTGTAATTTTTTTTAAATGAAATCCCCTTTTAATATGTTACTGCCTTAAAAAATATGTTTTTTTTAACATTAGTTATTAAATTGCCAAAACTCATTATGTTAATAATTTTGGTTCAATGTTTTTTTTGGGATTGTATATAAAAAGTGATTATTATATTTAATATCACATTTTCCTTTATACTTTCAAAACTATTTAATTAATACTTTTCATTTAAAATATCTATAACAGACAGATCCCAGTTTCTTTCCTCTACGTTTTATAAATGAAATAATTTTCTGAAAAATAAATAAAATAAAAAATTAAAATTAAAAGTTACATAAGTATGGAAAATGTACTTATTAAATTAAATAAAAAAAATTTGAATTTGTTATAAATGTTAATTATATTTTTATAATAGTATTTTAATTTTGCGTCTGGCATCATAATTCATCCAATTATTTAGTGGGCAATCATGGAATGAGCTGTTTAGGTGGTATTATTGTACTTATTGTACTTATTTTATTCCAGTAAAATATATAATTACTCCTTTCATATGTATCCAGCTCCCTTTATATGCTTTTGACAACAGTTATTAGGATTATTCTCTGGATTTTTCTGATTGTTTTTTTAAAACGGAGGTACCGTGGTGTGATAAATAATATATATATATATATATATATATATATATATATGTGTGTATGTATCACTAGCTTTTAAAGGCCCTAGTCTGCCATTCCAGTTTGCAGGTCTTGCAGGTCTTCATATAAAAAGTATTTCCTTGTTAATAAATTTCACTTTTCTATTAGACACAATACCATAAAAATAACCTGCATCTTTTGATCCAAATTAAAATAATATAATGGTTAAAAATGAAAGGCCACTTTTTTTTATTTCTATAAACATTTTGCTCATTGTCAAGTTAATCAAAAGTAATTATTATAAAAACATGACTGTTCTTTGAATGATCTTCACATTTACTTTATTTAATTTGAGTGTAAATATAAAAAAATCCATAAAATAATTCTTATGCCTATAACAAATACTACACTAAAATTATTGGTGCTATTTAACAGTGTATTAGGCATAAATATATATAGTAATAGATGTTGAAAAGTTCATCCTTTTTTAGATCTCTTCTGGTCTTTGTAATATGCAGATTAATTGTTAATTAATTGTTAATTGATGCAGAGGAAGGGAAACAAAAACAAAAAAAACATTGAAACAAAAACCCCATTGGGAGAAAGTTAAAATTCCTTCCTAACCCTAGTTACTCGCAATCGGATTTCTCACTGGATCAATACTCTCTCTCAAATTAAGCTGGATAACTCTGAATGAATAAGTTATCAAATCCACCCTTACTGGTAAGAACAACTTTCTTTCTTTAAGGTGGAATCTCTTTACTTCTAACCTCAAAGGATGTCCTCTTGTCAGTTGAAAACCTCTTGGTACAAAAACTTCACTTGACAAAGCTTTATACTGACCCTGGATGTAGTTATATAAGGTAATCATCTCCTCTTAGATGCCTTTTTCCAGTGTAAATAAGTTTAATTTGGTTAGTCTTTCTTCATAACTTAGCCCCTCTGTACTTTTTCCAGTTCTAATGTGTTCTTTTTATGAAGTTGTTGCACCTCATTTTCATTAGGTTTTTTATCTTATATTCCAGTGTTTTTTATATCCCAGTGTATTTATATGCTACAGTCCTTTTCATAATCCTGTAAGGAGTTAAAGTTTACAGAGCCCAGCGCCCTAATAACTTATCTTCTACAGCTGTTCTGAACATTGCCCACAACCCCAAATGTAGCATCGTAGTTAATTTCAGTCACACACTGAGCCAGCAACACAACACGGGAGCCAGGACCGTCTAGTCAGGTCTGAAATTCGACTCACGTAACAGAAAATGAATAGCAGTAACTTGTTAGCCAAATGAAAATGTAGATTTTGGCACAATGTTAGCAGTTTTTTTTTTAAATACTCTATGTGGAGCCCCAGTACACTCACTCAGCCCATAATTTAGATAAAAAAAAAGTAGACTTTTTTTTTATAACTTACTGCTACTTGACATACCTATAAAATCAAATTAACCCCATGAAGACTAATGTAAAATGGGGAATAATATTAAACGCATGCCAGATTTAGCACTTGGCAGCAGGCACAGCGTACGAGGTAAAGATTTCTGCAGTAAAAATATAGGCCTGTTCGTTGATTAATTTACAACTTACAGAAATCTTGCTGTATGGGAGGATTTGTTTAACATAAAACAACAAAGTTGCACATTTCGATGTGAAAGACATAGTCAATGCTTTCAGTAAGTTTTATGCTATACTAATAACGGCTCCATCATCTCACTTCTCTTTGGCACCTGGAATATGTTTGGATTTTTAGTTTTTTATTATGGTTGCAAGCTATTTTTGGTTTGCAGTTTGATGGTGCATTAGGAGTTAGAGGAGATGAACAATTTGGATCACAGCAGAGAGGATTCGTGTTAATTGTCTGTGGTTCAGTGTCGCTGTTCGTTAAAGTGACACCAAAGTACAGTGGTGCATCTTGGCCTTGGTCAACATAGCTCAAGCGCATTTTCAGGAGAGCCCCAGACAGCCTCAAGTTGTTTGTACAATGCCATGGAAAAGTGTTTATATGCACAAAAATGTCTCTGCAGCTACATTTCTTCCCCCGACACACTAGATAGATAGATAGATAGATAGATAGATAGATAGATAGATAGATAGATAGATAAATGTGACCTGTATCTCTAACCATTTTAATATCTCTCATTGTTAATACCACCCCTTCAAGGAACCAATACCTTGGATAGATAGATATAGGTATATGTATATACACATAAACACACATATGCTTATGCACCTATCTATCTATCTATCTATCTATCTATCTATCCATGTATCTATTTTTGGCTGTTTTCTCAATCAATTTTCTTATTAGGAATAGACAGAAGCATAATAGTACATATCATAACATTGTGAATAAGCATACAAAGAAAAAATAGCAAAAGACAATGCTTTCCACAAAAATTAGCTTACTACAGATCTGGAGTAGTTCATGGTAGTCCTCATCAGTTAAGAACACATATTTGTCTTTCCCTTTTAAATTTCTTAATTTTCTATAGAACATGACTCCCCACCGTATATGCCTACAAGTAGAAGGCTATGGTAGGCAATATTGTGTCTATGTCTGAATTGAAAAGATGTGCTATCTACAAGTAATGGGTAATATATGAAATTTGATCAAGTAAGCCAATCATCTTCTTAGAGTGAGCAAGTCAAAAACGGACTCAGCACCAAGGCCTATAACCACTGATTTGTTTGTTAATTGGGTATGGTCTAATAAGACAGGAGCGTAATAAAGTAAACTAAAATTGAACACAATGAGCCAAATTGTAAATCCATAAAGTTTGGCTGATAGTTTTAAGATTGAGTCAAAAGGGGAAACTGGGAAAGGAGTAATTGGAGTATGTGGGCACAGAAAACTGAATGGGCATAGGGCATATGCCCCTACCATAGTCCTACATTCTCTAACATACATTAAAAAGCAGGCTCTAAAAGACCTCTGAAATCCAATATTAATAATATGCTGTTTTGAACTTCTAAAGCCAAAAATGGGTAACATTTTTAGAATTAACATATATAAATATGGCTTTAGCTCTATTAATTAAAGTATGTAATGAGCCAACGAGCTAAATGAAAATTGCAGCTGATTTCTCAACAATTAGTGGCCTTGTAAACTAAAATTATATCAGTTAGTCCTATTTAAGCCTTTTTTACTAAGGATAGTCATTTTACAAGTGGAGCAGCTAACTGATTTCCTGAATGCAAGTTAAGCTGTTTTTATATATATTGGTTTATATATATTTGCCAATTATTACATTGGGATATTCAAAGGAACACATGGTCCTTTACACAATATAAGCATCCCACTATGAGAAAGAAGATATAAATCTGGAAAAATAACTTGAAATATTTTTGCTCCAAAAAGTTTTGTTTTTGTTTTTTAAAGAAGCCTGAGCGCTGTAGAATTGGTGCATCTGAATTGGTGTTGAGAACTACTTAAAGTCCCTTGGACTGCAAGAAGATCCAATAAATCAGTACTACAGGAAATTAAGCCAAACTGTTCCATATTCTGACAAGACAGGATTCCCTAGAGCAGTGGTTTCCAAACTGGTCCTCAAGGTAACCCAGACAGGTCAGGTATTCGATTTAACTGTGTGAATACAGGTAAGACAATTAGCATTCAACATGAGCCTCTCATTTACTCACCTGTGTTCACACAGTTAAATCTAAAATCTGGCCTCCTTGGGGTGCCTTGAGGACCGAATTGGAAACCACTGCCCTAGAGAATACTCTGATGCTGGGAAAAATGCAAGGCTCACAAATAAGGGAATATCAGAGTCGGAGATGGATACATGTAATTGTAATAAACTACCATTGAAGTTATATTGTCTCTCATTACTTGAATCCTGGATACCAGGTTCTCAGGCCTGTGTATTAGATAAGATGCCATCAGGAGCACTTCCTCCTCATAGGGTATATGAGTGTCCTTTTAATTCCAGGAGCAAATATCACCTTCGATAAGATTTACTCTTTGTCTGAACTGGGGCTCCTAATCTTAAAGGAGTAAATCCAAGACAATCAGAAGAAGGTGTTTATTCTTCTTTCTACCTCTACCAATATTCTTTGTAACGAAGAAGGAAGGAGATCTCCGTCAATTCATTGATTGCAGGGAACTAAATACGATCACAAGTAATAATCATTATCCCCTTCCCCTCATCCCAGAACTATTTAACAGATTAAGAAAAGCCAACATTTTTACCAAGCTGAATCTCAGAGGTGCCTACAAACTAGTCTGTCTAAGCGAGGGTGATGAGTGAAAAACAGACTTCCGAATTCAGTATGGACATTATGAGTACCTTTTGTGCCTTTGCATGGCCCCAGCTGCTTTTCTTCATTTTGCTAATGATATCTTTAGAGACCTCCTAGACCAAATAGTGATTATATATTTTGATGATATTCTTGTATTTAGACTTTATGATCTTTGCCACAAAGTACATGTAAACCTGACTACACTCTGACCCTAAGGCTCAGTCCTAGAACTCCTCTTCTCCATCTATACATGTTCACTTGGTGCCCTAATAAAATTATTTGGATTTTAGTGTCATCTCTGCAGCAGATCTATCCCCCTCTCTTCTAGCACGTTTCTAACGGCCTCTCTAGTATATCCTTCTGGATGTTCGCCCACCAACTCAAGCTCAACATGCCAAAGACTTAGCTCCCAATTTTCCACTCCTCAAATATCTCTCACTGTTGACAATGCCATCATCACTCCCACTTCTCAGGCCCATTGTCTTGGGGTTCTACTGGACCTGCCCTCTCTTTCGTTCTTCATATAAAATCCCTAAGAAAATCTTGTCTTTTTTAACTAAAAAAACTCTCCAACATACCAATACACTCTCTCATCATATCTCGTCTTGACTACTGCAACTCTCTGCTTGCTGGCCTCCCCATCGCCCGTCTCCACATTAATCCATAATGAATACCTCAACTAGACTCATCTACCAAATTCAACGATCAGTGCCTGTAGCCCCTAAAACCTCCACAATAAATTTGAAAATCATGACCCTAATGTATAAAGCCCTCAACAACAGTGCATCCCCTTATATCTCTGCTCTCGTCTCTAAATACTCCCTCACCCTCTCTGTTCGTTCTGCCAATTGCCTTCTTCTTAACTCCTCTCTTATCGCCTCCTCTAACTCTCGCATTCAGTACTTTTCTCGTGTTGCCTCTATTCTTTGGAACTCTTTGCCTCACTCCACTAGATTTCCTGCCTAAAGACCTTCAAAACCTCACTAAAAAGGTGTCTGTTTAAAGAAGCTAATCACCTTCATCAGTAAAATATGCACAATGCATCTATCACCCTCGTGTACCACTTGCAAACCCTTTAGATTAGTAATATCACTATATATTGCAATACTCTATATTTTCATTCATGTTTTTCTGAAATTTGTAACACAGTAAAAAAATAAACAGAATTTAAACAAGCATCTTCTTTATAATGTGACTGTTCTTATATGAAGCACAAATACCATTAATGTTGACTATAATAAGCTAAACAAGACATACAAGGTGGCAAAGGTCAAAGATGGAAACAATATATATACAAAGTCCACTGACAAAGAAATGATCAGTCTATAATTTTAATGGTAGGTGTATTTTACCAAAGAAATGATCAGTCTATAATTTTAATGGTAGGTGTATTTTACCAAAGAAATGACCAGTCTATAATTTTAATGGTGGGTGTATTTTACCAGTGAGAGACAGAATAAGAAAAAAAAAAACAAGAAAAACACATGTAAAAAAAGTTATAAATTGATTTGCAGGTCAATGAGGGAAATAAGTATTTGACCCCTTCGACTTAGTACTTGGTGGCTAAACCCTTGTTGACAATCACCGAGGTCAGACGTTTCTTGTAGTTGGCCACCAGATTTGTCCCACTCCTCTTTGTAGATCCTCTCCAAGTCATTAAGGTTTTGAGGCTGATGTTTGACAACTCGAACCTTCAGCTCCCTCCACAGATTTTCTATGGGATTAAGGTCTGGAAACAGGCTAGGCCACTCCAGGACCTTAATGTGCTTCTTCTAGAGCCACTCCTTTGATGCCTTGGCTGTGTGTTTTGAGTCATTTTTCATGCTGGAATACCCATCCACAACCAATTTTTACATGGCCCCGTCCATCGTTCATCTGTTGCAGTGCAGTTGTCCTGTCCCCTTAGCAGAAAAACACCCCCAAAGCATAATGTTTTTACCTCCATGTTTGACGGTGGGGATGATGTTCTTGGGGTCATAGGCAGCATTCCTCCTCCTCCGAACACAGCGAGTTGATTTTGGTCTCATCTGACCACAACACTTTCACCCAGTTCTCCTCTGAATCATTCAAATGTTCACTGGCAAACTTCAGAGGGGCCTGTACATGTGCTCCCTTGAGCAGGGGGACCTTGCGGGTGCTGCAGGATTTCAGTCCTTCACGGCGTAGTGTGTTACCAATTGTTTTCTTGGTGACTATGATCCCAGCTGCCTTGAGATCATTAACAAGATCCTCCCGTGTAGTTCTGAGCTGATTCCTCACCATTCTCATGATCATTGAAACTCCACGAGGTAAGATCTTGGATGGAGCACCAGACCGAGGGAGACTGGAAGTTATTTTGTGTTTCTTCCATTTGCGAATAATCGCACCAACTGTTGGCACCTTCTCACCAAGCTGCTTGGTGATGGTCTTGTAGCCCATTCCAGCCTTGTGTAGGTCTACAATCTTGTCCCTGACATCCTTGGACAGCTCTTTGGTCTTGGCCATGGTGGAGAGTTTGGAATCTGATTGACTGATTGCTTCTGTGGACAGGTGTCTTTTATACAGGTAACAAGCTGAGATTAGGAGCACTCCCTTTAACCTTTACCTGTATAAAAGACACCTGGGAGCCAGAAATCTTGCTGATTGATAGGGGATCAAATACTTATTTCACTCATTGACCTGCAAATACATTTATAACTTTTTTGACATTTGTTTTTCTTGTTGTTTTTTTTTTTTTGTTATTCTGTCTCTCACTGTTAAAATACACCTACCATTTAAATAATTATAGACTGACCATTTAATTGTCAGCGACTAAACATTCAAAATCAGCAGGGAATCAAATATTTGTTTTACCTCACTGTACACACACACACACATATATATATATATATATATATATATATATATATATATATGTGTATATATATATATAAATATATTTATATATATATATATATATATATATATATATTTATTTATATATGTACCAGATATTTATAGACTGCTGCTCAGATTAGAATTGTTCTGTTGCTTGCCATTGCATAGATAGGGTCAAAGAAGCACCCAATGTTTAGTTATTATTCATGGTAATATTTGTTATTTGCCACTTTTGTGAATTTGGTAAATTAAATTTCAAGAATCAGCACCTGAATTAAGAAAAAAATATTTCTACAACAAGCTTGCAGAGGGAAGCTGCATGATCCTGTCTTGCCATATAGCTACAAACTAGCTAGCTGACCCTTGTAAAGTAATTATACAAGCATAGTGCTCGATTACTTGGCTACCCTAAGGAAACTGGAAAGTGAACTTTCCACAAAGTAGCTATTGCATTCCACCCTTGCAAGTTGTTATATTCAAATCCTTACTACGAATCGCTATGCATTTTACCCAAAATGCTATTACATGGCTCCTATAAGTGCCTTTTACATGGCTGTAAGAGTTCCTGAACATACTACGTGTTCTTGTAAGGCTCTGGGAGTGAGACAAAATCCTTAAGTGTACCCTTTACCTATAAGAACCAAAGTTCAGCTAGTGCCTATAAGAAGTTCCAAACAATAACCTCTCTCCTCCTTCTCCTCCTCTACATCGCCACCATCTCATTGGGCCCTTAAGTCCTCTCAGGCCAGTTAAAGTGAAGTTAAATTCTATGTTATTTGCTGTAATTATTGTTTTTTATTTATGTCTGTTTATTTTAAGGTTTTGTATAAAAAAACAAGACTATCAGTTCAAATTACAATCTGGGGCTCGGAACCGATTATTTAAATTTACATTGATTCTTATGGGAAATGCTTGTTTGTAACTCAACCTTTTTGGAACTCATCCTTGCACTGGAGCCCTCCATGCAGTAGCTCGCCAATGGTTGTTACAACCGAGGTATGCCATATGACAGTGCTAATTATGTCAAGGGATGGAGACAGTGACATCATAGCCCAGCCTGCTTCCAAACACCATGATGATCCAGCCTCCAGGCAGATCAGGCCACTCCCTGAGGGATCTAGAGAGACGCAATTCTGCTTGAGGAGAATACAGACAATTTAAAAAGTAATGAAAAAATATGAATATACTGTTTTTAAAAGTCTCTGTCCAACAAATGTGAGCTTTTCCTGTAAATACACTACAGTGGTCCTTTAAAAATAGCAAGCACCTTCCTATGCATCTTAATTGTACATTTTCATATATATTGATCATTCATATTTACATGAAAAATACAAGCTCTTTTAAATGCATATTAGCACATTTGTAGTTTCTATAACACTTTAAATCAGGAGTGAGGAACTATTTTGTTTCATGAGTTCTCTCCTATAGTACTGTTTGCTCATCAAGGTTGTTGCTTTCATTTACTTTCTGTGGTTTAACATATTCCCCATCTCTGCCTTAAAGAGCATCAGCATTCTTATACTTATATGCTCTTTTTAATAACTACACTTAATAATGAGTTTTTTAGAAACAAAAAAATGGGTATGGGAATGATATTGCCACATGGGCAACATGGGCAGGAGGGGGGTGGGTTGAATAGCACTAAGACATAGGGCCATAGTGTACCACCATGCTTCATGTGGCCTTATTCCCCATGTAATATTACTGTGTTCTGTGTTATGTTAAACTGTGACTCAGTCATCATGATGGGGTTAAAACAGGGTGTGCTGAGTCCCTGTTAGGGTCTGCAGGGAGCAAACAACTCCATTGTATTATAATCTATTTTGTCCCACAGTTTGCCAGATAAACTAATTACATCTAGGCAGCTAGAGATGGTAGGATGTGTATTAAAGGTTAGGCCTATTGCTCTCAGGAAGCTACTGTTGGACCCCATATGGAGTCAATCTCCTGTGTTTGTCTGACATTTCCTGTCATTGTTGTGTTGTATACACCCCCCCCCCCTTATTAAATATTGTTTGACTTTCCAACAATAAATCAGTTCACTTCTGAGACATATAGAAATCATATGTTCTCTGATTGGCTCCTGGTGGCTGTGATGCAGATCCTATCTCCACCCTGCAAGTAACTTGTCCTGGTCACTACCACAGGAAGGTTACTGGGACTCCTGGAAGTGCTGATTCCTGATGAAGAGACCATGACTGATACAGAAGTTAGAGATCAGGGTGCTGGTGCCGAGATTTCCAAGAAACCAACAGTCATTGTGGGTAGTTAATCTGTAGTCTATAACAGGTAGCCCTGGGCAGTAATAGCCCCTAACCCTGGATCGCCATTTACAAGTGTTGTTCTTTAAACAGAGAATTTTGTAAATAAAGCACGTAAATGGTCCTTTAAGCTTCCCATTGGCAAAGGGGCCTAGGACCTTTAATGTTTCGCCCCCCCCCCCCCCGCGATAGCATGCAACAGCCAGTAGGTGGCGCTATGATGGCTTGGGTTAGAATTAAATTAGGGGGTTAGGATTTAGGGTTAGATTTAGGGGGTAGAGTTAGGCTTCAGGCTTAGATTTAGGGTTCAGGTTTATGGTTAGGGTAGTGGGTACCCCTAAATCTAATACTCACCCTAAGAACAAATTGAACTAATCTCAGCGAACAACTGTCGTGCCACCTATTGGCAGTTGCACTCCATTGCTGGTGGGCATGAAACTGGAAATATATGGGCCTATGTAATGCAATGCAAGAAAATTGGTTATGCAAATTACTAATTAGTACTATGGCGCACTAATTATACACACTCTGCCATACTATTTTCTTTTCTGCCCTCTGTAGGAATAAAAACAGCAAATGCTGTTGTTCCAGACTCACTAGAAATGATTGATTATCAAGGTGATATTTTCTAATTCCTTAAGCATTAATGTGGTTCTTCAGTTTCAGACAATTCAGACAGCAGAACAAGTTAAACTCTCCCCAGGACTGACACTGCAGACATTGGTTTTACCGTGGCCTGCGGCCATTCTAGTTTGATGTGCCAAAAAGATTTTCTCACTGCAGACAAATTCAATCTAATTTGCTGCATGTCCTCTTTCACAGGATTTATAAGGATTTATAAACTATCTGGCATGGACGGCTTTCTGTCACACCTCTATCAAATGGATGGTATGAAGCTATTTCCTGTGTTTGTGTGCCAGTACAGGACAAAATTAGATGTGAAAATTCGAAATGCTAAATATATCCACAGGGCTGACTTTAAAAGTTTTTTAAATCTATATTAATGCTCTAAAGGAATAAAGACATACATTATTAATGAAATCCTTTACAGACAGTGTGGGTTTTAAGTGCCACTGAGCAAATGATCCCCACTACCATTGTGTTTCGCCCCACTTCTGCCTACTGACATCATGCAAACTCCTTTCAACCCATAATCCCAGTTCTCCTAAGAATAGATGATTAGCTTTGATTGGAAGCCATGTTTCCTGTGCATAGAATGTGCGACAAATGGAAGTAAAGTTAAAACCTGCATTATGTGATCAGTTAGACATGCTTTGATTAAAGTTTGAGTAATGATCAATTAGTTAAGTACACAATTTAAGCTTTTATGCATTCTTGTGTTGGCTTGGCTCATCTGAACATGTGTTGAGCCCTTCACTATCTTTAATAGCTACAGTGATCTGCACCTGCTTACCAACCTTAACATCATTTTCATAAATTAGCAGAGAGTGAAAACTTTGAAACAAGACCACCAATCCAGTCATTCAGTCATGTCCGACTCTTCATGACCCTATGGACAGGCACATTGGTCAACCACTGCCCCTCTGACCTCCATCAAGCTCACGTTCATTGCGTTAATTACCTCATTTATCCATCTCAGACTCTACCGTCCCGTTCCTCATGTGCCTTCAATCGTGTGCCTTCAATCTTCTCTATGGTATTCTGTCTTCACATGATATGGCCAAAATAATTGAGCTTCAGCCTCAGAATCATATCTTTCAGTGAACAGTTTGTCTTGATTATCTGATGTACTGATTTATTTGATCTTCTTGCAGTCCAAGGAACTCTAGCAGTTTCCTCCAAGGCCACAATTCAAAGGCGTAAATTCTACAGCGCTCAGCCTTCTTTATGGTGCAGCCCTTGCATCCGTATGTTACTACTGGGATTACCATAGTGCTAACTATGCAGACATTTGTTCATAGTGTATTATCTTGACTTTTTACTAGCTTGTCCAAGTTTGCTATAGCTTTCCTCCCCAGAAACAAATGTATTTTAGTCTCATGGCAACAGTCCCCATCTGGATCCCAGGAAAATAAAATCTGTCACTGCCTCCACTTCTTCTCCATCTAGAGTACTATCACCTGCATATCTGAGTTGTTGATATTTCCTCTAGCATTACTGATTCCAGTTTTGGATACATTCAGCCTGGCCTTACGCATGATGTACTCTGCATATAAATTTAATAATTAAGATGACTCCTTTCCCGATCTAAAACCATTCTGCTTTTTCATGTTTGGTTATGACTGTGGCTTCTTGGTCCATATACAGATTCCTAAGAAGGCAGCTGAGATGATCTGGTACTTCCATCTCTTCAAAACTTGCCAAATGTTGTTGTGATCCACACATCTTCTCTTACAGCAACCTAAAAAGGCATTCTATGCTGACCAAATCAACACTATCAGGAAAGGGTCAGATTCCCAATGTCATGATATTGCCAATCAATATCCAACTTGCAAACACAGATTTAAATGTAAATTGTGTCCTACGATTTTATTCTAGATATTCCCCAGAAACAGACCACAGCCACACGTCAAGCCCCAACATACAGAGTTCCACTTTATCTTTTTCACAACACATCACACTGCAATGTACAAACTGATGGTTCCCTTTGTCCAGTTCTCATCTTTAACTGAATGTCACAAAGGCAATTTTGCAATGTGTTGAAAATATCCTGTCAATATCTTGTAGCCACCAGTTAAGTGCCAATAAGTGACTAAGGGCACTTATTGCAAAAGTACTACCATCAACAGTTAGGTGATAGTAAGCTGTCATTATAGCTGTGAAATGATCTGGGGTTGTGACTCTACATCACACTAATTCCCTATAAAAGTGTAAGGTCCCACATGTCCATCTAATGCCCCACATGTCATCCAATACAAATAAGACCAACATTGGAGCACAATTTTTCAGGGCTCTAATCCCCACATTGGCCAATGGCTTGGTATAGAATTTCACTATATCAGGGCCTGCTGTAGGTTGATTGTACTTTTCCACGTCTCCAGAAGAAGATTCATTATTAGCTTTTAATAGTAGTGAGTGTTTCATAAATTAGCAAAAATGCTTATTTTGGACAGAAGTTTAATTGTAGTAATTTACATAGCTAGATTCTCTTGCTCATAGATCTCATATTTAGGAAATAGGTGGCCACATAAGAGCTTGCAGTTGTTGTACGAGCTTCCTTGGGGACCAATCTTACTTTCTCCAATACTGATTTCTTCTGGCTTCCATTGTTAAAGACTAATTAAAAAAAACATCACCATGCCATTGCCGTTCCAAGTCTCTTTAACCAAAATGTGCATCATGGAGTCTCCATAACACGGCAATCACAAACACTGAAGGAAAGAGAGCTGCAGAGATTCCAGTGGTCCGGAACAGAGTCCTGAGCCATAAAACAAAAGAATAAATAATAAAATAAAGAATATCAGAGGATATCGGCGCTGTCATGATGAAATATCAAGAGCCTCCAGCTCAGAACTTTGATAGATATTAATCACTTGGCTAATTTGTTTCTCCTGCAGAGAGCAGACAGCGAGCGACTGTTATTCCAGCAGTGTCTGGAGTCGGTGTGGTAGGACCATTTGGTAACCATGTTTTGCAAATGTTTCGCTCCGAGCCCGGCTGCAGCGGTCTGATATATCAATGTTTTATGCACATCTGCACAGAAAATAGATCTAGCAGATGTGAGTTTTGGGCTAAGAGGATTTTGTACGTCTGTGTATTTTTCTTATGTCAGTGGCATGAGTGGGAATGGAGCCCAGAAGCCATTTGTCATTGTGTTTATACTGTAATGGATTGTTTGGACATTTACATTGTCTTGTGTCACTCTTAGCTTCTCCCTGCTTTAACCACTTTGCTACCACATATCTCCATTAAAAATGCAAATAATATTTTTGCTTTAAATAATATCAATACAAACAAACACTTACCAATTCTCTGGAATATAATTTTTAACAATATTTGTCCTATAAAAAAAAAAAATCATTTTTTTTTCCATTTAAGTCTTATATTCCAGAAAACATTGTATTTTATCTAATGGTTGGCACTACCTGTTTAATATTTTTTATTGTTTTTGTAAGAAACATTTCTTCTAGTCTATTTTTAAAGGGACTCTGTCACTCCGAAATAAAGGGCCACATTCAGTTCGAAGCCTGTAGTCGGCAGTATGTCTGCAAGTGAGTTGCGAGCTCCCATTCGTCTCCGATTGCAATGCTATTCAATTGCTCAAGCCCGCAAGTTACGGGCCCCAAGCCAAAACTGTAAACCATGCACTAGGTCGGAGCATTTCAGGGCGGGAACATGATCAATTAAGCAAGCCTGTAAGCTCCCATTTGGAATCAGCCAATAGAAAATGAGACATGTCATTATTACGGTAGTTTGGAGGTTAAAACTGAATTAGGTTCGGGGGTCCGATATGCGTTCATACTCGCAAAACTGCAGATATATATTTTCCCCCTTACAGGTGTATATATTTTTTTTATTTTATGTCATTTTTTATGCATTTAGTGTTAGGCACTATGGAGGTTCTTATGCGTTCTCAGGGTGTGCCCATAGATGTCCCATTCCCATTGTGAAAAAGCAATCTCCTCTCATCCTAGGACGTTGATCAGCATAAGCCAAAAAGGTAGATCATTTCCTATAAAAGGAAAAACAAAATAGAGGCTCTATTTTTTTTATTTTATTTTTTTTTCATTCTACTTATCAAGTTTACCATATAGAAAAAAATATGACCACAGTGGTATGTTTATATAAACACAATGGTCAATACACACAAATATTGAACAAATAATGCTCAACATATATAATATCCTAGACGCTCACTTTCTCCTGAAATTTTAAAAAAATTAAAAGGGGAGGTTTAAAAGGGTGAAAGATGGACATGGCTGTACTAAAATACAAGAAAATGTCCTTAAATGTGAATTATCCCTTCAAAAGTAAGGCATCTAGAAATCTAGGATGGTCAGGACTTCCTCTTAAAAGCGGGACTGTCCCTCCAAAAAAGGGACAGTTAGATTTGTATCACACATATAAAAGAGCATATTTTAAACATTACAAATGTTTTTTGCACGATAAATGAGTGACCAATAGCTTAGAAATCTTACATTACAAGACATAGATAAATATTTTAATTCTCAATTTTAATCGTATCTACCTAAGCTATTAAATTATTCAAATTGTTTTGTGTTAGGGCCGTTCTTTTGATTAATTAATTCTGCTATATAATTTAATTGTTCATCATCAAAAATTAAATGCAACTTTTGTATCATTTAACAGCTCAGTCAAGAGGAGGAACCATCTTTTATTCTCCATCTCTAATGATAACTCTCTAATTTTCATGTCATTCAAGCAAAGGAAACTTTTCAAAAGTTTAAGCAAATGCTAAAATTGACAAGGGATCTGTATCCCTTTAACCCTTGCACATCCCTGAGACAAGAACGGAAGCTCCATTATCTGAAGTAAAAGATTTTTCCTCTAAGTGCGTATGAAGCTGAAGTCTGGGTTTCTTTAAGGGTGTTTTGTGGAACAGCAATGTTATTGTCATTAACTTAACTTTTAACAAATGTCTCGCTGTAATCCAACGTTTCATCAAACATGAATAAATTCTGAGCGTCTCCCCCCAGACACACCACTAAATGAGGGCTGACATTCCAAGTGGGTTTTCCTGATGGTAAAATATTGTTATGCATTTATAAAGCAAATATACAGGACCAATCATTATGTGTTCTTACCAATTATAATAGCTCCATTTATTCATGGCCTGTTGTAGATTCCCCCAGACTTCCCCTCTCTCTTGCTTCCCTGTGTGGCTTCAAGGACTGAATGCAATGGGTGAGGGCTTGGTCTAATGTTCTGGGAAGAGGATATAAACATATTGTATGTGTGTAATGGGGTAAATGATAGTTAGAAAGATAAATAGATAGATAGACGTAGGTAGAGAGCGATAGATAGATACATAGATAGATAGATAGATAGATAGATAGACAGACAGACTTGGGTAGAGAGCGTTAGATAGATAGATAGATAGATAGATAGATAGATAGATAGATAGATAGATAGACAGACAGATTTGGGTAGAGAAATTTAGATTGATAGATAGATAGGTAGATAGATAGATGTAGGTAGAGAGCGTTGGATAGATAGATAGATAGATAGATAGATAGATAGATAGATAGATAGATAGATAGATAGATAGATAGACTGAAGTAGAGAGCAATAGATAGATAGATAAATGTGACCTTTAACCATTTTTATGTCTCTCATTGTTAATACCACCCCTTCAATGAACCAATAGACCGTGGATCTACCATTCTTTCTGTAAAGCACTTATTCAGCAAATTTCCACCACAAATTTGATTGCAGGAATAGTATATACAATTATATAAACATTATGCACAATTTCCCAAGCCAACAAACAACACATCTAGAGCTAATCACAGTTAATATTTTAGTACCAACATGGAAGTGTTACAGGTGACTCCCCAGATAGACTTGGGTAGAAAGCATTAGATTAATAGATTGATAGGTAGATAGATAGATACATAGATAGATAGATAGATAGATAGATAGATAGATAGATAGACGTAGGTAGAGAGCGATAGATAGATAGATAGATAGATAGATAGATAGATAGATAGATAGATAGATAGATAGATAGATAGATAGATGTAGGTAGAGAGCTTTAGGTAGATAGATAGATAGATAGATAGATAGATAGATAGATAGATAGATAGATAGACGTAGGTAGAGAGCTTTAGGTAGATAGATAGATAGATAGATAGATAGATAGATAGATAGATAGAAAGACGTAGGTAGAGAGCGATAGATAGATAGATAGATAGATAGATAGATAGATAGATAGATAGATAGATAGATAGATAGATAGATAGACGTAGGTACAGAGCGATAGATAGATAGATAGATAGATAGATAGATAGATAGATAGATAGATGTAGGTAGAGAGCGTTGGATAGATAGATAGATAGATAGATAGATAGACTTGGGTAGAAAGCATTAGATTGATAGATTGATAGGTAGATAGATAGATAGATAGATAGATAGATAGATAGATAGATAGATAGATAGACGTAGGTAGAGAGCGATAGATAGATAGATAGATAGATAGATAGATAGATAGATGTAGGTAGAGAGCTTTAGGTAGATAGATAGATAGATAGATAGATAGATAGATAGATAGATAGATAGATAGATAGATAGACGTAGGTAGAGAGCTTTAGGTAGATAGATAGATAGATAGATAGATAGATAGATAGATAGATAGATAGATAGATAGATAGACGTAGGTAGAGAGCGATAGATAGATAGATAGATAGATAGATAGATAGATAGATAGATAGATAGATAGACGTAGGTAGAGAGCGATAGATAGATAGATAGATAGATAGATAGATAGATAGATAGATAGACGTAGGTAGAGAGCTTTAGGTAGATAGATAGATAGATAGATAGATAGATAGATAGATAGATAGATAGATAGATAGATAGATAGACATAGGTAGAGAGCTTTAGGTAGATAGATAGATAGATAGATAGATAGATAGATAGATAGATAGATAGATAGATAGATAGATAGATAGATAGACATAGGTAGAGAACTTTAGGTAGATAGATAGATAGATAGATAGATAGATAGATAGATAGATAGATAGATAGATAGATAGATAGATAGATAGATAGATAGTTAGATAGACATAGGTAGAGAGCTTTAGGTAGATAGATAGATAGATAGATAGATAGATAGATAGATAGATAGATAGACATAGGTAGAGAGCTTTAGGTAGATAGATAGATAGATAGATAGATAGATAGATAGATAGATAGATAGATAGATAGATAGATAGATAGATAGACTTGGGTAGAGAGCGTTGGATAGATAGATTGATTGATTGATAGATAGATAGATAGATAGATAGATAGATAGATAGATAGATAGATAGATAGATAGATAGATAGATAGACTTGGGTAGAGAGCATTAGATTGATAGATTGATAGATAGATAGATAGATAGATAGATAGATAGATAGACGTAGGTAGAGAGCGATAGATAGATAGATAGATAGATAGATAGATAGATAGATAGATAGATAGATAGATAGACAGACAGACTTGGGAAGAGAGCATTAGATTGATAGATTGATAGGTAGATAGATAGATAGATAGACGTAGGTAGAGAGCGATAGATAGATAGATAGATAGATAGATAGATAGATAGATAGATAGATAGATAGATAGATAGATAGACAGACAGACTTGGGAAGAGAGCATTAGATTGATAGATTGATAGGTAGATAGATAGATAGATAGACGTAGGTAGAGAGCGATAGATAGATAGATAGATAGATAGATAGATAGATAGATAGATAGATAGACTGAAGTAGAGAGCAATAGATAGATAGATAAATGTGACCTTTAACCATTTTTATGTCTCTCATTGTTAATACCACCCCTTCAATGAACCAATAGACCGTGGATCTACCATTCTTTCTGTAAAGCACTTATTCAGCAAATTTCCACCACAAATTTGATTGCAGGAATAGTATATACAATTATATAAACATTATGCACAATTTCCCAAGCCAACAAACAACACATCTAGAGCTAATCACAGTTAATATTTTAGTACCAACATGGAAGTGTTACAGGTGACTCCCCAGCCCTGCAATGCCTCAGTGAGAGCCAGCGATGAGATACGCTCTGCTGTACAGAACAGAGTTCCCCTTTATTTGAAGCTCTAGGCTCCCTGCCATGTCGGATGCCTAACTAATGGGGCAGGCGACCGATACAGATCGATACCAGAACAATCCGTTTACTGCACTGTATGTCTGGTCTGCAAATAAACCCCATTCAGGGCAAGCCAGAAAATTAAAAATTTCAACCTCTCTACCCTGGTATATTTGACGCCAGCTGTATCTAATTGTTAAAAGAATAAAACAAACAACAACATTTAAATGCATATCACAAATATGCAACTGAAAGTATGAAGACACAATTAACAAGACATTCTTGTACAACCCAGTGGACCTAACTACTAGCTTATTATAGAGATATTAAAGAACTATTTACAAGGATATATATATCTGAACACAAATGTACTATTTATTTACTGTACTACTGTACAGTGGAGGCTTCTATCGCTCTTTTGCCCACCATATATTAAATGATTGTTGTGGTGAACTACCTACTCATAAGGTCCACAACACAAGCTGAGATCCTGCTCCATGCTGATGATAGGCAGTAACCTTGAAACGTTTGTCCGTGGGTAGGATTCCCAGCTTGTGCATAATCCAACCTTGGCTTTGCATAAAAGCAGTGTAATGCAGCGGGCATAAGCTTAAAGGAAGCCATGTTTAAAATAGTTTGGATAGAAGAACGAAACATTTGTGGGCACATTTGCATGTCCCTGCCCAGCTTCCTAGAGTGCAATGTAATAACTGTATTTCTCGAAATTCTGAGCAGGAACCTTTTAGACATTCAAATGTGAACACAAATGTAATATATATATATATATATATATATATATATATATATATATATATATATATCAGTATCGCTTTTTGACTTGATAAAGAGAGGCATTATCTCTCGAAAGCTCGTCGCATTATTATGAATACGTTTGTCCAATAAAAAAGGTATCACTATTCACTGCAATACTCTGATTATTCAACTATATATATATATATATATATATATATATATATATACTTTGGGGAAACCAGCCAAGAATGAATCTTTACAGACTTTTCACAAATAGAACAATGAAAATATAAAAATCAAAATACTCAGAGGAAATGTCAAAACCATCCAGGAAAGAATAAAAATTGAATGCAAATTATAACACTCTTCAATACTAAGGATATAGGACTTAATATGGACTTGGGTTTCCTATCACAATACCAAAATACTGCAAAAGCTGCTCTTGAAAACAATGAATATGTTTGCCTAACAAAAAAAAGGTATCACTATATATTGCAATACTTTGATTATGCATTATCTCTCTCTCTCTCTCTCTATAAATATATATATATATATATATATATATATATATATATATATATATACATATATATATATATATATGTGTGTGTGTGTGTCTGTATATATATATACATATATATATATATATATATATATATATATATATATCTACATAAAAAGCAGTGCAAAGCACACCCTCTCATACTCCAAGACAGTAGGAAATAAGACAGCCACAAGTAGGGTCTTCTAAATTGAAGATGTATTAGCTTAACATAGTAACATAATATCTATTACATTTTTCTCATCTCTGCTTGAAGATTTCCCATGACTAGCTTACACCCAGTTATTTTTAAAATCCCTTGTTTTATGTTGCTTGTTTCATTAAGGTAAGAGATTTGCAGGAGTTAAATGAGGTGAGCAAGCCTGTGATAGGGTCTCAAATCTTTGAGCCAAAAACTTGTAACTGGAGCCAGGAAGTCCAAGGGGTCCTACTCACTAAAGCACCAGCCAAATACTAGATTACATGGCACAGTAATATGCTGGAGTTGATAACACAGTTTTAGTCTCTATTATAACCTTGGATAGGAACCGAACAGATTTGTGCAATAAATATTAAATGTATTATTTAAGGCAGGGATCAAATAACATCAGACAAGAAAGGATTTCTTCCAGAGACGCAGTTTAATGTACTATTGTGCTGGGTTACATGGCAGCCCATTGTTCCATATGCTAATGCAGTATTTGCCTACAGGTAGTCATTACCAGGTCAAATGTAATTAGGCTGTTACAGTCTGACGGGAGGAATCTGAGCTTGGAGCTGATGGAATGGGGTAACTAGCTCAGAGATGCCTTAAAGGAGAATAGATATAATATCCAAACAATAAAAATTCACACTATCTATCTATCTATCTATCTATCTATCTATCTATCTATCTATCTATCTATCTAATAGAAATAAGCACTCACTTGATCCCTTAGTACCTGGGCTTCAGTCACATCACTACTTGGCTTCTGCAGCACTTTGGGCATCAGATCAGTCTGTAGTGGTTCACCACAATTTAAACACTATATTTATTTATAGAAACATAAATGCCCACAGGCTTCAAGGCTTGTATATGCCTAAAGGCTTCATACTTTTTTGTCAAGTATGTATGAAACTAACATTATTAGCAGCTGTGTAAGTCATGTACATAAAATATATTGGGGGAATATTTGAAATATTGAAGACTCCGTTTATGAGTACAGGAATCCATTTTTTGTTTGTTAAATTATATCCTGAAAGCTGGATGATGGGGATTGTGTTTGTTGTATTTATCAGACATAAAAAAAAAAAAAATACTATACTATATACTATACTAGTCGTTTGCCCATCATAAACAATCGGATAATATTTTTACTGATTACACAACAATGCAAAATCTTTCCTATAAAATGCATTTATGTTCATGGCTTGTATAGCTGAAAAATGATGAAAAAGTCTATTTGCTTTGTTTGTTCAGAATTAACAAATCCTTTTTTTTAACATACACTTTAAGTTAGAGTTTAACTGACCATTTTATTCCAAAACTAGCTATCTCTTACATTATACTTATCTATTGCACTGCTTGAAATGGATAGTTTTTTTGTCACCAGATAAGCTAATTGACATACAATGGCACAAAATTGAATACTGTTCCAATCAGAGAGAAGGTTGTATATCTCAAGAATTATTTCAATTTGATAAAATGACTCATACAATTTATGGCCAACGTGTAACGCTTTTTAAAACGAACATCAAACATAACAATAACAATTCAACTTTAGGCTTTCTGTGGGCTTTTTAATGGTTCACAACCTGCAAAGTAATTCAACGTTCTGCCCCAGAGTCAAGCCTCCTTAATCAACAATCAGATGTTTTATAGATTAGAGCAAGGATATTAATAAAGCAAAAAGACATCAGAGAAGAGAAAACAAACCATAGGCCAAGATTTTATCCCAACTGCACTATGACGTCTCTGACAAATGAAGGGAAGGAGAGGTAGATCAATAGTAGGCTTTAATGTATTAGCATATTATCGCGACAAGCAAAACAAAACCTGCCGCTGAAGACCCCAAGGAACCATTTGGACATGATTTCTCTAAGAAAGGATGCATGAATGACTGTCTGTCTGAAAGGGTTCGGATGTCTAGAACCCAAGGGGATCAGACAGATATACGTCAGGTCAGACAGAAAAGAAAGACGAGCCAAGAGCACCATTCTCCCAAGGGTATAATGATTTAGTGGATACCTGGAGGAGAGATTATTTGATGGCTACTTTTGGGAAACATGTTTCTGCTTCTTTCTTTTCTTGTGCAGTAGTAGAGCAAGAACCCTCCACATTGTCACACACAAATCCATCTCCTACAGTAGTATTGTCTCCTGGATCCTGGGAAGAGAATAATCTTTGGCTTTAGGCAATAAAATAATCTGGACGCTCTGCAAGTGAGTGAGTAATTTGGTAATTTGGGACTCTGGACAAGAGAAACATTTGGGAACTTGGGCAAGAGCATTATTTAAGGTCCTTGGCAAGAGTAATTTTGGCGCTATCTTTAAATAGACTAATCAACCTAATGAAAAGTAACTGATTGGACAGTCAGCCAATTACTATAACAAACCTGCTTCCAGTCAATCTAAAGGGCCACAGAAAATTAATATACAATAAAACAGAAGAATCAAATAATCCTGAATTTGATGGGGAATTATTATTATTATTATATACAGAGTTAAATAGATGCAAAATAGTGTTCTCCACAAGAATATGAACGGCTGAATAATTAGATGCCGGCACTCATTAGGACTAATACACTGGGCTCCAATTACAAATTGACTTGACAAGTAATTCCAATGTGTTTAGATGACGAGGTGCGTACAGTGTGTACGATATGTTAATTCACAGTTACTTTCAGGTATTCACAGGCTTTGACCGGTATATATTTTGACAGGTATAAGTCTGGAGTTTATTATTATTATTATTATTCAACGGCAGTATCCGGCAGCAGCGTGGGAGGTTTTTAAACCTTATTTAGTCATTCATTTTAATGATACATAATTAAAAGTTATGTTTTACCTGTAGGTGTATAATCAATGCCATTTTGCTTGAGTCTAGGCTAAGCACCTGACACATCACATATATAGTTGTGAGCGTACGGGCTGTTGCTCACGCTTGCGGGCTCGTGTAGCGAGCCCGCGGCCCTCGCAAAGCGAGGGCTGCGGGTAAGGGCCTCAGTTGCTGGGATGGAGCGCCTTTGGCGCTCCATCCCAGCAACTGAGGCCCTTGCCCGCAGCGTACGGCCTGTTGCTCATGCTTGCGGGCTCGCGTTGCGAGCCCGCGGCCCTCGCATAGCGAGCCCGCAGCCCTCGCATAGCGAGGGCCGCGGGCAAGGGCCTCAGTTGCTGGGATGGAGCGCCGAAGGCGCTCCACCCCAGCAACTGAGGCCCTTGCCTGCAGCCCTTGCCCGCAGCCCTCACATAGCGAGGGCTGCGTGCAAGGGCCTCAGTTGTTGGGATAAAGCAGCCACCTCCTCCCCACAATGCCCCGGTTCGGGTTCTGGAGGGGGAGCCAGACGCCGCCACTGCCACTAGCCGAACCCGCTGCTCGCACAGCGAGCGGCGGCACTCGCATAGCGAGGGCTGCGTGCAAGGGCCTCTGTTGTTGCGATGAAGCAGCCACCTCCTCCCCACAATGCCCCGCGCAGGGCCGCCCAGTCCCCGGTTGGGGTTCCGGAAGGGGAGCCAGACGCCGCCACTGCTAGTAGCCGCACCATCCCGGAGCCCGGCAATCCCGCGGGAATGTGGTGAGAGCGCGGGTAGTGGCGGAGGTTCAGGCCACGCACGGAGCTCCGAGCTCTGATCAGTGCGGATACCTTGGGGAGGCGGGGCTAGGCCGGCCTGGGGAACAGGAAACACCGTGGATCCGCGGACTGGAGCAGGCCTCAGAGCTGGAGGAGCCGGGCCTGGGTAGCTGACTGTGAGTGACAGGGAGATAATGTGGTCTGAGGAAGATGTGCAATCACTGACAGCTGCCATATAAACTAATTATACACTGATCATTAACACCATGTCTATGTATATAATGTGTATTGTGTGTGTGTATAGATATTGTGTCTGTGTGGATTGTGTGTATATATTGTGTGTGTGTGTATGTATAATGTGTGTGTATATTGTGTGTGTATCAACTGCTGCCCTCGCGAAGCAACTGCAACCCTCGCAAACTTTACGTCGCGACGCAAACAACATACGAGACACGTTAACACACATTACGGACTCGCAAAAATCGGCCGCAACCCGCGGACATGAAAAAATGAAAAACACAATAAATACCCACAACACATACATAAAAAGCTTACCTACAGCAAGAGGGAGCATCCAGGACCTCAAAAAATAAAGTTACACCTTCATTTAACTCATAATAAAAGAGTTTAGACACTAAAAAATTCTCTAAGCGAGAGAAAAAATGGCCGACGAACAAAACGAAAACGAGGCTACAGCACTCTAAACGCGCAAAACACCACAAGAAACACGCAAAACACCACAAAACACCTACGGTTATTCCACTACAGACGCATACCACACATTAGCTGGCATTTTAGAACAATGCGGAACTACACAACTACGCTAACGGTTTCGTCTCGCGCACGCACACTATTACACTGCACAAATTCACCACGCTTACACAGCAGCTCCACATCACTAATGCTGCAGCAACATCAAAACAGATTGCAGCTCTTCAACACAATGCTTCAAAATAGGTAAAGTATATTCATTTATTCATTTGTATTATATATTTCAGTAGTACACACAAAACAACATTAGCTACCTTACAATTCCATTGCCGTCATTTTTTGACGGGCAATTCGCTAGTATAATATATAAAACAGAAGAAACATTTGTTATCTTGTTATATCCCACTTTTTGTCCATGCTCAATTTTAAAGACAGCATGAACAGAACATGGGAGGAGTATCTCAAAGTACCCACATGCAATATAGACTTTGAAATGCTTTCTTGGTAAAGCTATTTGTTTCTCAATATCTATGTAGTTCAACTGCTGCTTATAGGAACAGGACGTCCCCAGGTTACAGACGACCCGACTTAAGAACAGGCTCCTAAGGCTTTTTGGATGATTTTGATTTTATGTTCTGTTTGTTTGAATTGAAAGAAAAAGCACAATAGATTCTGTAATATATTATTACACTACAGGGATAGTATTAGTATTATCACAGTATTACACTATTATTATTACCACATATGAGACTTTTCATTATTATTCACATTTTTATTATTATTCATTAGGGAAATTTAATAGGGCTATTGGTGTCTCAGACTCCCATTAAATCATTCACTTAATGTGTCTTTCCTTATTTTGGGCCATACCATTTAACAAAGGCCTAATTTCTGCTCTCATTTACTATAGTCATTGATAAAAAAAAAAGACATCAGGGTAGCCTATATCCATTTTTTTATCATTATAAATACTGTGAAGAACCGTAGGATATTTATCCTCTAGCCTCAATGGATATCCTCTTCTCAGCTGGACCAAGAGCTGCAGAGTCAATTGATCAAGTTGCACTCATCAAACAGTTTATTGTGGTTGCAACTCAATGCTCTGTTTGTAAAACTAATTTGACTGCAGTGAACTCCCTAGATTATGGCCAGATCCCACTCTTACTTTTATTGTACTAACCTTGTTTTAGGAGGAATAATATGTTCCTCAAACTTTTTTTCTTTACAATTGACACTAGCAATACATGTATGGCTTGATTTTAAGTATTTAAGACAAAAATGTATATTTATGCTGATATTAAAGGTATATGCAAGTGAGCTGGGTTATGAAGGCATCTGATAGAGGAGAATTAGTAGTGTATGATTACATTTATTTGCATGCACTATGTTTTTCTAGATTTGCATTAAAAAATAAAATGTTGCTGGTGATGTTTACACCCCCAGGATTGAGCTAGGCTCCTGAGAAGGTTCATTTTTGTAAAAATGTACCCTGTCTGTATGTGCATGTCAGCTTTGCAGCCAATCAGCAATGCTGTATGCAGCAAGCTAGATGAGACTACTACACTGGGTCCTTAAAGGACCATAAATCGACATTCAAGTAAAAATGCTTGAGCTGTTACACAGTTGATCTTTAGTCATACACCCTCTCCTTGACAAATTCTGACAAATTATAATTGTACTGAAACCAAACATTTCAGCTTCTTCTTCCTATTCTAATCTGTCATTTAGGCGAATGAGCATTTATGCTTCATTTATGGTCCTGCAATGACCTGCAAGAGAGCTTGCGTCCATGGTCTCTGTGCATGTGTCTGTATGTGGGTGTTTGGCTGGGGGAGCTGATGGTGCAATTCACTGGGGCAGGGGGAGCTAACAGACGCAATTCACTGGGGCAGGGGGAGCTAACAGACGCAATTCACTGGGGCTGGGGAGTTACAGGTGCAATTCACTGGGGCAGGGGGAGCTAACAGACGCAATTCACTGGGGCTGGGGAGTTACAGGTGCAATTCACTGGGGCTGGAGGAAGTTTCATTTGGGATGTTATGTAGATAAAACAATCAGTGAATGACGGGACACAGATCTTGTTCTGTGTATTACAGAAATCTAAATGAAAGAAGCAGCTCAGTTCACAGACCAAAAATATACAATGTATTATGTGCTAATTTTCACTGGGATTTTCATGGGGTGTCAACATTGATAGCAAACAGTTTGGGGATCTAGCCCTCTTTGCCTGTGCATTTCTTCTACAGCACTGGCAGCTGCAGTTACAGGTGCCATCCGCCAGAGGGCGCTGTGAGTTTTCGGGCACCATCAAGTTCCAGGGAAGGCAAAGAACTATTTTCCCCTCTGACGTGGCTGAATCAACAGCGAGACCATTGCTATGTTCGGCGTGGGCACTCGGCCCCCCGGGGTCTCGGGCTCGCCTCCCATAGCTCAAGG